>JAHLJT010009436.1:75580048-75635859 GCA_031308135.1 Acheta domesticus | reverse complement strand
CCCTGACCCACCTCTCCCTGTCCCACTTGGGCTGCAGTGTATACTCCACGAGCCAGACCTGAGCCGTCAGTGCTCCGTCGCTCGCTGAGCGGTGAGGCGTGGGCGCGCCCGCCGGCGGGAGGTGCGGGTGTGCGGCCGGCGATATGAGCCTCCCACGCCCTCCGCGCTGCCCTGGTCGGGGCCTGCACCCGAGGCGTCGCCACGAGGGCGCCACTGTGCGCCACATGGTGTTACATGTCCGGAATCGCATCCACAATATTTCCTTCTCATGTTCTTTGTCTCTCGGTTTATCAACCCCTCCGATTAAACATTCCTGAAAAAGATTTTCTTTTTCTTTCATTACATTAAAATGTAATTTTCATTCTTAGATTTATTTCCTTATTATTTATTATAATACAATAATCAAATTAATATAAAAAAGAAAAACTTTCAAATGGTGTAATTAACGATGTCATTTCAGACTTGTCGAAGAAGACTGATTAGTTTCTGTAGAAATCTGATTGAGTTTTAGTTCATAGTCTTAGAAAATTTGGTACATTTATAACGTATTAATAATTCAATTGGATTGCAAAAGAATATCATCTTAGATGCCGTAGACGTCGCGTGTTCGTTCCAAAATTTTAATAGACTCTCATTTCTACGAGAAGGCTAGTCTGTTAAAGTCACTGTAAGTTGTACTCTTTCAGGCTTAACCTACCACTTACAAGAATAGTTCCCTCCGTCATTCCACTTAAATTCATGATGTCTTCTCCATTTCCTTTCTCTTACCCCTGTCAAATCTTCTGATTACATGTACTGGATCACGTACCGAAGAAGCGTCTATTTGTGAGGAGAATGTGATATTTAATCGGAGGCAATCACGTAGTGGCTTTTGTTTGGTGTAGAGTTGATTATATACATACCTCCTATGATATTTACAGAGAACTTGGAATGGTCACAAATTTCCACTGCTGAATCTTGGAAGAAAAAGTATTTTAAATTCGCATAAAAATTGATGTTGGAAAATGCATAGAGAGATTCTAATACTTGTTCCTTGGTTCAACATTCATTGCAGTGATTTAGACAAAGAGATAGATGGAAGAAGAGCTATCTCGTTTTCCTTAATTCATGTGAACGTTTGTTTTTATTTTGCACAGAAAGCCCCTTCTCATGAAAATTCAATTCTTTTACATTTTACTACAAAGGAATATTCTCAATGCCTGTCAAAATATTAAACATTTGTGTTGAAAAAAACGTTAGTAAAGTCAGATCAATGTTTTAAATTAAATAGTTTAAGTGTTCATATTTCAATATCAGCGTTATTCTTGTGTGAATTAGTTTTAATGTGTCGTAATTCTAATATAACAGCTTTATTTAGAATGTACTTTACCACAGCCCATATCCTATTCTAGAGCGTGCTCAAACCATTTGAAGAAGTTCATGCGTGAAAAATTACTGGACCATAAGCTGACCTAAGAAGAAATGTGTTACTGACGTCTAAAATCGTCCTAAACTACTGACATTCGTAAAATTACCCCATATTTCGCACATCCGAGATTTCCCAAACTTTTCAAAAATTTAATTACTGACGGAATTTTTTTGCCAAATTTCCCTCCACACCTCGTGAAACAACCCCGTAAATGGTTGGCTGTTCAAGAGGCAGTAATCCACTTGATGTACCGAGTGCTTTCCAATCCTATTTTCCCTTCTTTGTGCCTGCTATCACCACCGCAACACCAATCCCAATTCCGCGCTGCCTCCGGAGTTTAAGCTCCCGTTCTCGCTGTGTGCCTCACCCCCACGCCGCATCGGAGCTCCTCTTCGCGAGCTGGCGCCGCCTCAACCACCTCTGCGCTCCGCTCGCCGCGCCGCCTTCGCCCCGCATCGTCAGAAGTTATTGCGCGGACAGAGCTGGCTATATCGCCCTTTTACAAGCCGCTCTTTTTGCCCGTGCGCGATTTATGGGGGGAGGCGACGGCGGGCGGCGTGAGGCGGTGCGGGCGCGCGCGAGGCGACGCGCGGGCGACGCGCGGATCGGAGAGGGCGGCGGCAGCGCCGTGTGCCCCTCCTCCGCTCCCGCCCGCGCTCCAGCTCCCGCTTCCATTCTCGGCAGTGCTATCGCATCCGTCTTTGTGTCCCCTTCCGCAATCATCGCTGCATCCCTCTCCGCAATTATATTTGTTTCCCCCTCTGCCTCCAACTATCCTCCGCCTCACCTCTGACCTCTATCTCACCTCTACCTCACCTTTACCTCACTTTTACCTAACATCTACCTCACCTTTACCGCACCTCTTGCTCAGTTCTACCTCACCTTTTCCTCACCTCACCTTCAACTCATCTCACCTCACCTTTACCTCACCTCACCTTTACCTCACCTCACTTTTACCTCACCTCACCTTTACCTCACCTCACCTTTACCTCACCTCACCTTTACCTCACTTCACCTTTACCTCACTCACCACTCACCTCTACCTCACTTCTACTTCACCTGTATCTCACCTCTACATTTGCATCCATCTCTGTTATCTCTCACCTCCGTCTCCGTTAGTGCATTAGCCTCCGATCCCTCCTCTGTTTCGTCACCGCCTCAGCCAGCGCCTCTTCCGTCGCCACCACGTCTGTCTCTGCCTCAGCCCTTCTCCATCTCGTCCGTTCCCTCCGCCCCTACCGCTGACGGATGGTTCTGCAAATCTCCCGGGAACGCTTGTCTGCCTACGCCGAACGTCTTGTGAAGTAAAGCGCCTACAATTTTTTTATGAAACGTACGCATAAATCGAAAATCCTTGAATTGTATAACTGCAGCGTCTCCTTTGTCAAATTAACTTTTTCACGAAATTAATTATCAAATACTCTACGCTCAGGACAGATGACGGTTTTTTTGCAAATTACAAGATGTCATCGACATAAAACGCTATACGTCAGGCCTGCACAGCATTTTGCATTTTCACTGACGTCAGGAGCTGCGCGCGAGCAGCTCGGGGGCAAATGCGAAAATCGATGAAGGGTGAGGATAAGCCTCATTCTAAGAGTGGAGACTACCAATTAGAAGGCGCAATTCGAACTATAGCGCGTAAATTGAAAGAGCAGTCGGCGGGAACATGACCGTCACATACAATTCAAGCAATATTGCCTTTTGAATTATATTGTAAATGTTTGTTGTCGATATTTGACAGTGTGAAATATGAAACTACAACAAATTATAGATCTTTGATTTAGACACCATGTATTATAATTGCTTGTAGGGCTGATAATGTAATTCGCTTTGCTACGATGTAATCACAAATTTAGTGTTTTGCCAAACAAAACTATTATACTGAATTGTTTTTGGTTGTTGATGACAGCAATTAACTATTTTTCATTAACTCTGTTTAATTGAATAAGACGGTTATATCAAAGCTAAAACATATTATTTTATTCTTGAAAAAAATCATGTTCATTTTCTGCTCTAATTTCTGGCAAGAGTGCATTCTATATTTCTAAAATCAAACCAACGAACACTATTTATTCATCACTTACGACATCGTATAAAAATATTAAGCCCTTTGCATTATATTTAACAAGACCAATGAGAATCTCATGATTGTTCATAACACATCGTCACAGAGGTTTGCTCGTTGATCTTTCTTCAGTTTCATAATAGTGAAAAATGATCACAAATATATGTGCTGTTAAACATTACCCTACTTAGAATCAGCATATATTTTACTTTTATGTCAATCTTGATGCGAGAGATTGTTCTCATAATTTTCTTCATTTTGCTATGATTTGGAGATTATAACATTTCTGGTGAACAATCATTTTTAAATTGTAATTTTTTATTAGTTAGAAATAAATAATAGTTTTTAAAATGCAACTGCTTTAAAATACTGCTTAAGAGTCGAAATTGAGCATATTATTATTTTTTTTTATAAAAGGAAATACATACAGCATTCAATTTACGCGCCGCGTCGTGCTACGACAGACTTCTCCCCTTCCCGAAAAGCTTCCTACTCCCCACTACTTGCACTTTCGACGCTGTCGCGGGCAGACGGTCGGCTCCTAGTGCAGAATGCCCGCGGGAGCAGGCGTTGTGCAGGTCTGCCTACAAGTGAGTAGCAAATCATTCGACAATCGTACATCAAACATACCTAAGGCATAAAAATAGCAGTTTGCATATTGTGTCATTTACTGTAACCATATTACAATCACGCATAATTAAAAAACGATGCTTCCTAGACCCTTGAAACCATATTTTCGTGTTCTTAAAGAGGCACAACATTTGTAGAAATACGAGTTTCCTAGGTGACATGACTTTTAGGAGGACTATTGGGGGGATATGTCGAGGCCAGATGGAGCCCGATATTTAAGCCCGAGATGGAGCTTGTTTCTTAAAATTCTACAAAACTATGCAATTTCTTCCATACATATCTGGAGATTTAACTTTTGTGGGGACTCCTATTTTGCAGCACTGTACAGTAGGCATTAGATACCCATATAAAATGAAAATGAAGTAAAATTACATTGAAGAAACAGAGGCACAAATAATATTAAATGATAAAATTAGAGCCTCCTTGATTTTCAGTGAAATTTAATCTCAACACGAAGTTTTTTTTTACAATTTTTACTCGCACACAGTACGAGACTTGCAGAGCTACGACGCGCAGTGTAGGGGGTGGCTGATCGGAGTTAGATTCCAGTAAGAAGCTATTTTCAGTTTTAAAACACATATTTGCGGGTCCGGCTAGTATTTATTAATGCACTTCCAAGAAAATAATTATAAACAACGGAACTAACGGATATAAAGGGAAATCATATTTCTTTATGAAGACGATCGTTACGAATTTTTATATTGCTTTTCCCATTTAACGCACCTTGTTAAAATGAAATAGAAAAATTATTTGATTTCCTAAGATCCGAACTCAGGCGTCGCTAGCACCTCCGTTCGCCTGGGAGCCTTCGCGAGTTTCTCTCCTTTGCCGCTAGGAGTCGGTTGGAGTTAAACGGCTGTAGACACCGCTTCCCCTGCCAGTTCTTCACCTCATCAACTTCTCGCCCCACCGTTCGCCGCCCTGGGAACTCGTACACTGCCACACACCATCTTCGCCATGGGGCCATGGGATTGCCCTTCCACCATCACAGTCCACTCCACTGAAGACGATATTTGGGCATTCCGGAATTATGAAATCTTAATCAATGACCTTGTGACCACAGTTTTAGTAGGTGGCGGTACCACTTAGTCAAACTATGTGGTCGTTGCCCGTTTCTTCACAAACTCCGGTGATCGCCGCATACTGCGCAATGCCGATATGTCCAGCCTCATATATCCCGCTGAGACCTGAAGCGACGTGCCACGCTCCAGAACTTCTGGGTCCCCACAAACAACGTTCGTGTGACGATTTCAATTGTATCTTTTTTCTTTCCGCGGGAACACGTGTGTGAACCAATTTCACTTCAGTTTTTCCACATTCTATTATCATTTAACACTTTATACAATCCAGTTCGTTGTAAACACTGACATCACATCAATTGTCCAACTACTCTAGAAATTTTACTAGCGAACGTTCACATTCCTTTAACACCCAACCGGCCGACACACCGTCTTACGCTCACTGTCTTCTCCTTCCGCAACACGATTCGTTAGTGTCTCGCGACTCCGTTCGCGCGCTAAATGATCGCGTCGGCCATCTCCGATTTCCCGCAGTTTTTTAATGTATAAGTTAATAAAGCCCATTAGGTTGTCATGTCTATATATAATGTTATTCCCAGCGAATTTTAAAATGTATTTATTATTATTATTATTATTATTATTCCATTACATCACGACTAAAGATATTATGAGTCGGCTGAATATAAAATCTACTCCAGGTTGCAACCAGCTACCTAAGGAGCAGATCCGGTGACTATCAGTGCCTCTACAATACTTTACGCAAAATGTGGGCTGTTCCAAATAAAGCAATTTCTTGCACTTCCCAGTCTTTTGAATTACCTGGGAGTTTAGACAAGTTCTTATTCAAATTTTGCGGAACAAATCCCAGAGCTCCGATAACTATCGGGACGACCTGTGCATTTACGCCCCACATTCGGCTGATCTCGATTTCCAAACTCTTGTATTTAAGACGTTTCTCTGCCTCCTTGGTAACGACGTTTTGATCGCAAGGTACAGCAACATCCACAAGTAAACACGATTTTTTCTCCAAATCCCGGATGACTATATCCGGTTTGTTTGCTGCTATCGTGCGATCAGTTTGAATTTGTTGGTCGTACAATATCGTACACAATCCAACAGACGTCACCGGTTTCGGTGAGTGTTCGTACCACTTGGGGCATGTGTTCGGAACTTCGAGGGCGGTACAGATCTGCCAGTGGAGGTAGCTACACACCCTGTCGTGTCTTTTCAAGTATTCGGTCTTTGCTAGGATTGGACAAGCTGAGACAATATGATCGATGGTTTCTACGTGTTCCTGACAAATGCGACATTTATCATCTTGGGAAATTTTGAGAACCGCTTTATCATAATGTCGTGTTCTCAAGGCCTGATCTTGGGCAGCTATTACTAGTGCTTCCGATTCTGGCTTCATTCTTCCCCTTTTAAGCCACATAAATGATTGATCTTTATTGATCTGCACCTTGTCCATTCTTTTTAGATATTGTCCGTGGAGTGGTTTGTCTCTCCACGATTTCTTTAACATTTTTTGTGTCTCAAATTTCATGTTAAGTAGCATCAGAAGTTCAGTGTCTCTGTCATTCTGGTTGTCTTGCATAGTCTTGTTCGCAATGCTTCTTGCTACACTTAAAATGCCTCTGTTTCCCATTCTTCGGTCAGATTTCATGACCTGCCTCATTAGTGGGTCATCTTGATGGCTGACTACATACTTTCCCATCCCGGTTATTGCATTGTGCCAGGAGGCTTCAATTTGTCTCAGGCCTCTTCCTCCTTCCTTACGTGACACATAAAGTCTATGTACATCAGCTCGGGGGTGGGCAACATGATGCATTGTAAGCAATTTTCTGGTTTTTCGATCCATGATGCGAATTTCCTGTTCAGTCCAGTCTACTAGTCCGAAACTGTATTCGGCTACAGGCACCGCCAAACTACCTATTGCTGATATTTTATTCCTCGAGTTCAGAGCGGACTGCAGGACAAGTCTCACTCGTCTATAATACTCCCTTATTATTATTATTATTATTATTATTATTATTATTATTATTATTATTATTTCCACTAGACGACTAAAGATGTTATCAGTCGGCTGAAAATAAAATCTACCCCTAGTTGCAACCAGCTACCTAATGAGCAGATTTAGGAGCTGTTGGTGCCTCTACAACACTGCGCAAAATGAGGGCTGTTCCAAATAAAGCAATTTCTTGCACTTCTCAGTCTTTTGAGCATTATTATTTATTATTTTTGAGATTATTATTTATTATTTTTGAGATTATTATTATTATTTTTCCTCTAAATCACGACTTAAGATGTTATGTGTCGGCTGAATATAAAATCTACTCCAGGTTGCAACCAGCTACCTAAGGAGCAGATCTAGGGACTGTCGGTGCCTCTACAATACTTTGCGCAAAATGTGGGCTGTTCCAAATAAAGCTATTTCTTGCACTTCCCAGTCTTTTGGATTACCTGGGAGTTTAGACAAGTTCTTACACAAATTTTGCGGAACAAATCCCAGAGCTCCGATAACTATCGGTACGACCTGTGCTTTTACGCCCCACATTCGGCTGATCTCGATTTCCAAACTCTTGTATTTAAGACTTTTCTCTGCCTCCTTGGTAACGACGTTTTGATCGCAAGGTACAGCAACATCCACAAGCAAACACGATTTGTTCTCCAAATCCCGGATGACTATATCCGGTTTGTTTGCTGCTATCGTGCGATCAGTTTGAATTTGTTGGTCGTACAATATCGTACACAATCCAACAGACGTCACCGGTTTCGGTGAGTGTTCGTACCACTTGGGGCATGTGTTCGGAACTTCGAGGGCGGTACAGATCTGCCAGTGGAGGTAGCTACACACCCTGTCGTGTCTTTTCAAGTATTCGGTCTTTGCTAGGATTGGACAAGCTGAGACAATATGATCGATGGTTTCTACGTGTTCCTGACAAATGCGGCATTTATCATCTTGGGAAATTTTGAGAACCGCTTTATCATAATGTCGTGTTCTCAAGGCCTGATCTTGGGCAGCTATTACAAGTGCTTCCGATTCTGGCTTCATTCTTCCCCTTTTAAGCCACATAAATGATTGATCTTTATTGATCTGTACCTTGTCCATTCTTTTTAGATATTGTCCGTGGAGTGGTTTGTCTCTCCACGATTTCTTTAACATTTTTTGTGTCTCAAATTTCATGTTAAGTAGCATCAGAAGTTCAGTGTCTCTGTCATTCTGGTTGTCTTGCATAGTCTTGTTCGCAATGCTTCTTGCTACACTTACAATGCCTCTGTTTCCCATTCTTCGGTCAGATTTCATGACCTGCCTCATTAGTGGGTCATCTTGATGGCTGACTACATACTTTCCCATCCCGGTTATTGCATTGTGCCAGGAGGCTTCAATTTGTCTCAGGCCTCTTCCTCCTTCCTTACGTGGCACATAAAGTCTATGTACATCAGCTCGGGGGTGGGCAACATGATGCATTGTAAGCAATTTTCTGGTTTTTTCGATCCATGATGCGAATTTCCTGTTCCGTCCAGTCTACTAGTCCGAAACTGTATTCGGCTACAGGCACCGCCAAACTACCTATTGCAGATATTTTATTCCTTGAGTTCAGAGCGGACTGCAGGACAAGTCTCACTCGTCTATAATACTCTCTGCGAATTCTCTCTTTCATTGTGTCGTTCGAGATGGTCTCACATTCTTCAATGCCAGATATTTGTAAGTTTTACCTGGCTCAAGATCTTGAATCACAGTGTGTCTATCAACTTCAATGTTCTCGGACGTGGTCATTTTGCCTCTTTTTAAGTTGGCTTTTGCACACTTGTCAAGACCAAACTTCATGCAGATGTCATTGCTAAAATCATTGATGACAGACAGCATTTGGGAGAGAATCGCATCATTCTTAGCAAAAACTTTAAGATCATCCATGTAAAATAAATGTGATACAGGCATTTCATCACCATGGAGCTTGTAACCAAAGTCAGTGTGCGACAGCTGTCTTGATAGAGGAATCAAACTAATGCAAAACAGCAGAGGGGATAGTGAATCTCCTTGAAAAATTCCCCTGTTAATCTGAATACTTCTGGTTTCTACTACTCCCTTTCCGCTGTGGATTAGTAACCTGGTACTCCACGACCTCATACTAGCCTTGCAAAACTCAACAAGTCTAGGATGAAATCGATAGATCTCCAGGGTCTTCAAAATCCAATCGTGTGGTACACTGTCAAAGGCCTTCTGGTAGTCAATCCAAGCCATGCTTAAATTACGTTTTCGTTTCTTTGCATCATTCAAAATTATTTTATTCAGAAGCAAGATTTCCTTACAGCCATAAGAACCTTTACGACATCCTTTCTGTTCAACTGGCAACAGATGGTTCTTCTCTAGGTGCCTATACATTTTGTCAGCAATGGCTGCAGTTATAAGTTTGTACATTACTGGCAAGCAAGTAATTGGCCTGTAGTTCTTCGCCAAAGAGCTGTCTCCTCCTTTGGGTAGCAAATACGTAATGCCGCGAGTGAGCCATTCGGGGAGTTCGTTAGGGTTTTCTAAAATTTTATTAACAGCCTTTTGCAAGATGAAAATGTAGTGCTGTTAATTTCTTAATCCAATAAATCTGGATCTTATCAACCCCAGGGGATTTCCAGTTTCCCATGTTCTTAATTGTTTGGCATAGGTCCTCTTTCGAGAATCCTTGAACATGTTCCACTGCTTCCACGAGTCCATTGGCAGCATCAACTTCAGATTGGAGCCACGATGCGTCTTTGTTGTAGAATCTGGTTTCCTCCCAGATTCCTGCCCAAAATGTTTCGGACGTCATCTTTTGAAGGAGGGGCAGCATTGCCATTCGGTTTTTCAGTCAGACTGCGATAGAATCTCTTCGCGTCTGTTTCAAACAAACCCGTTCTGTACACGGAAATCGTTTTCTACGTTTGTACCGTCTTATTCGTTGAGCCCATGCTTGGATTTTTTTTATTATTATTATTATTATTATTATTATTATTATTATTATTATTATTATTATTGGATAGGGTAATGATGAGGAGTGAAAGGACTAGGATGATGATGGGAGGTGTTTGGTGGGGAAGTGAGAGGGGTTTGTGGGCTTTTGGAACCGTCCCAGAACCGTCCCACCATTCGCCTTATGACCAAGGAAAACCACGAAAACCCCGGCCAGGGGATAGAAAACCGTACATTCCGATTGCAAATCCAGCGCGCTTCTCACTGAGCCATTTCGCTCGGTAATTTATATTTTATAATATATAATTTTATCTGATATATTTATTTAAAATATGTTATAAAAGTAATCACATTGGGGGTCTTAGATACTGCTAGGCCGATTCTCTAGTCAACGACGGCCCATGTCGCGGCGACGGGATGTTGTCGACGTCGATTGTTAAGATACTGTCGCCCTCTTCGTATTCATGCTATCATTGCAATGGCTTATGTGGAAGACAAAAATATATATTATAAAATATAATTTAAGGTTAACTTCAAATGAGGATAAAACGTGATAAATGGAGATATGAAGAAACTCTTGTTCTTTACATTTGTATTTAATAACATATTTTTTAAGTTAATTACTGATGTCAATATGCGCGGGCCGCATTAATTCAATAAATATGTGTTTCAAACCAAAGTGAATAAAAAACCTGATTCACTGATGTTCCGGCAGCCATATATTTTACAATGTGTCTGACACATCTGCCAGCCTAATTAGTAACTGTACCTGTTAAATCTTTACTTGTATTACGCTGTGATGCGCTGTGACGCTGCGTGTATTACGTTGTGACGCTGTGATGCGCAATTAATAGTACATTAAGTTCATAAAGCTCTCCTGTGGCCTGGGTTCCGCACTAGCCTGCGCGACCTTCTCTGTGGGCTGCTAGTCAAACATCCTCTGCCCACAGTCCTGCGAACACCATCAAGTTGTGCTCGTTCGACAGGGCTACTCTTTGGCTACAGCGTCCCGCCTAAAGACGTTTATTTTAATATTTATTCACTCGGACACAGCATTGAAACATAACCAATTTACGTGGAATTATGAATTGCACTTTCCCTTTCATAATCTGTACAGCAACAGTCCAAAATCTCTGTATAACATAACTTACTTTTTTACTCTCAAGTGAGAAAGAAACTAACCGCTCGCGCTCTTCGAGGTGAATGTTGAAGCAGAACTCTGCTTTGCTCAAAACATTTATAAGCATTGAGTATAATGTTAGCGTGTGTAATTCTGATTCGTTGGGGCTGGGCGTAATTTATGGCAATTGATTTTTAATATGACTAGCGTACCCTTGCGAGAACTCTCGCATGTTAAATCCCACCCTTTCCTTATCCATTTGTCTATCCTTTCCATAAAGGAGAGGAACTACTAATGTACTTACAGAATATCAAACAAAATAACAATATAATTGATTTTTGAAACAAATTTTCAATAAAAGTTATTCAGCATTATAGAGAGATGTTCTTGGAACAATTCATACTTCTTTAAAAATAACATTTGAAGAAATGTTTCAATCTTCCTTGATAGTTAGCTTTTCTCTTTCCTTGATAGTCACAAAAATAATAGAAAAGGGATTTACTCTTGAGAAAGCCAAGTAAAGTAACGTGAAAATACCGGATCGGGCAAGTACAGACCTACTCATTGCAATATTATTTAACTTTCCTTGATTTGTAATGAAGAACCGAGTGGGTTTTAGAGAGTCAGGATGCCAGCTTGCTGGGGTGCAAAAATTGAAAATTATTTGTATACTAATAAGTATTGGATTATTTTCTGCGTCCTTACGTACCTCAAGAAAAGCAATTCCAAAAAATAATCAAACTAATATTTTCACCTTTGAGTACCAAATACCATTTGTTAGCATTAGAATCAATTTAGTAGGCATTAGTAGGCCCACTTCGGTACATGGGAGTGTTGCTTTTTTAATATCTTAACGAACCGACACCTTGAGTGTAATATCAAACAGTGTTTTATTTAAAATATGAGTTTGCAGCTGGGCGCTGATGTACATACTTCCAGATACCGACAACATTTAAATCGTGCGTTTGGACTGCAATCGTTGGCGGTTGTCGAGTGACTTGCGGTATTCTTTCTATAATCTTAAATTTAGAAGATTTTTAATTGATTCATGTAGTATTGTAGGCTAGCGCGTTTTGATTTTTGTTTTCCATTTATTTCAAGCTATTTTACTTTAGCTAGTTTAAAAAGTTTGTTCTTTGTGTTGTACCATAGCACAAGTTTTCCCCCACTACCTCTGCGTACCAGTGCGAGAACTCTCGCATATTAGACACCACACTCATCTCTATCCATCTCTTTTCATTCTAAGAGGGAAAGTAGTTAACGAAATGTGTTTATTTGTTTTAAAAATATATAAAAGTAATTTGCAATGTACTAACACAATAACAAATAAAAATAAAAGACAATGCAATTGATGTGTAAAAGAAATTTTCAATAAATATTTATTCAATATCATGGAGAATTTTCTTGAAACAATTCCCAACACTTCCTTAAAGACATTTGAAGTAATTATTCAATATTCTTTGTCAGGTTTTAGCTTTTCGTGATAGTCACAAAAATCGAAATCAAAATCACACAAAGTCAACAAGAGTCACAAAAATATTAGCTTTTTATCTTTGAGAAAGCTACGTGTCTGAATCCGTTGATTTGAAAATTTCATCATGATAACGAATGACAACGAATGATTTTTTGAAATGATAACGAAACTTTTGGTATAGGTAAAACACAAACACAGTCTTCACTCTTCACTGTTCATCTACATCTCTTCACAATTAAGTACACAGCACTTACAGACCTTAGCAACCTCCCTGCAATCTTTTATTCAATATACTTTCGTTGACACGTGCTTCTGCCTGGGACGAGGTGGCACAATTTTTGTAAACCAGTTTCACAAAATTCTCCATCAACATTGTAACTTGATGGTTGTGCTCAAAATAGTATTATTTAATTAATTGTTTATTCAATGAATTCCTAAATCATTAAATCATATTGAAGAGTCAGTATGTTTAAATTACCTCAATCACATTCCTATCAGTTCTCCTGGAGGGAGAACTTCTCAAACTTAATTATACTACTATCACTTGTGAATTCCTTAGGGATGTGTGTGGCTAAACAACAATAACTTCTGAATCCACTGCCTTACAAAGGTCGTCACAACTGATCGTAGCATCTCATCGTAGGTCTTAATTATTACTCAGCTGGTTCTATACCCCATGGTTGGCGACGGGATGTTGTCGACCTCGATTGTTAAGTTGCTGTCGACCACTTCTTATTCATGCTATCATAGCAATAGCTTCATCCCAAGATATATGATTCAACAAATTCGGTGTTTTTTTATTGGTAAACACTTCAGTTAATTTACTAGTTCTGTTTCCGTTTGAAGTGTTCTCTCAAAGAAACGTATATGCAAGATCGTAACTATATTTTCTGCTTGGTTTATCACTTTCGCTTGTGGATGATCTACTTTTTTCCTCAAAGATTGTACATTGACATTAAAGGATATACCGAGCAAGATAAGAGACTGCAAGGCGCATGCAGCAGGGAGTGGTAGCAGCGGGCGGGCGGCGGCCGGCAGGCGGAAGGCGGCGGGCGGAGGGCGGCGGACGGGGGCGGCGGGCAGAGGGCGGCGGGCGGGGGCGGCGGGCAGAGGGCGGCGGGCAGAGGGCGGCGGGCGGAGGGCGGCGGGCAGAGGGCGGCGGGCAGAGGGCGGCGGGAGGAGGGCGGCGGGCAGAGGGCGGCGGGCAGAGGGCGGCGGGCAGAGGGCGGCGGGCAGAGGGCGGCGGGCAAGATAAGAGACTGCAAGGCGCGTGCAGCAGGGAGTGGTAGCAGCGGGCGGGCGGCGGGCGGCGGCCGGCAGGCGGAAGGCGGCGGGCGGAGGGCGGCGGGCGGGGTCGGCGGGCAGAGGGCGGCGGGCGGGTGCGGCGGGCAGAGGGCGGCGGGCAGAGGGCGGCGGGCGGAGGGCGGCGGGCAGAGGGCGGCGGGCAGAGGGCGGCGGGAGGAGGGCGGCGGGCAGAGGGCGGCGGGCAGAGGGCGGCGGGCAGAGGGCGGCGGGCAGAGGGCGGCGGGCAGAGGGCGGCGGGCAGAGGGCGGCGGGCAGAGGGCGGCGGGCAGAGGGCGCGGGCGGCGGGCAGAGGGCGGCGGGCAGAGGGCGGCGGGCAGAGGGCGGCGGGCAGAGGGCGGCGGGCAGAGAGCGGCGGGCAGAGGGCGGCGGGAGGAGGGCGGCGGGCGGGGGCGGCGGGCAGAGAGCGGCGGGCGGGGGCGGCGGGCAGAGGGCGGCGGGCAGAGGGCGGCGGGCGGAGGGCGGCGGGCGGGGGCGGCGGGCAGAGGGCGGCGGGCAGAGGGCGGCGGGCGGAGGGCGGCGGGCAGAGGGCGGCGGGCAGAGGGCGGCGGGCGGGGGCGGCGGGCAGAGGGCGGCGGGCGGGTGCGGCGGGCAGAGGGCGGCGGGCAGAGGGCGGCGGGCAGAGGGCGGCGGGCGGAGGGCGGCGGGCAGAGGGCGGCGGGCAGAGGGCGGCGGGAGGAGGGCGGCGGGCAGAGGGCGGCGGGCAGAGGGCGGCGGGCAGAGGGCGGCGGGCAGAGGGCGGCGGGCAGAGGGCGGCGGGCAGAGGGCGGCGGGCAGAGGGCGGCGGGCAGAGGGCGCGGGCGGCGGGCAGAGGGCGGCGGGCAGAGGGCGGCGGGCAGAGGGCGGCGGGCAGAGGGCGGCGGGCAGAGGTGGCGGGAGGAGGGCGGCGGGCAGAGGGCGGCGGGCAGAGGGCGGCGGGCAGAGGGCGGCGGGCAAGATAAGAGACTGCAAGGCGCGTGCAGCAGGGAGTGGTAGCAGCGGGCGGGCGGCGGGCGGCGGCCGGCAGGCGGAAGGCGGCGGGCGGAAGGGCGGCGGGCAGAGGGCGGCGGGCAGAGGGCGGCGGGCGGAGGGCGGCGGGCAGAGGGCGGCGGGCAGAGGGCCGGCAGGAGGAGGGCGGGCGGGCAGAGGGCGGCGGGCAGAGGGCGGCGGACAGAGGGCGGCGGGAGGAGGGCGGCGGGCAGAGGGCGGCGGGCAGAGGGCGGCGGGCAGAGGGCGGGCGGGAGGAGGGTGGCGGGCAGAGGGCGGCGGGCAGAGGGCGGCGGGCAGAGGGCGGCGGGCAAGATAAGAGACTGCAAGGCGCGTGCAGCAGGGAGTGAGTAGCAGCGGGCGGGCGGCGGGCGGCGGCCGGCAGGCGGAAGGCGGCGGGCGGAGGGCGGCGGGCGGGGGCGGCGGGCAGAGAGCGGCGGGCGGGGGCGGCGGGCAGAGGGCGGCGGGCAGAGGGCGGCGGGCAGAGGGTGGCGGGCAGAGGGCGGCGGGAGGAGGGCGGCGGGCAGAGGGCGGCGGGGCAGAGGGCGGCGGGCAGAGGGCGGCGGGCAGAGGGCGGCGGGCGGCGGGCGGCGGGCGGCGGGCGGCGGGCGGCGGGCGGCGGGCGGCGGGCGGCGGGCGGCGGGCGGTGGGCGGCGGGCGGCGGGTTGGCGGGCGGCGGGCGGCGGGCGGCGGGCGGCGGGCGGCGGGCGGTGGCAGTCGAAGTCGCCTGGCGGGCGACGCCTGCAGCTCGTCGGGCGCCGCGCGGCCTGATTAAATCCCCTCGTCTCGTTATGAAGAGCCTCATCTAGCCGCCCGCGGTGCCGCCCGGCCGCCTTCACCTCCGCCTCGCGCCTCCCAACCCCGCCCCGTGTCGGCCCGCCACGCGTCGCTTATTCCCTCACCTTGCTGTTTCCTCTGCCCTTCCCAACTCCAATCCTCCCCCGTATAATCCCGCTCCGTCCTGCTTTACCTCCCTTCATCTCGGTATATTCTGCTCCACACCGTTACACCCCATTCTACTTCGTTCCGTCCCGCACCTCCGCTCTATCCCATTTCATCCCATTTTTCTCCTTTCTATCCCGCTCCTCCCCACACTTCTCCGCTTCACTCTGCTCTTCCGCATTCTTCGCCTTTCCACCTCACTATACTATTCTACTATGCTCCACCCCCACTCCTCAATGCTCCAAACCACTCCACCCCATTCTACTCCGTTCCATCCCACTCTTCCACTCCACCCCACTTCTCGGCATGTTTCTCCTTTCCACCCCGCTAAACTTCACTCTACTCTGCTCCACACCTATCCTCCTCGGTCTACTCCTTTCCATCTCACTCTAATCCATTCTATCCCGCTCCGCCGCACAATAGTCAGTTCCACCCCTATCCTCCGCGATCTACTCCTTTTCACCCCGCTAGGCTCCATTCTACTCCGCTCCACCCCGGTCCTACCCGCTCTATCCCCTTCCACCCCTTTCTACCTCGATCCTCCCCATTCTGCTCCTTTTAACCCCAATCTACATTGTCTGCTCTTCACCCTGGTGCCTCCCTCCTCTTCTCGTGAAGCTGCCGCGCGAAGACACTACTTGTTGTCTGACTCATTCCACTTTGGCCAACCCCCTTTACTTCTTTCGCTGTTCCATGTTCGCACCACTTCTCCTAGAGTAACCTTCCGCGCAACTTAACTTTCCAGATCCTTCCACCCATCTCCACTCCCCTAGGCTGTGCGTCTCAGAGTAACCTCACTGTATACGTCACTCCCTTTTGCGCCGCTCTAACCCCACTTGCCACCTCTACTCATTCACTCTCTACCCACATTTTCGTCTTCCTCTCGAAACGTTCTTACAATCACAGTTTTAGAAAACCGTACTTATGTACCATGGAGTTTTAACAAATCCTACTGTTACCACACACAGTCTTCTCTGATTTTCCTTTCCCTGATGTTACGTAACTTTGCGCATGTGTTCAACAAGAAATATTTCTTGAATACCTTCCCCCTTTTTATCCAGCGCGCTGAACTCTTCCTGAGAATTACTTTTGGGAAGAAAATCTCTTCCATTACCACTCAAACACAATCATTTCCCTCCGCACGTTTCCGTGTGAACACTCATCTCTTCAAGCTACTTTGCATTGACGTTCATGCACATAAAAATCGCCGCTCTCTATATGACACCTTTCCCTGACGTTTCCGCGGCGTCGGCGTCTCTCCTCCACGTAGCTGCATCCTGCCTCCATCTTCCTACCACCCTGCCGTCTTTGTCGTCGCATTCATCTTCCCACACCCCCAATCACCAAGTCACCGTTGTTCCGCCACTTGTCTCCCAGCCTCTGATGCCCGAATTTCGTTGCTTCCGTGCTTCTTACTTTCAACCAGTGGTCCCGGCAATGTTTCGCTATTACAATGTATTACACTTCACACGCTTCTGATTAATTGATTATTAATCACGTTTAATTCTAGGCTCTGCAAAAAGTTTAATAAATGAAAGATTTTCTCGCGGGTATAGGTTTGTTCTATGTCCTGGATTGGACATGGTTGACACGTTTCCTATTGTTGAAACGTTTTTCCTCAAGTTTGGGCATGTATTCGCTACTGTCTTGGATAAATTTGATTTGCATGTCCCAGATAGCGTTCAAGTGAGGCCGGCCGATATTTCACAATCGCAGGGGCAGAATATGCAGCGAAGGCGCGCTTAATACTTAAGTGTACTGCGGGTTGCACAGAACTTCTATTCGGGGTCATTTGATTCAGGAAAACCGTATAAACTCAACATCAACCAGAGTCTATGTGCGACAGACACGCACATTCCCCTTTTACTACGTCTATATTCTTTGCGCAAGTGCAATCAATAAGTTATCAAATTTTTATCGCAATCGGATGAACGGCACAGCAAAGCATTAAAATACGAACAAACAAAATATTGATTTCTAAATAGTAGATGAGCTTCCTGCGCCTCTCTCTCCATCATCCCGCTCCAATCTCTCCGCCCCGCGCCGCTCTGCACTCCATGCCGCTCTTTAATCGCCGCCACTCTCTACCTGCCACTCCCCCTTCTCTCTTTCCGCTGCGGTTCTTTCCCCGCATCTTCGCACCATCGAATTCGCAACTTCCGCAAAGGCGTTTTCCCTCCGGTACCCCCACCGATTTCTTTCCGTCACTGCATCCAGCCGCCATCTCCCTACCGGCCAGCCATCTCTTACTAGCCATCGTCTCCACGCTGGTGCTATCTCCGTCACCACCACCTCTGTCAACGCCACTCCGTCACCGCCACTCCGTCACCGCCACTCCGTCACCGCCACTCCGTCACCGCCACTCCGTCACCGCCACTCCGTCACCGCCACTCCGTCACCGCCACTCCGTCACCGCCACTCCGTCACCCCCACTCCGTCACCGCCATTCCGTCACCGCCACTCCGTCACCGCCACTCCCTCACCGCCACTCCGTCACCGCCACTCCCTCACCGCCACTCCGTCACTGCCACTCCACCACTTTCTCCTTTTCTTTCCGAATCTCGTTACTTCCGCGCTTCTTATTTTCCGTGACCTTCCTTCTTCCCTCCGTCTCTCCCACCCGCGTAAAGAACCTTCGCGCTAATGAATCCCCGGGCAAGGTGCGTGCGGGGGACTTTTCCCATTTTTCCAGCGCAGCGCCAGGTGTTTATCCGGCGCGCCGCCGCGGTGCGTGGGCGGCGCCGCCAGCGGGCACAAGCGCTTCGTTACCGCGCGCGAATGTCGCGCCGCCCCGGCCTTCCGATGATTGTTAATTAAATTACGCCGTACCCGCACCCCTAATTGCCCTGATGAACCTCTATTTTTGTTTCTACAAGACGAACGCTGAGAGAAGAGGTCAATTCTTCGACTGCCTCATCGAAAGACGCGAAAGTGTAGGAATAGTTTCCTTGG
Source organism: Acheta domesticus (assembly GCA_031308135.1). Taxonomy (NCBI): domain Eukaryota; kingdom Metazoa; phylum Arthropoda; class Insecta; order Orthoptera; family Gryllidae; genus Acheta; species Acheta domesticus. The sequence goes on along the minus strand of JAHLJT010009436.1, from coordinate 75,617,033 downwards.
CTAAGAAATAAAAATCCCAAAGAAAAAACTGCTTAAATTTCTAAAAGTGGCATTTGAATATGGTTTGTAAATGAATAGAATATCCAAATGATCAAGAATCACTTAGTAATGCAATACTGCCATAGATACGTTCGTCATTCCAGGTGAAACAAAAGTTTCGAATGTCAATTTGCTGAGAAAAGGTTCATTTCTGCACAATAGTTTCGATTTACAAACTTGAGGAAATTGTTCTCATAGTGAGTCACAGCTTTGAGGATACTTCCGATTACTGAGGACGAAAAAAATCTTCTGATCCAAATGAACAACGTAAAATTTGACGGAATTGGGGTACAAATTACGTCAAGTTTGGTTGATTGATAGTAATTGCGGGCGCGCCAACTACTGAGGTCATTAGTAGAGGTCTGCATTCTCCGCGATTTTTACCGACCAGCGCTCGCCCGCCTCTCTTCTCTCGAGACCACGCGCTCGACTGTCCTTCGCAGCCGGTTGCGGACTCCCGGGAGCCGGCGACCGACCGAGACTCGGCCGGTCTCTGCAACCGGCCGAGACTCGACAACCGGCGGACCCCGTTTCAGGCGAACTGCGCCACGTAACAATCGGCCGACACGTGGGAGTAAATATCTAATGCCAAGTTTCAGGAAAAGGAAGAAGTATTGAATGGTTTTTAAAATAAATGACCAATAATTTCGTTTTTTCAAAATTTAAAATATAGAGGAATTTTAATATTAATTTTCAAATAATAAATTTTAATAAAATAATTTTAATAAATTGTAATAAACAATTTTAATAAATAATTTTAATTTTAATTGTAATAAATAATTTTAATAAATTGTATAAAAAAATAATAAAAAGCTTTAAAAATCGACTCCTCGGACGCACGGGAGAACCTCAAGTGGATCTATTGCAGTTCTGTGACTACAAAGAAAAGGCACTCAAAAGTTTTAGAGATAAATTCCGTTCTTTATAATGATTAGGTATCGGATGCTTCGGAAATTGCCTATTTTATTCTAATGAACATAAAATTATTAATTTTCCTTCATTTTATATGGTGCAATATGGAGCAAATACAAATGCTCTGCTAAATTTAGATGCAAGTGCAATGAAATATATTAGTACCTTTCCCTTCCAATTTTGTGTTTTTGCCGTCTTTTTCCAAATATTTTGTTGTTGCTGTTGTTGTAATTTTCAGGCATCTGAAACGCAGGTCTTGGTTTCTTAATCCGGCAGTAGGCGTGCGGGTTGCCTCAGTCACCTCAGCATTATTTTGAGCTCATTGTACTTTCAGTTTTATTTATAATCTTGCGAGATTCTCAATATCTTCGAGGAAAGCTTTGTGCACATATCTCGACCCTTCTCTTTCAACTGCTTCCTGTCCTTTCCTGGAAATTTCGTCGCAACGGCGATGGCGCGCTGTGTGGGAGCCACCGAGTCACCTCGCACAACCTTTGTTATCGCTTCCTGCCACGCTGTTCACAGTAGTTCACCCAAAGGAAAGAGGTCTCGTGGAGCTTCAATACTACTCCACAGAAGTCAATGATTCACAATTTCAGCTTTTACGATTTTTTAATTACAATTTAATCGCTTATCTTGTATTGAAACGAAAAATAATGGAATAATTGAAAAACATTGTACTCGTACATATAAAACTTTATATGCATCATTTCATGTATACATACTTTTGACGAATTTAAAATAATGTTAAACGTGTGTATATAATAGTAAATAATGTATTTTGAATTATTGAGTTGAATAGGCTGATGTACCGTGACCGCTGTTGTTTGGCCGCCGACTGAGTCGACAAATACAAAGGCCATGTCGGCTTACATAAACTATTTCACAATAAATTACTACGCCCAATTACAAGACGTTTTGATGCAAGGAAAATAGTACCCACCTCATTTTTGTTTAGCATATGCTTTTTTCTTATATACTCGTGAAATTATGACCAAATATTCATTGTATTTAATAAATATGCCTTATATTCGGGTTTGTAAGAAACTTCAATGACATTACAATTGGTACGCAACGAATTATCTTCCCTCAAGCACTATAAATATAGAAAAACAATAAAAATTTATTTTCAGAGTCTTTGTTTGCCTTAATTCTTTCAAAAATGTATTGTTTGTCTCTATAAAATTATTTCCAGTCAATCGATAAATTGTTACTTTTCAACAAATTAATCGTTTAATTGAAATTGTATTTTCTTTCGATTAAAATGAATTGAAGTGTTGCGATCACTACATGCGGCGACTTTATATCCCGTACATGCATTGAGGGGCGAAGCTACTGTGCAGTCCTGCGCTTGGCCGAGCGGCCGAGCGCTCGAGCGGCTCCCGCGTCTCGGCGGGAGCCGCAAGGCGGGCCGGTCGAAATGTCCGTTAAACAGCTATCCTCTTCCCCCCCAAGCAAGGTCCCCCACCCTTCGCCGAGCGTCGGCGCGGAGCCTGAGAGTCTCGAGCGGTTGTTTTCGCCTGATTGCAGAGCTCTAGTCATTAGACTCGTAAGTGTAGAGCATATTTTTCACCGGAATGCGGCTATGATCTACCCCGTTGAATGAAGAGATCCGGCATCGATCTACCGTCGACTAGCATGGTTTTCCTCAACAGGTATCTCCCACCAGCAGGGCACCGCCCCAGCCGAGACACGCACTAAGCTCCCGACCGCTTTGTCGGCATATGTGGTAGTGTTGTGTACGTTGGTGTGAGTGTTTGTGCAAGGGGTGAGGATAGCGCAAGGATGATGAGGGAAAGATCGCGCGATCCGTGACCCGTTTTTTAAGGCACTACTCCGGCATTCGTCTGCTTATCGGAGAAACCATGGAAAACTACCTATCAGAGCATCCAGCCACTAGAATTCTCCTCCAGACAGAAATTAAATTCAACCTGACTGAGAAGCTAGGGTTGAAAATTCTGCCACCGTTGGCACTCGACCTACAACCTACCGGTCAAGGCATTGCCGTGACATTAGTTGAAGCACTGAGCCACCTCTCCAGTTAGGTCGAACATGTGCTGCGCGCTATCCAAGGATCGCGCCCAATTTTGGCTGACAGAACCACCGCTCAACAGCCGGGCGTCAGAATTACAGAGCTGCCGCTATTCACAAATGTCACTAATAACCTCCCAAGTCTACAAGAACATTTTGAGTCTTCAAAATACGCGTAAATAAATGTTTACAACGAAATCAAAAATTATGAAAACCTCTTTCCACAGAAACCTATGCTTCTGATTCCAATTCTGTAAAAGAATGACTTAATGCTAACATTATGAAAAATACCCTCGGTGTTTTTTCTTACCTGAATGATTCACCTTGTATTCTAACATTATTGTCCTCATGAAAAACTAGTGTTCACATGCTGCATAGGAAAACCTAGTCTTTCACTGTAACTGCTAGTACTGAATTATTGAAATAACCTTAATAAAAGAGTTATTGGACGAGAGTTTATGAAAGTATAAGAGAATAGAGGTCTAGCGGTATTTGTCGTTGGTATTTAAAATAAAATAATTACAGGCGTTTTCTTTATCAGCAATGTTACTGTTGCCGAAGACAACGCCTATAATTATTTCATAAAAAATTAAAATGAATATGCTTAGTGTTGGTTGTCTAGAATATGTAAGAAAATGTACCCTACTTTACAGGTGCTCAATTTTCAGCGTAAGGATATTACTAGGTACAATTAATAGTCGAGGCACTTTATTTTATCGAATATTACCCTTTAAAATTCCTAATATTAAATTTTATGATCAAGTAATATATTTAAAGCGCATTTTTTAAGATAATTTGGTAAGAGCCAGTTGTTTCATTCATCTCTCTGAGAACATAAATTCGCAAATGTTAATTCTCCATCCCACGTCATTAGTTGCTTACTTGGTAAAATATAATCCCAAAAATAATTTACAAACCTAGGATCAAATCGTCCTACTGTTTATTCTAGAAATTGTATTTATTTTTAAAAAATGTCATTAAGTAAAACTGTTTAGTATAATCGACTTGGTAATTCCTCCGCAACAGATCGATGGTGAGGGAGGTGTTTGCCTGAGGAGTTTTCGCAGTCGGCGTGTCCGCCCGGTCGCCCACCCAAGGTGCGTCGCTGCGGCGCCGGTAATTGAGTGACGTCAGTTGCGATTAACATGCAGATTACTTTACGCGCGCGGCGGCGGCGGCGGGGACGGGGCATGGCGGAGGAGGGGGCAGCGGAGGGGCACCGAGGCTCTGGGAGAGGGGGTCGTGAAGCACGTCTTCGCCGACGGTCGTCTACGGACCCCCTCCCGCTCCTTCCGCCCCCGCCGCTTACTGAATGGAGCAATTTGATTACCCCGCAAGTGTATAACGCGGGGCGGCCGGGCTCGCCCGCCGGGCCGCCGGCTTTGCTGATAAATGAGCTTGTTTATGGGCGGGGCAGTGGTGGCGGCGGCGGCGGGCGGCGGCCGGGGCGCGGGACGGTGGGCGGGCGGCGAGCGACGGTCGACGAGCGGACTATTGGGGCCCAATCAGGCCTTGACAAGATGATCACAGGCACGAGAATAATTAGCGTTAAAACACGAGGCGGCGAAGAGGCGCCACCGACGCAGTCCCGCCAGCGCCGATGCCGCGCCCCACGCCGCCGCCGGCGCCGCTGCCGCCGCCGCCGGGCACCCCCGACGCTCAGGCGCCCCGGCGCCGCCGGCGGCGCTGCGCACGCCCGGCCTCAAACTGGGACTGCGCTCGTTTAGGCTCACCACCCTCCAAATTACGTTTACAGCCGGTGCTAAGCACGCACGAAAATGATTCGTGTGCTATTGTCAAAGAATACACAATGTTTCGAAGAAATTCTCGTTTCTGGTTACGTTTTTGACGAAGACGAATAAGTATTAAAATATAGTAAATAACGTACACCTACGCACACTCGTACTTTAAAACATGTAGTATTGTTTACGAAGAAGTATTTGTGCTTTGTGCATTACTTTTGCAAGAACTTTCGTCCAATTATAGTTCGGTAATGTATAATTATATTATATAATTATATAATAACTTGGTTATTTATAATTGTATTATAAATAGATAATAATATTAATTATTATCTAAAGAAGATAAAACAGTGAAACAAAATAAAGAATTAAAATCCTTAAGATACCGTTATTTTGAATATAATTAAATGTAAGTGAATGTTTGCAAAGGTAAGTCTTTTCAATTTTTAGTGTCAAGTTGCCGGTCCAAATATCGCAAACTGTAATGATGGGAATCTGACATCATTGTGAATGTTAATTTGAATAAAGCAAGACCTCAGACAATATATTAGGAAAAGGTAAAACAGCACGTTAAAAATATATCCGAACCATTACCATTTTATAATTTTCTAGAAAAGACAAGAATCAGTTTTCTGATATGTTGTTAAAACAGCGTCAAGGATACGGACCTAAAAGCATATTTTTCACGATTAATTTCGGATGAAAATCAGCTCACGCCCGATTGTGTAATGAAGGTGAGAACAGAAAGAACAAAAGAAATACCAAGTAGATAAATTGCAACGTGTGTCTGAAATGGAATTAGTGTTATTTAATCAGTTCCCGCCTTAAACAACGTCTTCATAAGACATAATTTCCTTTTTTGCAAGTGCGTCGCTCTTGGAACCGTTCTTTGTATTTTGCGAAGCTTCAGTTTTGGAGGAAGTAGCTACCCTTCAAAAACCGAATCAATGAATGTATTGTTTGTGATAGCTATTTGATTTCTGGTTTACGAAACCTTAGTTAACTGTCAAGAAGAGATTACGAAGTAACCCAATTCGATTTGGTTAATTTTGAAACTCCGCAAAATGCTAACTTTTGGGAAAACAGAAGAAACTGATTGCTGAATAAACCATAACATATTTGTAAAATATTTTGCTTCTAAGTATTATTACTTATTAAAAATCACAAAGCAAATAAAATAGGAACTTCATTAATTAATAATTTGCCTTTACTTAAGTCGAAAACTCTGTGAATTACGGTACATCAAAAGCAAATATATAATATTTTAATATTGTCTTAAAGAAAAAAACAAACTTCCTCTAATGATTTATTGATGTGTGTATCGACTTTATTTGAGAATTAAAAGTAATAAAAATATACAGCAGTGTTTGCAATCAACAATATCATCACCTTCTAGAATTATAACCGTAAATCTATTTTTCGTGAATGCATCAGCAATTAGTGACACAACTTGTGTTTACCACATTTCCGTATTGTTCTCTTGATGACAGAAAGTCTGTGTCACAAGAAAGGAAAGAATGGTCTCTGAATCAGAAGTACTGATTTATAAAATAAGTCTGCCTTTGATAAGTGCAAGAATCATTCTTCACTATAATTTTTTGGCAAAACATCCATTTGAAAATGTGTGTAAATGTTTTACATTTTCAGGAATGCTTTTAATCTAGTCATAAAAAATCATCATACCTCGTCAGCTTCTTTAGTTGCATTATCCTCAAGGTAACAGTAAATCACCAAAATATCATTTCGTAAGTTGTGAATGTAAAGCACAGAACTGACTGCCCGAGGTAAAATGCTTTTGTACTGGCAACGAAGTTGGTAACTGTAAGATTCTCAAATAATCTATGTCTGTCCCTAATGAATTCTTTTTTTGACACACGTGATGTGTATTAAAGATGACAATATTTTTTATAATATCTTGTGGGTACTATCAATTTTTTCAGAAACAATTGCTCTTTTCAATTCTCTCCTAATAGAGTGTGGTTCATCCTAATAGATGTGTGAGACAAACAAGTACTTGAAAACTCCCAAAACGTTGAGAAAGAATCATTAAATGTTTTTAAGTAGAAATTGTACGTTAAATTTCAAAACATGTTTTCCTCCATATCTCGTCCATGATTTTAACATTTAATTTTTAATTTAATTATTTGTACTACGTTGAATGCATGTGTTGTTGTAAAGCAACGTAAAGCATAGTACTGGATTACTTATCATTTCTTATTCGGTTATAAGCAGGGTCTACGGGAGTCCCATGCATAAATTCAATAAGTGACATTTTAAAACATGTTTTACTGTGACCGTAATTTCCTTCTATATCTCCTTTCTACATGTCCTTTCTATATCTTCTTTCCATTTTTTCTATATCTTTGTATAGGTGGGTTTTAAAATCTCTCCCGAAAACAAAAAGAAATAAGTTTCTTCGTTTAATTTTATTAATGCTAACTGGAAATGCCTTCAAATATTGAAAACATTGTCAAACAAAGTCCTTCTATTTCTACATGGAACTACAAGGAAATGCATTAAATTCGAATATAAAAATATTCAATCTCCATGGAAGACCTTTCACATGAAGTTTAGGATCTTTGCTAGCAAAAATAGCTCTTGCAATAAGTATTGAAACAATATAATAAAAAAGTTACTAGATGGGAGTTATAAGAGAATAGAGGTTTAATGGCAATGAACATTGTCAAATCCAACCCAACTAATAAAATGATTATTTTATCAACAAATGTATTTAATGGCATTAAAGTTCACCCAGGAATCACCTACCATTAATCTGCATCAACTTGCTTGAAATCTGCCAAAGAGACAACTGGCATGTTTATACAAATTGTGGTGATCCATATTACACACAAATAGAAGAAAGAACACCGAGCAAATGACCTTGTCCTTATGTTGCTTATTGACTTTGAAGAGAAAGTTAATAACAAATTGTCTTACGCAATTGAGAACTTTTAGAAGTTTATTGGCAAAGTCATGAAGAAGATGTTTTCAAAACCAATGAAATAATCTCACAGTAAGCATAACGCATAAGAAAATTGGTGAATTTTTGCTCTCAAAACTTATGCAAACCTCTCACGTCGTGAGCGCATTATATTAGACCATACCGAATTTTCATATAAACCTATACCGGAGACAATACCTAACCCGTTATGTACCTCTTGCAATTGCCCACTGAACATTAACCACATCCTCCAGGAATGTCTACTAATACAATTCCTTCAGACCTCACTTTTTTACAGAAAGTTTTACATCTATTCTAACTGGTAGATACGTAAGTAATGCAATAAAATTTGTATCGAAATAAGCATTTGGACAAATTATTTAACCATATTAGAATAATGTAATCTCTTACTCCTTTCTGCAACAATTATCTTTGACGTAATTTTAATGTTAATGTTTATGTTTTGTATCCATAATCATATAATTTCAATATTGTAAAAACCTAATATTGTTATTGGTAAACTGTAAAACATTGCACTTATTTAGTTGCAAATAATTAAATGTTGATGTGAATTAAAATACTTAAATTATTAATTAAAATACTTTTAATTCTTTTTGTTCAAATGTCTTTTCTAGTTTCTAATAACACTTTGAAATGACAAAATGTAGTATTCCGACATTCAGTACACAGATTTATAAAATTTAAAGAGATATGAGCGCTTCACAGAATACAATGAAACGTCACAGCGTGAGTAAATGTGAGATGAGCATCAGTAATACGTTCCTTCTCGTATACACGCTGCCTTTTTTGTACGCTGATGATACTCCGCTAAAAAAGCGCGCAGCCACCCATATGTCAGTGTCTCTGAAGCCCGATATGAGTTGCCCAGCTTCCCGCGCCGCTTCTGTTCAGCGTCGCTCCCTCCCCTCCACTTGTCCCGCCGCTCGCGACCTCTGCCCCGCCCTCCCGCTGCACTTCCCCGACGCCGTCGCCGCCGTCGCCACGCGACGCGACGCGACGCGTCGCGACGCCTTTGACCGAGTGATCCTCGGAGGCGTCGCGCGCTGAGGACGACGTCGGAGAGGCGGCGGCGGCGACGACGGCGGGCGTTGCGTGGGCGGACGCCATGGCAACGGCGAGGCTGAGGCGCGCGTCAACAATCCCCCCACCCGCCCTCCCTCGCCCCGCCCCCTTCTTGACGTGGCTTTCTTGTTCCACTCCCCGTTGCCCCACGCCTCGATACTGTACTCGAGCCTGTCTTACCTCCAGCCCCCCTGACCGGATGCGACAGAAGCAACGCTTTGTACTCGGATGACCTAAGGTTGGAGTCCGACGGCTGAGGCATTTGCACTCGAGCTAAGTGTCTGGGTTGAACTCAACAAATGGCTAGAGACGAATTATAGTATTCGTTAGTTTTCTGATGTTTCTCTGATCAAAATTAGGAGTATGCTGCTAAAAATCTTAACAAACGGGTCACGGATCGCGCGCGATCTTTTCTTCTCATCCTTGTTTTTCTTCTCAATCCTCATATATATATATATATATATTTATACTTACGCTTCCATCTACCACATTACCATACCTATCTGGAGTCGAAGGGACTCCATAACCTGTTCTGGCTGGAACGGAGCCCCGGTGGGGGTATCTGGAACCCCCCTGCAATAGGCCTTGTAAATTGTCCCTGGATCTCGTATTCCCCCGGGAAAGATCGGCACTTTCCAGGATGTAACACAGACACAACATTTATGGGGCAAATAACCAAATAACAATAGTAGTTAACGTAACCAGCAAAAATGAATTACCCTTCACCACACGTCCGCCTTGCCGTATTCTTTCTCCGACCCCTCCTCCGTTCCAATAAGCCCTCTATTCCATCTCCTACTACCGCTCGCCTCTGACTTGTTCACTTCCTTTGGGCTCTCCAGCTCTCCTTCGATCTTCTCCTCACTTCTTTTCTTTCTTCTCCTTTCCATTCCTCTCCTCACAGCTTCAGCCCTTTTCTTTCCCACCGTACCACCTCTTGCGTTTCTTTCCGCTCCATTCTCGTTCCAGCAGCGCGCTGCCTCGTCACCCGGACAATGGACCACTTGTCATTGGGCGCCTGCCTCCTCCCCGCTCCGCCATTTCCAAGTCCATGCACTCAGCGCCATACGGACATCATAAATAAGATGGGATACTCGCGGAAAATACCTCTGCTCTCCAGCCAACAAGGCTCTCTCCGTCCTTCAGAGCCTCGGCTATCTCGCTCCTTCCCCTCCCTCCGCCCCGCCCCCACCCTTCGCCCCGCCCCCACCCTCCGCCCCGCCCCCTCCCTCCACCATGCCCCCTCCCTCCGTCACGCCCCCTCCCTCCGCCACGCCCCCTCCCTCCGCCACGCCCCCTCCCTCCGCCACGCCCCCTCCCTCCGCCACGCCCCCTTCCTCCGCCACGCCCCCTCCCTCCGCCACGCGCCATCCCTCTCGGCCCACCCCCTCCCTCCGCCACGCTCCCTCCCTCCGCCCCGCACCATCCCTCTCGTCCAACCCCCTCCCTCCGCCCAGCCCCCTCCCTCCGCCCAGCCCCCTCCCTCCGCCCAGCCCCCTCCCTCCGCCCCGCCCCCTTCGTGTTGCGCGCAAGTCGCCAAAGCGCGCGTCGCCGCCGCCCCGCGGATAGGCGCTGGCGGTCTGCTGAATTTTCATTACAGTGCTGCCGTGAATTTATTAGCCAGAATCAACATTTTTTAGATCCCCGTTGAAAGCGCGCTAAGCCCAGCGCAGGAGACGATGCGCGCAAGGGCGCTGCGGGGGGGGGGACAGAGCGCGATCGCTGTCTGAGCGTCTCCGCCAGGCTGCGCCGATCAGGAAATTTAGGCGTATTTTCTCACTGTCAAGAAGCAGTGCCTCTGACCGGAAGGTTCGAGTCTCGACGGCATCAGGATTTTCGACACACTCACCCACTGAGCATCATACACTCATTCCTCGTTAATCATACTCTCACACGTCGCTCACTCTTGCCCGTGACACAGATACCCCGACACCCATTGGCATCTCTCCACCGCCGCAACCCGCGCTTACCCTCCACTCACTCGTAGCTCACACGTCGCTCACGCGCTCCTCACTCGCTACTCGCACTCCTCTCACTTGCCGCTCTCATTCCGCTTACACGCGGCTCACTCGCCTCTCGCTGGCCTCTCGCTGGCCTCTCGCTCGCCTCTCGCTCGCCTCTCGCTTGCCTCTCGCTCTCCCATTACCGACCGTTTGCCGTATTTTCTCTCCGCTCACCCAATTCTTTCTCGAATTTCATTCGGTGCTCATTCGCTTACTTCTGCCAATTTCGATCGTTCATCAAAATCGCTCGACGATTATTCCTTACTCATTCGCATACGATTTCTAACTCCCTAACTCCGCGCTAACTCCCTAACTCGTCGCTAAACCCCGTCCCTCCCGCCGATTACTCGCTGTTCACCATACTCACCTTCTCGGCGCCCGCCCACCGCTAGCCCACTACTCACATGCCAAGCTCTTGGAAGACATACATTATTCAATGTTTTTCTCAGAAGGGAGAAATTTGCAAGTGTTTCCAAGAAGAGAATGTTACTTTTCTGCATGGCTTTGCTCTCCAGTCTGCGAATTGTGTCGTTGGTAGCATATGAACGCAATAAATATTAAAGTATATTGGAAAAGAATTTCGAAGAGCAGTTCAGATTAAAACTGCGATGGTACGAAGTACATTGCAGTGAATAAAAATGAAAAACTTAAGTATCGTACTTCACTTTGCCATGTAACAACATACATCATAGTTCAAGTGTCATAAAAGCTTTAGCGTTTGTGTTCAATTTTTGGCACATTCACTTTTAACGTACGTTTCGTCGACGTGACTTCTTGCACGAACAAATATTTTATGTGAAAAGAATGAAGTCTTCTTAATATCACTTGCAATACATTATTGAAAAAGCAATTTCATCGCAATGTCTTTCAAATCGTTTAGTTGCCCATATAATTATTGATCTACGTAGATGTTGATAATCTGGAAAGTTCGTAAGCTTACGATGTTTCTCGAATGGGTGTCTTCTCGGCTGAAAATCTTCCCAAATGGTTTCTCCATGCGGTTTCAGTGATGTCTTACATGGTACGTCTAAATTTTCAAGGTCCGTGATATCTCTAATTATTGGATTAATTTCTTAAACCCTTTGGTAGATTGCATTGCGACGTGACTAGCCGTAATTTCGGTTCCGTGTGGAACCCTATGCGCGACTGCTATTATCATCCACTGATGTTATTAATATTCTTTTACCCAGCTACGAAGCTACTCTATCTAAACCCTTCGGTACCACGAATTCTATTTAAATCAAAGTCCTGAAATGAACTCACACCAAAACACAAAATTCCCAGTTAAGATTTTGAATAATAGTGTTTTTGAACTTAAATAATACTACGTTGCTTTAAATGCATGAACCTCCAAAACGTCGCCTCAAAGTCCTTTTTCCCAGTAACTTAAATCCCGATAAAAACTAAAATTTCCACCTACCGTCGTCGTTCGGTGTGATCAGCTCGCTGGCTCAAGACAAGCTTGAAAGCTTCCATCTCCAAGCACGAATTCCCAAAGCCTCCTTCACGTTTATTCCGTTACTGTGATAACAATAATGAATTATTTACTTTAATTTTGCTAGTTCAGTTTTGGGTTCGATACGATGACACCACGCTTACCGGCAAGCTGGTTGTCACCGGGTTGCCCCCTGTACAGAGAAGCCTGAAGTCTGAAATTATTTCCACCATTACGAAGAATTGCGTAAGATTTGACACAACAATAATTTCATTTATTGAAATGAGTTGAATTTAGTTTAACAGTTTCAATGTGATTGATTGCATGAAATTGCCAGCATCTAGTTAATAACGGTACCGAATTGTCTAGGCATAGTTAAATGACTCCACGCAGGTCATATCACCCTTGGCTTCCGCGCCGAAAATCCCTCTTCACGCCGGTCGTCGCCGAAGTCATCTGCTTCCCTCTTGATGTTTGAATTTAATTCATTACAAGAATTGTTCCACTAATGTTCCAAATTCTATGCTCCCTATTACACATAACACGGCGATGTCCCACTTAAATTAATCAGACAACCTTCGCGCAGCTATCACCACGATGCCTGTCAACAAACATTCGTCACCTAGTAATCGCTTCGCACCGTCCAGAGTAAAGCGCGGTGTTTGTTTTCTTGTAATGTATATTACAATACTAATATATAGAGACAGAACTACCTTGACGTACAGCACGATAATCTCTGAATATACTGAACGAATACCGAAACTTTTGTGATAGCTTCCGTTACGTGTCTGGAGTACTATAGGCTATGTTTTGTAACCAGGAACCTTAATATATTTACAAAATAATTACTTTTCTGGACATTTTTAGCCTAGCGTTACATCACATATTCACGTCCTGGAAGTAAGCAGGTCCATTTCATCCAATCACAAAACTGCATAGCTTATAATTTGCCGCTATTTTGCCGTTTTTGAGATGTGAAAACCAAAAATTTGCCGCCAGCCATTTTCCCCAAAAAACAGTGTTCCTGCTAACTTCCATTGGAAGACACTGATTTTTTGGGGGAAAATGGCTGGCGGCAAATGTTTGGTTTTCACATCTCAAAACGGCAAAAAAGCGGCAAATTATGAGCTATGCAGTTTTGAGATTGGATGAAATGGACCTGCTAACTTCCAGGACGTCACATATTCGAGAGTTCATCAATGTCAATAGTTTTGCTGCGCACTACTAGAAGACGAAGTCTGAAATCTATTACTGATTTCATCAATGTAAAGAATTGTGTATTTAGAGGACTGTTAGTTTATTTTTCATGGGGCGGGAATAGATGGAATTTCTTTTTGTTTAATACAAAATTGTGATAAATACCCCGGCAATGCGGGGTTCTTCAGCTAGAAAAATTATTATGCAGAAAATTAATCTAATATATAACAATGTTTGTTGGTTCGTGCTTAATACGCTGCCGTAGCAGGCATCCAATTGCGATAAAAATGTGTCAACATATTGCTTGCACTTTCGGGAAGATCATAGCATAGTACAATTATTGTAACTCCACTAGATGGCGCTAGAGCACATGATTGCGTTTCAGTTAAATGCAATTCCCAATGCTCAGGAGCTTCATTGTTGCTGAGCGTTGCCGTGTGTCGTGGGGTGAGGTCGAGGAGTACACAAGGAGCAGGCAGCGCAAGTTGATGACAGGAAAGTGAAAAAGAGACAGGGAAAGAGAGAGGGGGAAAGAGAGAGGAAAACATAGAGAGGAAAAATAGACAGATGGAAAAAGAGAGGGAGGAAAAGATAAAAAATAGAGAGGGAAAAAGAGAGAAAAAGAGCTGAAAAATAGAGGGAAAATAGAGAGAAGGGAATGGAAAAAGAAAGGGATTATAATGAAAGATAAGAAAAATTGAGAGAAGGAAATAGAGAAAGAAAGGGAAAATAGTAAAAGAGAAGGAAAATAGAGAGAGGTAAAATAGAGTGGGGGAAAATAGAGAGAGAGGAAATAGAGGGGGAAATAGGGAGAGAAGGAAATGGAGAGAGGGGGATAGAGAGAGGGGGAAAGGGTCAGGGAGGGGGGAAGAGACACAGAGGGGAAGAAGAGACACAGAGAGGGAGATAAAAGACAGAGGGGAAAAGAAACACAGATGGAAAAGAGAGAGTGGGGAAAATGAGAGAGGAGGAAAAGGCAGAGGGGGAGGGAGAGAGGAGAAAAATGAGAGGGGGAAAGGGAGGTGAGAAGAGAGGGAGGAGAGGAAATTTTCCTCAATTATTTCTTCTGCGGCAGCAATGCGCCGGGTACCAGATAGTAATTGATATAGAACAAAGAATCCCTACGTTTGTTGACGCGTCGCTTTGACAACGTCTACTCTTCTCGTTCTGAATATCCAATACATCCATTTCCTCTCGTAATTTTCATGACAAAACTGTCATGGAGTCTTTTGGTGTATATTCAATAAGTTCTTGGCAAGACTGGGAAAACCGAACAAGCAATACCCTTACAACTCACTAGTTTTATAGTGTCTACCTAGGAATGCAATATGTGTAGCACAAATGTTGAGCGTGTTGCATTTCACAGGGGATCGTTTCACTATTCTCAAACAAGTTACTGATTTCACAGTACTCTGCAATAATCACGCTGCATATTCCTGAACTTTATTTATCCCTATTTAAACTACATAAAATTTTTAATTTTCTTATATTTTCTACTTCTGAATGTTCTACCGATGATAGCTTAACTTCAAATTTGATGTTGCATTCATCTGAAAAAAGCTCCGGGTGGAGTAGTGAAGCAAAAGTTGTCGTTTTTATGAATGACTAAATTGCTTATCTCCAATAAATAAAACCATTATTAACTCAGAAACATAAGTTTATAAGTCTTCCTTTTCCTAAAGTGTTGAGTAAAGGCTCTAAATTGTGGATTCAATGTTGTTGGCTATTGATTTCAAATAAAAATTCAATACATTTCTTTGTAGTTTCTAAAATAAATTGAGATGAATTCGAAATATTTTTTTTAAATAGAAAATGACATTTGTTGGCTGTTTAAGTTGTATATATTATTATTTTGTTATTGTATCAAGTTTATTAAAAATATTACAATAACACGACACGCTCGGGCTAAGGACAAAACAAAAGAATATTTAACGATAGATACTTTTCCCCTAAGCAAATGTTACTGTTACCAGTACATAGATCCTATGTTGATAACTTCTTATGATTTTTATCAGTGCGGTTCACCAGCGGAAAGGTCACCTTCGGGCCGAAGGGCTCGGCTTACCGTCGAAAAAAGTTCTCTTAGCTCTCCGGGAAATCGAGCGGACACGCAGGAATTAATTACGGCCTGGGATGTAAACCAGAGAGAGAGTTCTTCGGAGAGAACTCGCGAGTTTGTTACTTCTCACCAACTTGTTTTGATGCTTCTCGTTACCTCGGAGAGCAGGTTCATAGAAGGCGTTCCCGGTTTGGAAAGGTCTCGTTTTTCTTACCTCATTAGACACGTTGGACGGTGCGCCAAGGCACCAAGCGACGAGCTTCGAGTGCGCGGGGCCGGGGGGGGGGGAAGGGTGCGAAGAGGGAGGTTGCGGAGATGAGAGCCCAACGTGGCGGAGCAGGATGCAGCGGAATAGGGCACGGAAGCGAACGCAGTGCGAGGCCATGGCGCGGCGGCGAGGGCGGGGTGGGGGAGGGGGAGGGGTGGGTTCCGGCGCCGCAGACAGACGCGCTAATAAGCGCCATTCACGTCGTGAATGTGGCGCCGCGATTTCCAGGTCGTCATCGTCGCGCTCTGAAAAGTGCCCCTCGCGCGCCCCTCCCACGCGCCCGCACGCGCCGGGCTGGGCCGGGCCGCGCCTGGCCTTGCGGGGGCGACCGGTGCCGTTCGCTTACGGGTCAGCGCTCTGCGTCATCAGCCCAGCGTGTGGTGCTCAATGTCCTTCTTCTTGTGGCATACATCTTGCTGGTTGGGAATTGTTCTAAGCCAGAGATGGACGACTGGCAGCCCGCGGGCTGCTTGCGACCCGAAATCTTGTTATAAGCGTCCCGCAACAGGTTAAAAAATACTTGTATTAAGATCGCAAACTGGTATTGCATTTTGAAGACTGATGTCAGAAGAAAAATATTCCAAACTGTCTCCAGCAAAAAATATCTTCTGTGTTTGGAAGTACATGTGAGACTACTATTCAACATTGAAGTTCATAAAACCACACACAGCAACAGATGAACAACCATCTTCATGATATGATGACAGCAGCAACTATCCGTCTATTCCATTCAAATTGACTTTCATACGCTGATGAATGATTCTCACTAACAATAACTATTTATTTGTGGTTTTTTATTTTGATTTTCTCACCTGATATTTTTGTAAACATAGGTTCAATAGTATTAACTTTATATTTGTGTTATCAACATAATTGAAAAGAATCAAATATATTTGTTATATTTATTAGCATCTTTACTTCATTTCATTATTTAGCTTGACATTAAAATGTATGTAATAGTATTTAGAACAATTTTCACTGATTCTTAAATATTTATTGATGTACACGCATTTCTTGGAATTAGTTGTGCTGCCTTCTCCTTCATTTAAAGCAAAAAATGGACCGTGGGGGAGTAGGAAGTTGGCCATCTCTGTTCTAAGCTATCCAGGATTTTCCCTGGATCTTCCGCCCGTACTCAGCATTTGTACTTTGCATTGTCTGGTACCTTTAGGTGTAGTAACAGTCCTCGGATAATAGATTATCCGAGGGTCGGATGAGAAATCTAACCTCAACATATATTACCAATGCATCAACTTCGACTGGGAGGTCATAGAGTTCGAGTCTCAACTTTGGTAGATTTTTGACACTAGCTAGACAGCTAAGTAGAATTCAGCGCTGTCTGGAGGAGAATTCTATCTTATTGGTAGATTTCCATGGATTTTGTCTGATCAATAGCATACAAATGCCGGATCTGTATCCTAACAAAAGGGCTACGGACCGCGCGCGATTTCGTTCTTCTTACTTATAAGCTCCTCTCTTCTTTTACACATACAATTACACTTCACGAACTCTATAACCACGCTTATTGAGAGACGAGTCGGGAGCTTATAGCTGTCTCATCCGGCCTAGTGCCCTCTGTGGAGGCAGCTGGAGGAAGAAAACATCTCAACACGAAGGTTGACGTCAGATATCACATTCTTGCGGAGAAGTAACAACACCAACTCTCGTTCCGATATACTATAATCAACTCATCAATAATTAGCAATCATTTCTAAACGGCGAATGTTTTCTCGCCGTATTTTTGTGATTGCAAGTTCATCATATCGGTCAAAAATCGTACGAATTTAGAATCAGCAACGGCATTTATTCTCGCTTAAAATCAACAATTCCAAAATGTGCGTGTATCTTGCTCTTGTATATATTAAATTACGATTTGTGGAAGGATAAAAATATATCAATTTTAAATTTCCAAATAAAAAATATATTAGACGTTAAATGGCACACTACGAAACTTGGAAGGACTGCTAGCATTAATTCTGAAGGCATTAAGTCTGCTAGCATATGTATGAAAGCATAAAGTAATATGATTTCAACTAGTGTGTACTTCTTTACTCTGTTTACACCACAGATCTTACTTTCTTCTCAGTCGGTGATGATTTCTACAACATGTAAATAAAATTGCCAGTGGGCATTCCGCATATATTGGTACGGAATTTTACTGCAATAGATGTAAGGTCAGCATCTATTATATTTTCATATAGTTATTTGTGTGCGGTCATCCATCAAGTCCGGTGAAATAAAATATTTTAATTTTCATATTTACGTCCAGGATTTATACATTGTTTAGCAACGTCCACACGAAGAGTACAATACATAGCATTCATAATTAATTTATGCATTATTTTTTACTGTAATATATATATATATATATATATATATATATTATTTTGGTCGTTCAGACTAAATAAGCTTATATTTGAAGTTAAGTTCTTCTTTAAAATTCACTCATAAATGCTGATAAACAAAAGATTATATTTATAAGTATACACAAAACTATGTTCATTTCAAAGAATAGTAACATGCTTTGACTAAAATCACATTGTAACGAAAATTGTTTTCTTTATAATAATTTCAATTTTTCCCACCCTTACGATAAATACAATATTATTACATTTTTAAGCTAGAGGTCTTTATAATTCATTCCATCCCATGGTCAGTATCCTTTTCCTCGAGCAATCTACACGAGCACGTCTGCTCCTTCCGTTCCCTTCACCACTTCCACCTTCCTCTGAAATCCCAGAGTATCTCTCTTCCAGAAGCCGTTGCCTTCCCGCCCTCCGCCGTCTTCCGACCTTCTGTGCCTTCCCCTTCCATCCCTTTGCCCCGCCGAGCAACCCCACCCTCCGCCGAACATGCGCCCCGCGCCTCCCATCTCTTTAGAGCACTATTGAGTTCTTTCAGCGCAGCAACAGGGCGCAGCGCGGGGCCAGCCCTCGACCCCCGGCGCACGTTCCGACCTCAAGTGCCAGCGCCGCTCCCTCCTCAGGACGCCGCGCGCTCGCGAGAGGCTGATTTTTTTTTCGGGAAAGAATTCGTATTTGCCGAAAAGTAAATCTTGAGTTCAGTCATCGATGGAAGGTCACAGTTCAACGAGTTATCTAATATATATTTTTTTGATATTATGGACGTTGAACGACCATGACGCCCAAAATAATTTAGAAGCATGTTATTGTTTTCTGATAATATAACAATACACATTTTAAAAAAACTATAAAACTACCGAAAAATATTCAAAGCATCCAAATTTTAATTAATCAAAAAAATTTCCTACACAGTATCGACTTAAATTGATTGATTCCCCTATGGTAGGGAATATAACGGGCTTGTTCGACCAATAGAGAGGATGAACAAACTTCTGTTGTAAATGAACGTAAATAAGAAGTAGTAAATTGTGTATTTCTTAGTACAGAGTAACCTGTAACATCCTTTCCTGCTTCCGGGGCATACCATTTTTTTCCAATATTATACTTCAGCATCCTTCTATAATACGCTTCTTTAATAGCAACAGTGACAATATTTAGTGATCCTACGGTTTGTATTAGATATATTTTTTCTCCACGTTTCAGATATTTCTTTCAGATAGTGAATATTTCAAAACAATGGTTCATAAATATTTTTTAATTCACAATTCCCAATTTACATTTTTCATAAGTTTTTTTTTAAATTTTCCACAAGTAAACTTTAAAAATCTGAAGAAGACACATTACTTCAATGTTGGTTTATAAACATATTTCAAAGAATTAAACTTTTCTTCGATTTATCTCATTATTCGAAATATCCAGCAAAGCACAATCATCGGACAATACATTCTTCACCAATTACAAGCTATTCAAACGAAGTTATCTTTAGTATTTATCTTGAAAGAAAAGTAACAAATAATAATAAATTTCAATATGATGTCCCTGAACTCCTCAAAACAATTAGAAGTCAGATATGATTTCCTAACTATTGATGCTTTGTTCTCGACCATAATGATTCCAAGAAGTTTCTATTGGTACGACAAAGAGACATTGGTAATAACAAGAATAAATTGTTAGTTTTGTAAATAGGTAGTGAAAGTTCATGAAACCTTACGTGTTAATTGAGTAAGTCATTCCGTGGCGGAATTAGACGGTATCAACGCGCGTTTTGACTGAGCGATCGGGTCTCTAGCACTAAGCACACATAAACGGATATTTTAAAATAATTTATTCCACTTTCACCAACGTAATGTTACTTTTCAAGGTTTTGTTCACTACAGTTACAAGCACGTTTAAATATAATTATTTATGACATAAATTATTATTACACTCGTTCATAATCAAAATAAAAATTACATCCTAACCCAACAAACACAACACATCTGATCTCCTGTAATTCATTTTAAATTTTGGGAAATGTTGATACTTTATATTTTCAAAATATTTTATTAGGTTGTTGAAGCACAAATAAATTATAGAGTGTGAAATATATCTTTAGAATCGTGGAATATTATTCAGGAACAAAGATTATCAATTTGAGCTAAATTATAAAATCGTAGAAGCTGGTCAAGAAGAACAAATATAACTTAACCCTTATATTAGAACTTTATAAGAATAACTCAAAACAAAATTTCCCCCTTTATTACAATGTTTGAAAGATTGCCATTTCTGATATGAAGCGCTTTGCGTCGTGAAAATACTATCATCAGCACAAGCGGCCCAATGATCGAAGAACATTAATGAAACTTACAATGTAAATAAAATACACATCATCTCATTGTGATGTTGATCTGGCAAGTATGCACAATGAGCAGCATAGTAATGGGCGAGCAAGAAAAAATATAGATTTTGTTTTATTAATTGATGTTTCCGGGCATATCAACCGCTATGCCCATTAGTCCCATTAGTGACGTGCATGTTTTTTGTCTGACATGTGTAATGTAGTGCTTGTTAGGTGTAAATGCAAGTTAAGGGAAAAGATAGTACAAGGAAGAAGAAGGAAAGATCGTGCGCGATCCGTCGCCCTTTGTGAGGATATTGCTCGGCATTCGTATGGCGTTGATCTGTGAAAACAGGGAAAACGACCGATCAAATCAGCCGACCGCTAGATTTTTCCTCCCAGTTGAATCTTTAGATCTAGTTTCGAAAATCCTCCACCGTCGAGACTAGAACCCTAGTATCTCTCAGTTAGAGCCGCTGCAGAGACAACGACAATGCTATATCTGAGCTCAACTCAGAAGGTAACAAACTGGATCGAATCACGTCGAATGAAGCTGCATTTTGATCCTCTAGTTATTATACTGAGCAGTATAACAATTGACATGTTAATGTTTTGAACTGAAATTTTGTAATACCAAACTTTTTCTTAATGCGCTAAACATTCCCTTATGCGTTAGTGGACTGATGGCGTCAGAATGAATTTATATTAGTACATGTGGTCATTTGAATACATCGGGTAACAAGTATCCGCTTTTTTTAACAGAATGGAAATTGAGATCAGTCAATGAATTTTTAGAGAGAACTATGAAATTGGCCACAAAATTGTCTTACTTTTTATGTAATTTTAGGTCATTAAAAGTTTATAATCTCTATTTACCTCTACCCAGTTGTATTATACAATTCATATCTCAATTAAATAGTTTTCTATTGGCTTTTCAATGTGTAGGACCTCAGTTGTATTATTGTGCAGAACACTCCAACAATAGATAGGGTGGATGAGCTCCAGAATATCTTGCGCCGCACTGAAATATATTGATAAAAGTTTTCACCATTTTCCGGAAACGGCATTACAAGTCCTCACTCACATTACAATTCCTCGCAAAAAAGTCTAAATGTTTGTGAAGAAAGTGAAATATTAATGATATACGAGTATAATGTTATCTGATATGTAATACTGTTTGTACTACAATTTCTCTCCAAATTAACTTATTCAGTCTTTATTTTTTATCATTACATCATTACAAATCGTAGAACATTTGGTGCGAAAACTAAATATTTTCAATAAAATATCAACACAAATTTGACAATTAAGTTTTTCTTTCATATTAAATTTAACTCTTATTTTAAAGAGAAAAATCGTAATTAGGATAATTTCAATTAAAGTTTGCGGATTGATTGATGGAAAATTCGTCAATAGTACATTGTAAAATTCAAATATGTTCCTCGCAACACGGACAAAAATATAGATAAACAAATAGTTTTTAAACTAGTGGTGATAGGATGGCACAGACTTCCCTATATTAGTTTTCTATTTCCTTGGCTTGGGTTCGCTATTTGAAATTGCCACATCCTTTTGCCAGCCGCCATCTATCGTCACCCAATGTACCTGTTTTTTACATTTTCCTCATTTTTCGGTTTCATACGGGTAGATTGGAAATATTAATTTTAGAATATTAAAGAACACTAATACCTCGTTTTAAATGGCAATTTTGTTTGGAAATTTGGAGCCGTTTTTAAGAAAATCGCGTTTAAGCGCTACTAAAAAAGCATAATTTGAAGCTCTTTTTCACAGCAATTTTTTGAGTTTTCGAAAAACTTCCTTTGAAGTAATTTGAAGCACTTACATTCACAAATAAAACAGTGCTTATAAATTGCTGCTAATCTGCACATTAAAAGTGTGATAGATCTTTCAAAAAATTACATTTATGTAACATTAAAAAAAATCCCAAAATGAACTTACGGTCATACTGAAGAGTGTAATTAGCACAGTCCGTTCGAAAAGTTTGAAAAAAATTGCAGCCATTTATGAAAAACTAGCGGTGCAACAGAGTGGCACAGACTTTCCCGTATTTGTTTTCTATTTCCTTGGGTCTCGGCTAGCTATTCATAATTGCCACATACTATTGCCAGCTGCCATCTCTTTCCGCCCACTACATATTTTTGACATTTTCTTCATTTTTCGCTTTCCTAGTGCTAGAACGAAATATTATTTTAGAATATTAAAGAATAGTAAAACCTCGTCCTACATGGCAATTTTCTTGGAAAAATATATAGAAAATATTAAGAAAATTGGCGTTTAAGCGCCAAGAAAAATGCGAAATTTGAAACTCTTTTTCACAGAAAATTCCATCCAGTGGTCTGAAGCGCAGTAAATTTGTAGCGGTCTATTACGTTGTCACGGAATTATAGAAAAACTACTCGTATTTTCAAAATATTAAGTACGACCCTATTTGAAGATGTAGTTGTGATAAATACATTACATTGAGCGGTGCTACAGAATGGCACAGACTTTCCCGTATTAATTTTCCATTAATTTGGTCTGGGCTAGCTATTCGGACTTGCCACATACTCTTGCCAGCTGTCATCTATCACCGCCCAAACTGCATTTTTCATATTTCCTTAATTTTTCGGTTTCCTAGTTGTAGAAAGAAATATTAATTTTAGAATATTAAAGGACAATAAAATTTTGATCAAAATGGTAATTTTCTTTTGAAAATTCGGAGTCGTTTTCAAGAAAATGGCTTTTAAGCGCTACTAAAAATGCAAAAATTGAAGGTCTTTTTCAAAGAAAATTTATGCGTTATTGAAAAACTTCAATTGAAGTCATTTCAAGCACTTTTTTTACAAATAAGCTAATTTTTAAAAGTTTCTGAAAATGTGCGTATTAACGGTGAGAGAGATCTTTCAAAACAATTACATTTCTGTAATTTTTGAAAAAACAAAAAGAAATACAACAAATTGAATTTTACGTCACATTAAAGACTGTAATTAGCACAACCTGTTCAAAAGATTTGAAGAAAAATTCTGGAGCCAATTTTCAGAGAATATACTAGCGCCTAAACCACACTTAGGATATTTTTCCAAATTGACGAAACCCTTTATGCGCCTGGTTCTAGTCGATGCTTGGCGATTTTGAAAAACTTTCTTCAAAATTTCGGGGTACTTTAAATGAAGCCCTCCGGGCATTTTCAAAATTTTCACAAGAACCGGCCACAATTTGTTTCCTTAAATTTGTTGTAAGAATAAAGTAAATTATGCTTATTAAGATGGGACAGGTATCACTTTCACAGTTAACTTTGAATTTTCGAAAATTGCAAATTTTTGAATTTTGTCGGCAACTTCCTCCAACTACAAATATGAAGATAGAGATGTTTCCTTCGAATAAAATTTTTCTCCAAAGTGAGTTCTTTTTTAAGGTCATTTTTTGCTATGTTAATATTTTTCGCGCAATATTGCGTAAAACATGTGCAATTTCAAAAAATTACCAAAACAAAATTTCCTCAAAAACTGCTCAAAATATTATCTTTAAACTATTGGTAGGAATAGTGCCTAATGTATTCTACGAGGTGACAAACGTCATGTTGATCTATTATTTTCCTTTTTTCAAAAACTATAAAAATAACATTTTTTGACTTGTATATCACGTTATTTGTATATCACGTTACTTGTATATTTTCACTAGCGACAATTTGTTCACAATATTGTATTTACGAGAACATGTGCTTTAAATCATGTCATACCAAGTTTCGCGGGAACTCAAAAACAACTCAACAATTTTCTTTAAAAACTAGCTCAAAATTTCACATTTTCAGAAACGCTCAAACGCCATTTTCTCATAAATTGCTCAAAATTTTTTCATCAAACTTTTCGAACGGATAATGCTAATTGCACTCTTTAATATAACGTAAAGTTCAATTAGGGATAGTTTTTGTTAATTTCAAAAACTACACGAATACAATTTTTTAAAATATATTTCACACCTTTAATATGCACATTACCAGTAATTTGTAAACACTATTGTATTTTTAAGTGTAAGTGCTTTAAATGACTTCAAATGAAGTGTTTAGAAAACTCAAAAATGTTCTGTAAAAAAGAGTTTCGAATTTCGCCTTTTTAGTAGCGCTTAGATGCCATTTTCGTAAAAACGGCTCCAAATGCTTCAAAGATAACTGCCATTTAGGACAACGTTTCATTGTCCTTTAATATTCTAAAATTAATATTTCAGTGCTACCATTATGAAACCGAAAAATTAAGAAAACGGCAAAAAAATGTACGGCAGATGGCAGTTGGCACCAGTATGCGGCATTTCTCAAATTACCCTTCTTCTAGCAGCCATCTTCGGAACCACTCTTGTGTTTACCCTCTGGAAAAGAGGTGGCCAATCGTTGCGTCCGGCCTCCGTGCCCTGGCGCGAGAGCTCCGCAACTGCCCAACGCTGGCTCATTTCGTGGCGGTGGCGACAGGTCGTGTGTGGATTCGAAACGATGTGGAGAGGATATTAGTGATTGTTCTCGGAGTGCGTTGGTGTCCGTGGTTACATTCTTTTTCATATAAATGGTTTCTGGATCAAATGCGTGTGGCGTGTAATAATGCCTCAAAAGGATATGCTGAGTGAATCAAAGCCGATTAATATTTGTGTAAATTGCATGGATGTGGTTTCAATAGAAATTGACGTGTTCAATACTGTTTAGTGTCGCGGGAATGGTTGCGTAGCATTGAAGGAGATCTGTGATAGATATTTTGCGAATGAAGTGCAATGCATAAGTAGTTCCGGAAATTGTTTTAAGAGGTTTAAAATGTCGGGAAGTGAAATGTGAGCTCCGAAGAATTGCAAAAATATTTCTTATTGCGGAAGTGTTCACGCAAAAAATTGATCTGGATGTGATTTTAAGAAGTTGTTTGTGGAAAGAGTGCTTGTGAAAATTCAGAAGTGGAGGTGTTGTGGTGAGCTTTTGGTGCTACTTCACATAGCTGTGGCGTTGCAGTCTTCACGACGCCGCGTCTTCTCGTCGTTCCTCAATTTTCCTTGTTCCCGCCAGGTGGTTAGAAAAACATAAAATATGGGATGCGTAGATTCACTCGTTTTAATATCGAATAGTTCTAAGCGAACGTAAAAAAATAACTTTTATTTGCATATATTTAATAAGACTGCAACAAATAAAATAGTAAGTTAATAAATACGACCAGTATATTTTGTAGATTAAAATTACGTAATTACCAAGCTTTTAAGTAAAGTATCCTACTCACAGGAAGATTGAGAACTGGAAAACGTTTAGCAGGCTAGTTTGAAATTACGAAATAAAATTCAAGGTATTATAGGTTTACTAAAAACATACTTGTAAAAATGTTAAAACATGAATTGCTCAACGAAGTTACTCAACCTGTCACGATACTAGAAAATCAAGAAATTACGGTACTTAATTACGAACATTTCGTGTTTTAATCGTTTTCAATATCTATAAAGTGGGGATTACGGTGAACAGTTCATAGGTAGCATAGGGTAGAGTAGGTTCCAAACCGCAGGGCAGGTTATCATAGCACCCCTGGCAGAAGAGGAGCAGCGCTTTGGCCTGACGCCGGTGGAGGCTGGATTCGGTGAGTGTTCTGGGCGGAGCCCTTGCCCTGTCCTCTGCCCTGTGCCCTTCGCAGCGTCTGTGGCAGCCCTGAGGGAGGCCAGGCCGTTTGCGACCCTTCTCCCGGCTGCATGGCGGATGACACAGGTCTAGTCACATGCAAACACACAACGAAACTGATACAGAAAAAGAATACAGTGAACAAAGACGAAAGAAATAAATTAATAGCATAGCGTAAAAGCTGAGTAGAAACTACGGTTTCCCCATATGCACTCAATTGTAGGTTGGGAGGTATAGTTCTTCCTCGTGCAGTCATGGGTTCCGCTCAGATAATTTTAAGATGGTATTGGTCCGCCTATAATTTATTGCTGGGTTACTGCAGTCTTGTTTTGAAATGAACTTTTTCATTAAAACGTAAGACTAAATTTAAATGTATTAGTTATTACAAATTAGCTAGGTAATATAGTGATTATTTAACTTAAATTCCGATGTACATTAATGACAATATTTTTATTTAAAGATTATTTAATATGTCATGGATGCTTGCATCTTATTTACATTTAAAAGGAAATAATTTATTTCAATGATATATAAATGTCGCTTGGAATATAGAATGATTACCTTGTTAAAGATTAGGATGGGCAAATGTAGGAAGGAGACTGCAGAGCCCGGTTAGTCTGTAATATTAAGACGGTTTGCTTAGCCATATTATGGGATCCACTATGTTGGATTACCACTATTGCACTTGGCATGCATTCTGTCATAGAGAAATCGCAAGGGACTTTGACTGGTTGGGAAACTTATTGAACTGCGAGATGCCATTGCACCTCGCATTTTTCTTCGCTGTGAATGGCAGGTGACCTCCCTCTGGACTGTAGGCTAGGTCGTCGTTCGGCAGGGAAGGTCACAGTGCCCACTGTCGATTTAGGTGGGACACGCCTACAAGGGCTCACAGGGCAGGGTGGGTAGGTTAAGGGTTAGGGAAGTGTTTCAATTCGATTTTGTGTTCCAACTGATCTTCAAATTTGTTTGCGGCGTTCTAGTGAATATTTATTTGCAATGCAAAAGATTATTCAAAATACATAATCGAATGGAATACACCTTCCTTACTGAAGGAAAACCGAAGATCTGCCCATCGTTCAGTCGTCCTTCAGTGGGAAATTTCTTAGTTGGCGGACAGCACACTTAAAACAGGGTGGGACTTTTTCGAAACTATTCTAAAACTTATTTTTTTCAACATATTAGTTTATTTTTTATTTACAGGATCATAAGTCCGCGTCAGACGTGGCACATTATTAATTAAATATAAACAAATTGACATTTTTTACAGGATCATAAGTCCGCGTGAGACGTGGCAAATTACAAATTTTAAAGTCCATGTGTATACGTGGCAAAATTACGTTAGTTTAAGGAAATGTAAATAGGACTTTTTTGTAGTAGTATCATACTCTATACAAACCTATCAAACAAGTCAGTATATGGCTTTATGACTGTTCTAATTCGGCTTTCTTTCAGCTCTAATTCGGCTTTCTTTCAGCTCTAATTCGGCTTTTTTTCAGCTCTAATTCGGCTTTCTTTCAGCTCTAATTCGGCTTTCTTTCAGCTCTAATTCGGCTTTCTTTCAGCTCTAATTCGGCTTTCTTTCAGCTCTAATTCGGCTTTCTTTCAGCTCTAATTCGGCTTTCTTTCAGCTCTAATTCGGCTTTCTTTCAGCTCTAATTCGGCTTTCTTTCAGCTCTAATTCGGCTTTCTTTCAGCTCTAATTCGGCTTTCTTTCAGCTCAGCTTTATTATATTTCTGAAAATTAGTGAAAAATAACTAAGTAATGAGAAAAAATGTAATAAAGTGAAATAAGATTAAATTTACACCCGATTTATTTCCTTGTTCCTGTGCTGGCGAATAGTTAATCAATACATTATTTACAGAGTTATTTTTAACTCTGTGGAAGTATTTATTGATCTTGAAAAGAACAGATGTCTCTGCTCATATTTTTTTCTGTTTCAGGTACTCATTGATGTGATTGACGGACGTTACAATCTTACAAGACCAGTAATAAAGTAAGCCTAAGTTCCTGGATTCAGATACGAAAGATAGGCTGGAAAGAAGTTAAATATCTTGGGTTTTAGCTATATGAAATGTGAAGAAATAAAGGATGTGAAGACAATAGTATGTACTGTGACTGGTAAAGTTGAGACATTATTTACCTAATTTCTTTGATCAAATCCCATCTCGATCAGTTTTTTCGTGGTTTCCTGGTTTCGTGGTTTCCATCGAGCAAATGCTAAAATGGAGTATGAATGAAACTTAAGGGTAACAGTGGCAGGAGTGTAATTTATTTGCTGAGCTCTCCTCTTTTCTAGTAGTGATAATCCTAGAGAGTTTTTTTAACAGTAATAATAAAATCAGATTTATAGATATTTCACATGCAAATATTTTTCTACTTCGCAGGAGCAAACATTTCTAGTTTCCAAATGTTTATAAGCAGTATATTTTGGTACAACACTTTGTTGATACTTTCATTAATCTTTCAACTATGCGTAGGTCAAGGTACGTTTTCTGAAGCTGGAGAATACGTGTGCAAATTGTATTAACACCGTACGTCTAACGTCCAAAACATGCCTTCAAAAATATTATTCACACTAAATTTCTTGAAAAAAGTACAAATTTTCAAGCAAAAATTGAAGTCTTACGAAAATGCAGAAAATTATATCAATAGTAGATATATTTTTAAAAAAATAGCTCATGAGTGAACAAATTTAAGAATACGTATTTTTGTTTTTTGATTTCAGATTGTGAGTAGTAAGCAGCCACGTCGGCACAGAACGAGGGCGAAAAAGTTCTGACTGATTTTGCTTTGCTTTTTCAATCTTCTCAACGAACTCCACATTTTGTTTTGTCGACCCATGTACATTCTTCCAATCCTTCCCAACCCACTTTTAAAAATAATTATTTTTTCTTTTCCATTTGATTACTTTTATTGATTTTGTCGAAAAGTTTAAGTAATTCTTTAAAATATGCGTACTTCAATGTCGAAACGTCGATGACATGCTAAAAGTTTCGAAGTCCGCAACACTTATATTTACATGACTATATATTTATAAACTCTAAACCAAAAATACCATAAGTATTACTTTAAGAATGTATCATCACTTTTCTGGTGTGAATAAAACATAATATATTTTGAAGTAAATGAGCATCTTTTCATTTCCCCAAAAGTTGAGGCCCCTGGACATCGGAAGTTTGTTTTCTTTGATTCATATATCCTTCACACTATCCAATAACAAAGTTTAATCAAAAACGTTGGTGCCATTTTTTTGAAAATTTGAAAAATTTCCCAGGGTCTTCATGTAAAGTACACCCAAAATTAAAATGTCTGTTTCAAATTCAAGGGGTCGCATCATCAGCCAGATTGGTAGGAAAATATCAATTTTGGAGAAAACCGTCTGAACGGTTTAGCCGCTACAGTTGTTCACATACGGATAGACAAACGTTTTGCCGTCAATCAATTCGGTACCAAAGGCACACAAAACACGGATTCTGGCAACATCACGTGTTAGAGAATTTTTCTAAATTTAGTAACTGGATTTACCAACTTTTTCGTTATCAGGGCACTGTAATAAGTTTTTCTACCGAAAATTTGCCTTTTTTCTGCGCAGTATTAAATAACTTCCTCTCTACTGCGTAAGCGATAGCGAGAAAGTTAACTATTGGTGTTACAGAATAGCACAGACTTTCTTGTAGTAAAATTTTCTCATTTCCTTGGTGTGGGTCAGCCTTAAGAGGTTGCTTCATCCTCTTGACAGCTGTCAACTACCACCGCCCAAAATATATTTTTGAAATTTTATCAGTTTTTCGGTTTCCTAATGGTATATTTGTAATGTTAAGGAAGAGTAAAACCGCGTTTTGTAAGGAAATTTTCGTTAAAAAATGTGAGTCCTTTTTTTAAATTAGTGGTACTACAACAGCACATACTTTCCAGTATTATTGGAACAGCTACTTAAAATTGAAATACTTCACTTTCTGTCCTACAGCATCTTAGCTATTATTTGAAAACGTCCCATTCAACCAAGGAGCGATCAACCACTTTCACTTCACTTCTCCCCATAGATTTCACTTCTCGCCATAGCTCGTCACACAATTTTAATAAAGTAGTAAATAAATTAGTAAATAAATAAATAAACCACGGTGTAAGATATATAGATGTGTTAACTAGTGGCCTTTGGTGCAAATTTTCTGAAGCCAGTTTGAGACTAGTTCCTCGCTTGTCCGTACGGTGCGAACTATCGGTCTGGATCGCGGTGTAAGATATACATCTTAAGATGACAACTTAAACTGTGGCTGTCACACATTACACGATCAATCACGACCTTGGCCAAATGAGACCCAAAGATCGCACCACTTATATGCGATAACTGTGAGAACTAGCCTCACATAAGCTCCAGTTTTATACTGGGAAAGAACACCCCTGTATATGTTAACACAGTGCGAACAACTCACGGTTCCCATCGCATTGTTGTCAAAACTACGTGAATTCCACAACTGCGTAAAAATATAATACAAAAGTTTTGTAAACTTGTATTGGAAAAAGAAGTCTGATACCATAGAAGATATACACCATCAAGTCACAATGAATCGTAATTCACAGAAATTCGCGACAGCTGAACGGAATTAAATTGTTGCGTTCCTGCATTGTCGATACTCCCATAATGAGCTAGCAATTTTTAATTCCAGTATTTGAAAAGAAATAGTTTCTTTAGATTAATTAACGTACGTATGGTATACGGGAAAGTAAAAATTGTTAAATCTCTTGAGTAAATGCTAAATTTGAAGCTTTTTTTCACATGAATCTTTTGTTTTCTAAAATCATTTAAAGTTATTTACAGCATTTTTACTCATAAATGCAATAATGTATTTAAAATGCTAAAAATATCCATATCAAACTGCATGAGAGATTTTAACAAATTTACTTTTGTATAATTTTTGTAAAATCGAAAGAATACAGCGAAATTAATTTTATCGGCTCCAAAGTTTAAAGAAAAACTTTTCGTATGGTTAGTGGAAATTGCACAGTTTAAGATCGCAAAATTCATTTTTGTTTCATTTTTATTTTTTAAATTACACAAATGTATTTTTTAATATCTACAGCAAAATATGCACATTTCCTGCAAATTGTATAGATTAATGCATTTGTGAATAGAAGAGCTTAAAAATATTTTCAAGAACTCGAAAGATTTCTATGAAAAGAGATACGAATTTACAGTAACGCTTAAATGACATTTCTTAAAAACGGATCCAAGTTTTTCAAGGAAATTTTTCTTAAAGAACGAGATTTTATTATTTTATAATGTTTTTAAAGTAATATTTCCCTTTCTCTATTAGGAAATCGAAAAATTGAGAAACATTTCTAAAAATTGCTTTGCGCGGTGATAATTGGCAGATAGCAAGAGTATAGATAGATAATTTAATTTGCTTTGGGGAAAATTCTTCACATTTATTATGCATCTAATACAATAATATAATACAATAAAGAACTCCAAAATATATACAATACAATACTGTGACCACCCGTTTTCACATAAACATAGTAAAAGGTGTCACATCCCTCGCCTGCGTAAACAGGGAGAAGTTGAAACGCTCTAGAAAAACAAAAGAACAAGTGCATAAATATAACTAAAGAGTTCGCTGAATTAGCAAGAAGAAACGAAAAGCTATAGGTAGCATTTCTTGCTCTTTTGGAACCGAGAAGCCCACCGGAGAAGTCGCAAGGCGAGGAGGAATAACTACGTGAATAGTGCTGTTACGAGCAACAGAAACTCCTCGAAGAGATGGAGAAGAGGTAAATTGCTTTAAATTAAACGAAATGAAAATAACTGTGAGCTTATTTAAGAAATTTCGGGCATAAATTTTAAAGAGTAGTGGGAAGTGGGGAGTTGGTACGAGCAGTGTGAATGCTAAACTCATACTTGGATGTCTCCTTCTTTTACATTTTTTTCTTTATATTGTTCTTTTTGGCCTGCTGTGGTTGTTCTTTCATTGGTATCTTAGCGTGGGATTTCACTGAAACTGGTGTAAGTTCTGAAAAGAACGAAATATAAAATCCCTACGCAAGCTATCGCTTGGCCACACGACGATGAGGTTGTAACGGTGGAGAGGCCGCACAAGGTCGCGAGGGGCACCGCAGAGCTGGCTGCCGCGACGCCACCTGATTTCCACTACAACCCTTCGCGATCGCATACGCCACAAGTAAGAAAGTCCCAAACGTAATTACAGTATTTTGAACTTTCGTCTAAATCTATATGATTTAAGAAAAAAATAGGAATCCGTTATCAAGTGTTTGAGAAGTTCTGAAATTGACAGTAAATCATTAGGATCAATCATTCTTATTGTTGGAAAAACAAGTAGAAACAATTGCTAAAAATGTGAAAAAAAATTGTTTCACATAGTGCGAACGTAAATTTTCTCTAAAAGGGAAAGAGAGAGTAATCAGTTTACAGGATATACTCAAGATAATTTTTGGAAAGAATTGTGTTCCATGTAAAAAGACAGTACAATCATTGTTTTTGTTTCTATTATGTAAATGGTCGGAGTAAAGAAAGGGGAACAGTGGAGATAGGAAGTTCATTTTATTTTAAATCTCTGTCAACTATTAAACAAGAAAGCATATGATTAAATTATTTTGATTGTTAGTAGCAAATGTATGCACAAAAGTGTTTGTGATTACAAGATCTTTTCTTTCACACACGGTATTTTTTTTGGAAGCGTGTTTCTTGTATACAATGTTTGTGAAGTAAGATTCAAAGATTATAGTATAATTTGTTTAAAAAGTATTTAATTTCGAGTGATTTCGTAAATGCCAAAGTGCATGCCAATGTCATGTGTCCATGACCCTGAATCCTGTATTTTTCTATGTGTTAGACTGTCATCCAACTGAGCTAGGTTGAATAATTGAGGATATAAAATTCCTCCCCCACGACAGTCGGTCATAATACATCGTACAATATTATTTCATTTAAGGCATGCCTTCTAAATGTAGAGGTCCTTTACAGACTAATCTTATCACTTACACCACTATTACTAGAATCTAATCTTAGCTTAAAAGTCTTGATGTTAGTGGGAAAATTCTCCATTAGTGCTGCAGGCAAGTTATTCCCATGACACGATAGCCCTATTAACAAAAGAGAATTTTCCAACATCCGTTCAGTTTCCTTGGGCGTATTTTTAATGTGATCGTAGCATGCTAAATAAACGGGTTCATGCATTCTTTCCTGAATTTCCCTTCATTCTGGATTTTTTTCTAATGCCTCGTAAAATATATGCACCTCGATTTTTCCTTAAGGCTTGCCAATAATGGCCATGTCGATACTTTGTTGGAAATATTTCCTAATGAATTTCCTCTTTTCACAAATTTTGCTGGTACTTTCTGAACTCTTTCGATGGAGTTTATTTGGCCCTTTCAATACGGATCCTAACATGCTGCTCTGTATTCTAATACCGGACGAACAATGGTTTTATATGCTAGTTCTCTTGATTTACTACTTCCCTTCTTTAATACTCGCATTACAAATTGTAAAAATTTCCACACATTCCCAACAATAAAGTTGACGTGCTCCCCCAATCTAAGTTGTTCATTAATTATCACCCCCAGATATTTACAAGTTACCTGTGGAATTATCTTACCCCGAAGCAAATACTTAGTCGTCCCATTATTTCCACAACGCGTAAAACTATTTTGCATTTATCCGGATTACCTTCATTCTATTGATTTCCGTCCATTCTTCCAAGCATCGCAAGTCGCACTGTAATTTATCCTGATCCGATACGTTCTCGATATTTCTGTAAATAAGTCATTCGTCCGCAAAAAGTTAAATTTTTGAACCTATTCCCTCTGCTATGATGTCATTTACATACACCAAATATAGTAAAGGTCCAAGTCCATTCCCCTGCGTAATCCCGGACGTTACACTAACTCTTTCAGACAGAATCATACACAACCGAATTTATCGCAAGGGTGAGGTGTACGAAGTTCTACTCTATGGAGTAGAAACCTGGTCGATTAAAGCAGCTTTAGTTAAGAGATCAGAAGTAATAGAATTGTTGTTCTTGTGCCGACTACTAAAATATCATGGATTAAGAAAGTGACCAATGTTGAGGTGCTGTGTGGAGCAGGGATGGACAGAGAACTAATGGAAACAATTGAATGAAAAAGGACATCCTACCTGGGGCACATTCTGAGAGGAACAAATATGAACTTCTACAACTAATTTTAGAAGGCGGAATAGAAGGAAAGCGCACACCAGGTAGAAGAAAGCAATCATGGTCACAGAATATCAAGACATGGACCGACATCAACTTTGAAGATCTGGTTGAAGAAGCAAGAGAACGCCGCCACTGAGCAGACGACGCACTTCACGTGTATGGCAGCGCTAAGGTGAAGATGGCGGTGCAACCTCCGGTCTTTTGCGGCACCAGCCGCCACTGCGGCCCGTAGTCCTAAAGACCCTTCCTCTGACCTCAATTATTTTCTTTAATCAATATAAATAATGTGCTGCGATATAGAACCACTAAGATTGGGACAGGTGGCGCGTTCACGCAATTTTGGACTAAAATTGCGAAATTTCCCGCTTTAGCCTACATTACGGGAGCTGGGACAATGAGCTTTCGTGTTATGTCGGTCTCTCTATCCTCCTCCACACAGACACACACACGTACGTACATTCTTTTGTCATGTTTATATTTTAAAGTTTGTAATTATACCAATTATACCATTAAAACTTTGTGCTCCATTAGATGAGCACGTATCATGCATACTTGTGGCGTTCAGTAGCTGCCGAACAAGTGCACTCTATCAAGATCAAATAAAATACTCTCAAACTGCTGCAACAAAATATGCTTGCGAAACGTATGCTTGCGAAACCTTCGCAGCAGCGCCGGCCTCGACTTAACGCCCGATTTGGGTGGCCGAGAACCGAGCGGTACGCACTGCAACGCGGCCGCATCTTTCTCCCCCTCCCCCAAACCGCCACCATAGAAACAAGGTAACCTACCGGGCCTTGGGCGTAAACCGCCAGCTGCCGGAGGAGATCCGCCGGAGGGCACGCACGGCGCTCACGCGGGCGCTGGGCCCGCAAGCTCCGCGGCTCTTGCGCGAAACCGGCCGGGCGGTGAACTGCGAGGTCCACCGGACCTACTTCGCCCGAGGAGGGCCCAAGCAAGTGCCCTTCACGTTCCGGGTGCTTCTTGCAGAGCTCTGCGAGCAGCGGCGTGAGGCCCCGCGCGGGACGAGTGAGGGATCGGCGGCCGGTGACGAAGCGGGGCCCGCGGACCCGTCAGCTACCGCCACCAGGGCGCATAGTGCCTAGCCGCCACGGACGCTTTGAGAAAAGTCGGCGCCGTGGCGAACAGTGAAGTGTAAATAGTGTATATAGTGTCGTGTGGAAGTGCGTGCGTGTGTGAACTGTAAATAATCTTAGTATGAATGTATGTGTGCATGATCAAAAAAATAATTCAAGAAACAGAGCAACAAGAAGACAAAGTCAAAAGAACTTTAAACAAGAATTTAAATCTTAGGTTGCCGGCCAAAGTGCCGGCTTCATCCATAGGTTAAGTTAGTATTAAGTTAGTTAATAAGTCAGTTAATAAGATGCCCCCTTCTTTACCGCATAAGCCAAAGAGCTGCGGCGCATGTACACACCAATAGCCAATAAACTACCGCCTCGCCAGGGCTACTGGCGGGGGGAAAGTTGAAAGTTGAAAAAAAGCAACAAAATAATGATTTTAGCAAAAACAATTTCCTCGAACACCGCAATAACGTAATACAGGGTACAACAGTAGCATACAACAGTTCCTCACAGACCAAGAACATCAAAAAAGTAGCGGGTTAACAAAACCAAATCAATATTTGTATTTCTCCATGAAAATCAAAACTATTATAATTTGCTTTTGAAATTTTTACGAGTTCCTGTATATCTATCAAAATCATAGACACTTCTCACATGCCGGAGGTGCATGGTTTTACTTCAATTTTGGAATATTTTCGAAATTATTAATATAGATGTTGGTCTATGTTTCGCGAGTTCCTGGATATCTAATGAAACCCCTTACTGGGTCACCCCTTACTGGGTGGAGGCGACATCTTTCTATTTCTGCACGAATTGGATGTAGCCTATGCTAATTGATGTCAAATATATTCAATTTGAGTAAAAATGGTATGAAAAGTCAAATTAAAATTGTCATATTCCTTTTCCTCATTTCAAGTTTACATGCGTGTTCACCTACGTGTGTTTGCACATGGGTTAAATGCAGTGTTCTAATTTCAGACAATCCATAGTTTCATAAATACAGAAACTTGCGCACTCTGATCTTGAGTATAGTGAGTGAAGTTGTGCTGTTGTTCTCTATTAATTCCTGTGTTTTCGTTTTGATTTGGTTAAATTTATTCATCACATTTTAGATATGATCTCTTGTAATCTAGCCTCACAATAGATGCTGAAGACTTCAGAATATTTCTGTCACAGCTCAGACGCATTTGTTTTCAGTTAAGTAGATTACACAATTAATTTTCATTTGTTCTTTAAGATTAAGCAGTTTCTTGGGCCAGTAAGTTCAAATTATTCTGCAGAAAATGGGTAACATTTCAAGGTTGGTTGGTTGTGATTACGGGTGCGCCTACTACCAAGGCTATTAGTCCCTAAGATAGTGCATGTTTTCCTCAGGAGGGGGCGGTGGACTTCCCCCGCTAGATGGCGAGATTTGGTGCTGACCTACCGTCGTCTGGAGGGATTTCCCCAATCAGTTATCTCCCACCAGCGGGGCACCTCCCCAGCCGTGACACGTTTTAAGCTCCCTACCGGTCTCCCAGCATGTGTGTTAGCGTAATGCATGTTAGTGTACTGCATGTTAGTGTAAGTGTGTGCACGTAAGGGAGGAGGATAGGACAAGGAAGAGGAAGGAAGATCGCGTGCGGTCCGTGGAACGTTGTTAGGGTACTGCTCCGGCATTCGCCTTATTCATCGGAGAAACTAAA
>JAHLJT010009436.1:75566783-75579048 GCA_031308135.1 Acheta domesticus | reverse complement strand
GTCCACTTTTTCCGAATCAGGGCCACAATGCGATATTCTGTGTCGAAATCTTCCATTTTTTTGTGGCGGATTACATAACTGGTCTATTATATTAAGCATTTTAAATTGGATAGTTTACTTGGTAAGTTCTCTTCGTGAAGTACGCACAGAAAATAATACTCGGTAGATGTATTAGATTTCCAATTACAGGATCTCCGTTTCATCATGTACACAACGTCGTCTTCTTCTTTTATTAAGGTTAACAACCTGTTTTTCTTCATACAATAATTTACCGTCAGGATGATTCAGGAGATGTGGAAATCCAATGTACACAAACGTAATGTTTGAAATTAATAAACTTTTATTTAAATAAGAGTGTTTCTGCGGAAAATTCTACGTTTTCCGGCGCACGATTGCATAACTTTCTCTTCTTACGATGAACTTCGTAAGGAGAACAAAACAAAACAAAACCAACGAATGAATCTTTCATCGCATGCCAGAATCTTCCAGATATCTGGAAATTTCAAAGTTAATTTAATGTTTCCAACGGCAGTCTCGATTTGCAATTATTGGACATATTAGACCAGTAACTGAATATCAACGACCATAAATAATTTTTGTTATACCAAATCCATTGGCGAAGTATCTACGAGTATAATTCCATTTGCAAAGCTTCGGTAATACCTGTCCCAGGCAAAAATAGCCAAGACCCGCCGGGTATTTACCCTCGGCAGGTATTTGGAAAAACCAGCAAGACTGTTAGAACCGGACGCTATAAGAGAGAGGGCGGGCTCGCCGCCCTCATGACTAATAAATTAGTAATCAAATAGTTAAAACTTATATTTTGGGGTGCAGATGAATGGTAAAAAATTAGTTTTGCGGTAATAATTTAGTAATAATATAGTTAAAAATTATTATTAGTTTGGATTGATTCTGCTATGGTGGGCGGGCCAGCTTGATACGGAGCTAGCCCGCCACCCCCTGTTTTGGGTGAAGTTGAGTGGTAAAACAATTAGTTTTGCGGTAATAAATTAGTAATAAAATAGTTAAAAATTATGGCACTAGTTTGGTTTGATTCTGCTATGGTGGGCGGGCCAGCTTGATATCAAGCTGGCCCGCCACCCCCTGTTTTGGGGTGAAGTTGAGTGGTAAAAAATTAGTTTTGCGGTAATAAATTAGTAATAAAATAGTTAAAAATTATGGCACTAGTTTGGTTTGATTCTGCTATGGTGGGCGGGCCAGCTTGATATCAAGCTGGCCCGCCACCCCCTGTTTTGGGGTGAAGTTGAGTGGTAAAAAAATTAGTTTTGCGGTAATAAATTAGTAATAAAATAGTTAAAAATTATGGCACTAGTTTGGTTTGATTCTGCTATGGTGGGCGGGCCAGCTTGATATCAAGCTGGCCCGCCACCCCCTGTTTTGGGGTGAAGTTGAGTGGTAAAAAATTAGTTTTGCGGTAATAAATTAGTAATAAAATAGTTAAAAATTATGGCACTAGTTTGGTTTGATTCTGCTATGGTGGGCGGGCCAGCTTGATACGGAGCTAGCCCGCCACCCCCTGTTTTGGGGTGAAGTTGAGTGGTAAAAAAATTAGTTTTGCGGTAATAAATTAGTAATAAAATAGTTAAAAATTATGGCACTAGTTTGGTTTGATTCTGCTATGGTGGGCGGGCCAGCTTGATACGGAGCTAGCCCGCCACCCCCTGTTTTGGGGTGAAGTTGAGTGGTAAAAAAATTAGTTTTGCGGTAATAAATTAGTAATAAAATAGTTAAAAATTATGGCACTAGTTTGGTTTGATTCTGCTATGGTGGGCGGGCCAGCTTGATATCAAGCTGGCCCGCCACCCCCTGTTTTGGGGTGAAGTTGAGTGGTAAAAAAATTAGTTTTGCGGTAATAAATTAGTAATAAAATAGTTAAAAATTATGGCACTAGTTTGGTTTGATTCTGCTGTGGTGGGCGGGCCAGCTTGATATCAAGCTGGCCCGCCACCCGTTTTTTGGGTGAAGATGAGTGGTAAAAAAATCGGGTTTGCGGTAATAAATTAGTAATAAAATAGTTAAAAATTCTGGTACTAGTTTGGTTTGATTCTGCTATGGTGGGCGGGCCAGCTTGATGGACCTGGTGGTGGACGGGGTGGCTTCGCGCCTCAGGCGGCGGTCACAGTGGGGCCGAATTCGGTCGAAAATTCGGTCAACCATCATCGGACGTTTACGTCCTATGTACCGGGTCTGTTCGAATAAGTGCTGGTAAATGGAAATGATTGTAGAGGACCAAAACGACCTCTTTCGAGGGCATCCGAAAACATCGGCTGTCGGACGAAAATGTTTCGGTTGGTTCCGTCAGATCAATTTGCCGAAATCACCTGAAAAGTCAAGGACATCTGCAAAACCAAGACCTTCTGCAATAGATGAAGCATCTTGTGCACGCTTCTCGGAACTATTTCAAAATTGAGCTGTGGAATTATGGAAATATTCGAACGATTTTAGGTGCAACATTCGGGCGCTTTTTGGATGAAAAGAAGTCGGACGATTTCACTTGCAATCGTCTGGTAGTTAATGACCGATATTTAGCTGCACTGCGGCCGGAGTCTAAGCGGCTTACCAACCGATATCGTTATCACGCATGGGACTTGTGCCTGCGGTGCGGTTCAGTGAGATCATCCGGTGGAGTATTGTTTGGACAGTGTCCACGCGAGGTGCAGGTGATATGGTTTTGTTTGCCGATTGTGATAAAAATAGTAGCCGTTCCCTCTGCAAATTTCTCAACACTGTTGTTCACTTGCCCTTCGTCTACTCGTTTAGCGCATATAGGAATACTACTCTCGTCTCTTGTCTGGCGTTTCATATCTAATTATCGTCTATTCATTTCATTTCATTTGATGTATAAAACTTGCAAATAAGATTCATTTAGCGTTTTCAATAAGTATTTTAGTGAATTTATTATTATTATTACTATTATCATTAGTATTGAGAAGGCTCAGAATTTTAACACTTTTACATTTATTGTAAAAACAATAGCTTGAAATGTTTGAAATAAATGCTGCTCAATAATTAAAAAATAAAGTAGTGATCGTGACAATTTTATTTCCATCTTTTAGGCAAAAAAGTAAATAAAAGAGACAACCTGAAGCGAAATAAAATGAGAAGTTCATTGCCTGAGTTTAAAACTTGAGTGGGAGAAGTAGCCTGGCAAGCATGCCAGGAAAGTTCCAGACGCTTTATATGTTTTGTTCTTGTTTCTTAGAGAACGCAAAGAGTAGCCATTACGATTGACGTTTCTCAGTCTTTATGCTATGTTCTGTTCATTTACTTCGAAATGCACGATGCCAATACTGAGAATAATCAAAATCAAAATATTTCAATAAGTAACATATCGTTCGAGATTTTATTAGAAAAAGTAAGACCTACAAATACTACGAAAGATATTTTATAATTAAACAAATATATTGCATTTCTCAAAGGAGAATGAGAGGAAAACGCATTTTCCAACGAAGCACTATGAAATATTTCACAAATACATTTCAAATATATCTTTTATGAATACTGCTTTTCGGCATAAACGAGTCTTTCACTCTTCTCTACAACGGCTCTTTCACAGAATATTAATTTACATTTATATATGTCAAAAATACACTTCTCCAAAATAAAACTTATTAAAGAATGGGTTCAGATAGAATGATGGGTTAAGATAGTTAAGAATTTTGAGTCTTTTGCCTAACAGCATCCTGTTTTACTAATGAAATAGTTTTGTAAACTACCTCTTCTGGAAAGAAATTGTCGAGACGTCACAGAACAATCTGTTATAATTCATTGAAAGGGATAATAAAATAAAAATGCACCTTGAAGTAAACACTCTTTATATAGATGAACTAAAGAAACTACATTAACAAGAACATTATACACAGAATAATTAATGCTCGGTTATGGCGGACATTCTTCCTCGAGGTGAAATTTTCGACTGAAGTTTTGGAAGTGTAGTGCAGAGGTATTTCGTTATCGTGGACGTGCGCCTTTCCGTGGTGCCACATAGCGGCGAGACGAGCAACCTTTGCACGTTCACTTCTGCCATCTACCAACGACTGACGGAACCAGAGAGAATTATAAGACGAAACTTCCATAATATTGCATTGACAAGCAATTTCGTGTTCAATGGACGAGAATTATCTCAAATTTGGAACACATTTTCTTAAAGAATGTACAGTTTCATATTAAAATTCATGCACTTATTTAAATTTATTTGATTTAAAATAAGTAAAATATGTCTCATATTGTAAATAACGCAAGAGAAGTGAAATATAGTGAATAAATATAAGGCAATGCAAGTCCAAAGGATTTGGAAATTTAATGGAGAAAATACAAAGAAATGGTACGCACTTAACCTGATCACATATCAGTAAGTGCCGACAAATCGATCAAAACCTGACCGGTATTACGCATTACAAGTTAACATGCTGGGACTCAGAAATAAAACAAAATAAAAAGCGCTAAAAGACTTAAAAGCATGCATAAGGTGGACATGAATTTGACAATTTTCACTTTTACAAATTAGTGGGTTTGTAACACACACAACATTCTACAAAGTGTATTACAAGGTGTCTGAATGACAAATTACCCATTATGACAATCGCAATGAGACCCAATTAAATGTTTTAAAAATAATACACAAGAACACATCGAGCATGAATCAAAGTGAGATGCATTGTGAACTTAGTAACCCAATTACAACGAAAATAAAATTAAACTCCTCTTTGATGATGTAATAAGTAGCATCATCTTGTCTGACATTCTATTTTGTCTTCTTGAAAATCTCCAAATATAGTTCAAAGCATTGAACATTTTGAATTTTCTAAATTGCTTATATGGAACTCAGGTACATGGGGCTAATCTGAGAATTTAATATTGAAGAATAAGCCGGGAGAGGTGTTTCATTGTATTAACTGATGTCACTGCAGCGCCTCTGACCGGGAGATTCTAGTTTCGAGTCCCGACGGTGGCAAAATTTTCGACACTAGATTGTAAGCCAGGTCGAATTCAGTCGCTGTCTGGAGGAGAATTCAAGCGGCCTACTGCTCTGATCAGTAGTTTTTTTAGTTTCTCCGATCAATACCAGGCGAATGCCGGAGCAGTACCCTAACAAACGGGCCACGGACCGCACGCGATCTTGCCTTCCTCTTCCTTGTCCTATCCTCCTCCCTTACGTGCACACACACTAACATGCAGTACACTAACATGCATTACGCTAACACACATGCTGGGAGACCGGTAGGGAGCTTAAAACGTGTCACGGCTGGGGAGGTGCCCCGCTGGTGGGAGATAACTGATTGGGGAAATCCCTCTAGACGACGGACGGTAGGTCAGCACCGAATCTCGCCATCTAGCGGGGGAAGTCCACCACCCCCTCCTGAGGAAAACATGCACTCATCTTAGGGACTAATAGCCTTGGCAGTAGGCGCACCCGTAATCACAACCAACCAACCTTGAAATGTTACCCATTTTCTGCAGAATAATTTGAACTTACTGGCCCAAGAAACTGCTTAATCTTAAAGAACAAATGAAAATTAATTGTGTAATCTACTTAACTGAAAAAAAATGCGTCTGAGCTGTGAAAGAAATATTCTGAAGTCTTCAGCATCTATTGTGAGGCTAGATTACAAGAGATCATATCTAAAATGTGATGAATAAATTTAACCAAATCAAAACGAAAACACAGGAATTAATAGAGAACAACAGCACAACTTCACTCACTATACTCAAGATCAGAGTGCGCCAGTTTCTGTATTTATGAAACTATGGATTGTCTGAAATTAGAACACTGCATTTAACCCATGTGCAAACACACGTAGGTGAACACGCATGTAAACTTGAAATGAGGAAAAGGAATATGACTATTTTAATTTGACTTTTCATACCATTTTTACTCAAGTTGAATATATTTGACATCAATTAGCATAGGCTACATCCAATTCGTGCAGAAATAGAAAGATATCGCCTCCACCCAGTAAGGGGTGACCCAGTAAGGGGTTTCATTAGATATCCAGGAACTCGCGAAACATAGAAAAACATCTATATTAATAATTTCGAAAATATTCCAAAATTGAAGTAAAACCATGCACCTCCGGCCATGTGAGAAGTGTCTATGATTTTGATAGATATACAGGAACTCGTAAAAATTTCAAAAGCAAATTATAATAGTTTTGGTTTTAACGGAGAAATACAAATATTGATTTGGTTTTGTTAGCCCGCTACTTTTTTGATGTTCTTGGTCTGTGAGGAACTGTTGTATGCTACTGTTGTACACTGTATTACGTTATTGCGGTGTTCGAGGAAATTGTTTTTGCTAAAATCATTATTTTGTTGCAGCAGTTTGAGAGTATTTTATTTGATCTTGATAGAGTGCGCTTGTTCGGCCGCTACTGAACGCCACAAGTATGCATGATACGTGCTCATCTAATGGAACACAATGTTTTAACGGTATAATTGGTATAATTACAATCTTTAAAATATAAACATGGCGAAAGAATGTACGTACGTGTGTGTGTGGGGGGGGGGAGGGGGATAGAGATGCCGACATAACACGATAGCTCTATTGTCCCAGATCCCGTAATTTAGGCTAAAGCGGGA
Source organism: Acheta domesticus (assembly GCA_031308135.1). NCBI lineage: Eukaryota > Metazoa > Arthropoda > Insecta > Orthoptera > Gryllidae > Acheta > Acheta domesticus. The sequence continues at coordinate 75,572,448 of JAHLJT010009436.1, read as the reverse complement.
AATTTCGCAATTTTGGTTCAAAATTGTTGAACGCGCTACCTGCCCCAATCTTAGTGGTTCTATATAGTCGCTGTCGGTCAGTCGTGGAGAGAGGACGCGTTCTTAGGAGCTCCGAGAGGATTACGATGACCTGCTGCCTAGCGTCGTACCGCGCGCGCGTTGGTACCTGGGCCGCGCGCCTTGGGATTTTCCGCAACGCAGCGATGCAGGCCAGGACAGGTGGTGTAGGCAACAGCAAGCATTCGCAGCTCTTATGCGCGAGCATACTGGCTATTCTGCTGCTGATTGCTGGAATAGAGCAGAATCCCGGGCCTGGAGCGGAAACTGCGGTGGACACTGCGATGAATACCTGTCGCAAGTGCGAAAGGAGCGAACGGAGGCTTCGGAGACTGGAGGCGCAACTGGAGGAGGCTCACAAGTCAATCGGTGAGTTAACTTTAAAGTTACAAGTTCTGGAGCAGAAACACGATAGCCGGGAAGGACAGGAAACTGCACAGCCAACCCTAGATGTTGCAAGACCAAACGAAGCGCAAACGACATCGCGAATGCCTACTGAACGGCCATTCGAGAGGAAAGTGAAGGTGTTTGGTGACTCTATGCTGCGTCACAGTGGAGGAGTGTGTCGTGCTAAGGGCGCTGATGTGGCATTCTACCCTGGTGCGGATGTGAATAATATGACCAAAGTCATTGAAAAAGTTTCAAATGATGATAGTGTAGAAGTGGTCCTCGTACACGTGGGAACCAACTCGTCGAAGCGGCAACCAGTGTTTCGAACTGTTAGACAGTGCGTTAGACTCGGACAAACCGTGAAGAAAAAATTTAAAAATGCGCAAGTAATTTTTAGCGGAATTGTTTGCAGAAAAGATGTTCATAACCGCAAAATATGGGACTTAAATCGTCACATTTTCCGGGCATGTGAATCTTTTGACGGGCTATTTGTAGACCCTAACTTCTGGCTCCACCACGAGGATTTGGCGCGCGACGGACTGCATTTGAATCAGAAGGGAGCGTGGAAGCTAGGTCGCCTACATGACGATGTCATTCGGTCATCCTTGCGTCTACGCTGACAATTCTGGAAATTGAGTCGGGAGGTGGCGGCGTCAGCAGTGAGAGTCGGAGTGGTGACAGAAGCGGCAACGGCGGCGGTGACAGCGGCGACGACGGAGAAGACGGCGATGGGGACGGCGGCGACGGCGACGGCGGCGACGGCGGCGGCGGCGGCGGCGACGGTGGCGGCGACGACGGTGTCGGCGGTGTCGGCGTTGGCGACGACGACGGCGGCGGCGACGGCGACGGCGACGGTGGCGGCGGCAACGGTGGCGTCGACGACTGTGGTGGAGGCGGCGGCGGCGGCGGCGGTGGCGGTGGATTCTACGGCGATGCCCGACGGAAGAGTGGACACCGTAAAGTTTCAGGTGAGGAAGGGATCCATAAGGCTGTTGCAGGTGAACTGTCGCAGTATAAAAAATAAAGAAATCGAATTTTGGAATTTAGTCGAGGCTTGTGATCCAGATGTAATAATAGGAACTGAATCTTGGCTAACGGAAGAGATAGCTAACTCTGAAATTTTTCGTCCTAATTACAGGTCATTTAGGAGGGATAGAAATACTAGAGGTGGGGGGATATTCTTTTGTGTAAAGGATGGAATAAATATAGGGAGAAATTGGGTTAATGAAGAATTTGAAATAATGGGAATAGAAATTAGTGATTCGGGGAATATATTAGAAATTATTGCTTGCTATAGGCCACCAAATGAAAATTACGCAATTTTGGAAGCCATTTCTGAGAAAATAGAAAACACCCACAGACATCCTATAGTTATCGCCGGTGATTTAAATGTTCCAGAAGCAAATTGGAAAGGCGCTGTGAGCGAAGCGAAAGTACAACAGTTAGTGAATAGACTCGTCTGGGAGGGGGGCTTAGCGCAGGTAGTAGATAGGCCGACGCGGCAGGAAGCACTTTTAGATGTTTACCTAATTAGGCCGCAAGAGCTTTTCTTATCTTGCGACGTTATTGAGGGCATAAGCGACCACAAAGCGGTGTTAGTTGACTTAGACATAAATATTTCACTGAAAAGAATTCCTAACGGAACAAAAATATGGCAGTTCAAAAAGGCAAATACAGAGGGGCTTCACCACTACCTGAGAGAACAGTACGATCGTTTTCTGAGAATAGACGGAGGTATGGACGAAATTTGGAAAGCGTTTAAGAACATTCTAGATAATGCATTACAAACGTTTGTGCCGTGTAAATTCTTAAAAAGCAATTCAGATCCAGAATATTACAATGCGAAAATTCGACGTATGAAAAGAAAAACCAGAAAGGCTTTCAATAATAGACATCGTAGTGAAACTGACAGGATACATTTTCGTAATTGCTCAACAGAATTAGAACGGGAAAAGAAAATTGCGCAGGAAATATTTTTAAAACATATTCTCGACGGGGAGGGAAATAATTGGTCGGGGTTTTACAAATATGTTCGCAGAAGAAGAGGAAATAAAGAAGAAATTCCTATCGTTAGAGATACAAAGAACACGTTATTAACAGATGATCGGGAAAAAGCAAACGCGTTTAATACCTACTTCAGTTCCGTTTTTAAAACAAAATCTCAGCACACTCAGATTTCGAGGGAGGCTGTGTCAAACCAGTTTATTATAGACGTACATACATTGCGAAAACGAATTAAATCTATGAAAAACGGAAAGTCGAGGGGTCCAGATGCCATTTCAACTGATATAATTAAACTCGGAGGAGAGGCAATTTTACCGTATTTAACAAGATTATTTCATGTTTCAATCAACAATTCAAGAGTGCCCGACGATTGGAAGCTAGCTACCGTTGTTCCGATTTTTAAAAGTGGTGACAGAACTATATTAGCCAATTATAGACCGGTAAGTCTTACGTCAGTTGTATGTAAGCTAATGGAACATTTGATAACTAACTATATTAGACAAGAATGGGAACAAAAAGAATGGCTCTTTCAGGGACAGCATGGTTTCAGGAATGGTTTCTCTTGCGAGAGTCAGATAGCATCATTGTTTCAGGATATAGCAGATGAAGTTGATGATAGTGGGAGGGTGGACGCCGTAATAGTAGATTTTGCGAAGGCATTTGATGTTGTGTCTCACGACAAACTGGTTCATAAATTACTGCAGTCAGGTATTGACACCAGAGTTGTCGCGTGGATTGATGAGCTTCTTCGAGATAGAAAACAGAAAGTCCGAGTTGGACAACAATTTTCAAATCTAGCAAAGGTAACTTCAGGGATTCCCCAAGGAAGCGTTATTGGACCTCTCTTCTTTCTAGCTTTTGTGAATGACCTGCCAGACAATTTAATTTCAAAGGTACGACTATTTGCAGATGACTGTATATTATATCGAGTTATTCATTCAAAAGTAGATGAGGATATTTTGCAGGATGATCTACATAGATTACATCTCTGGGCGGAAAAAAATAGCATGACAATAAATAGTTCGAAAAGCAAAACCATCACGTTTGGTAGGGGCCGCAAGTATACTGAAACTCAATACCGTTTAGGCAACGAGAATATTCCAAGAGTCGTGTCTTGTAAGTATCTGGGAATAATTTTTGATAGCAAATTGAGTTGGGAAGATCAGGTAAACTTTGTCGTGGGGAAAGCGTGGAAATCTTTGCATTTTACTATGCGAATACTAAAAAAGAGTACTGCGAAAGCAAGAGAATTAGCTTATATATCTCTAGTTCGCCCATTAATGGAATACGGGACGGTTTGTTGGGACCCTTATAGAATATCACAAAAGGAATATTTGAATAGAGTACAGAGAAGAGCATGTAAATTTATTTTCCGAAGCAATAGGAAGAAAGTAGAGTGGGAGTCATTAGAAATCAGGAGGGTTAAGGCAAGACTCTGTGCTTTGTACAAAGCGTATGTCGGTTATCCAGCTTGGAAAGATATCCACATCCGGCTCAGTAGACCCACGTATTTTAGTAGAGGGGATCACAAGCACAAAATACAGTTCAGGCCACAGAGAACAGATGTTGGAAAATTTTCCTTTACAAATAGATCTATAACGGACTGGAATAAGTTGCCTGCGACAGCCTTGGAACCCTTTCCTCTAGGTCTTCAGAGATTTAAAAGTAAATTAACCAATGATATTTGTAAATTTTATTAGTTAGTAAGTTATGTTCATTAGAATTATTTATTATTATTAGTAATTATTGTAACCATTATTAGTACTGTGATAATTATTAGATGCATTGGTTTATAGTATTCATATTGACGTGTGGTGACGTGTTGTGAAGTGTGGTGCTATATAGAAGTAGAAAGAGAAGTGAAGTGAAGTGAAGTGAAGTGGAGTGCAGTGTATAAAAAGTCGTATATGTTAGTATAAAGTATCTGTACAGGACCACCATAATTAATAGAATTAGTAGTAATAATGCGGGTATTGTTATTAATGCATTTTTTGTTAATATTGTTATCTTATTATTATCTTATTATTATTATTATTATTGTCTTAAAATAATTTTAAGTTACATTGTATTTAATTCATAATTATAATATGTAGATATAATATGTAAATTTTAGTGTTCCGCCACCAGGTTGTATAAACCTACCTGCGGAAATAATAAATATCTATCTATCTATCTATATCGAGCACATTATTTGTATTAATTAAAGAAAATAATTGAGGTCAGAAGAAGGTTCTTTAGGACTACGGGCCGCAGTGGCGGCTGGTGCCCCAAAAGACCGGAGGTTGCACCTCCATCTTCATCTTCTCGCTGCTATACACGTGAAGTGCGTCGTCTGCTCACTGGCGGCGTTCTCTTGCTTCTTCAACCAGCTCTTGATATTCGGTCCATGTCTTGATATTCTGTGACCATGATTGCTTTCTTCTACCTGGTGTGCGCTTTCCTTCTATTCCGCCTTCTAAAATTAGTTGTAGAAGTTCATATTTGTTCCTCTCAGAATGTGCCCCAGGTAGGATGTCCTTTTTCATTCAATTGTTTCCATTAGTTCTCTGTCCATCCCTGCTCCACACAGCACCTCAACATTGGTCACTTTCTTAATCCATGATATTTTAGTAGTCGGCACAAGAACAACAATTCTATTACTTCTGATCTCTTAACTAAAGCTGCTTTAATCGACCAGGTTTCTACTCCATAGAGTAGAACTTAGTACACCTCACCCTTACGATAAATTCGGTTGTGTATGATTCTGTCTGAAAGAGTTAGTGTAACGTCCGGGATTACGCAGGGGAATGGACTTGGACCTTTACTATATTTGGTGTATGTAAATGACATCATAGCAGAGGGAATAGGTTCAAAAAGTAAACTTTTTGCGGACGAATGACTTATTTACAGAAATATCGAGAACGTATCGGATCAGGATAAATTACAGTGCGACTTGCGATGCTTGGAAGAATGGACTGAAACCAATAGAATGAAGGTAAATCCGGATAAATGCAAAATAGTTTTACGCGTTGTAGAAATAATGGGACGACTAAGTATTTCCTTCGGGGTAAGATAATTCCACAGGTAACTTGTAAATATCTGGGGGTGATAATTAATGAACAACTTAGATTGGGGGAGCACGTCAACTTTATTGTCGGGAATGCGTGGAAATATTTACAATTTGTAATGCGAGTATTAAGGAAGGGAAGTAGTAAATCAAGAGAACTAGAATATA
>JAHLJT010009436.1:75552690-75565783 GCA_031308135.1 Acheta domesticus | reverse complement strand
AAACCATTGTTCGTCCGGTATTAGAATACAGAGCAGCATGTTAGGATCCGTATTGAAAGGGCCAAATAAACTCCATCGAAAGAGTTCAGACAGTACCAGCAAAATTTGTGAAAAGAGGAAATTCATTAGGAAATATTTCCAACGAAGTATCGACATGGCCATTATTGGCAAGCCGTAAGGAAAAATCGAGATGCATATATTTTACGAGGCATTAGAAAAAATCCAGCATGAAGGGAAATTCAGGAAAGAATGCATGAACCCGTTTATTTAGCATGCTACGATCACATTAAAAATACGCCCAAGGAAACTGAACGGATGTTGGAAAATTCTCTTTTGTTAATAGGGCTATCGTGTCATGGGAATAACTTGCCTGCAGCACTAATGGAGAATTTTCCCACTAACATCAAGACTTTTAGGCTAAGATTAGATTCTAGTGATAGTGGTGTAAGCGATAAGATTAGTCTGTAAAGGGCCTCTACATTTAGAAGGCATGCCTTAAATGAAATAATATTGTACTATGTATAATGACCGACTGTCGTGGGGGAGGAATTTTATATCCTCAACTATTCAACCTAGCTCAGTTGGATGACAGTCTAACACATAGAAAAATACAGGATTCAGGGTCATGGATACATGACATTGGCATGCACTTTGGCATTTACGAAATCACTCGAAATTAAATACTTTTTAAACAAATTATACTATAATCTCTGAATCTTACTTCACAAACATTGTATACAAGAAACACGCTTCCAAAAAAAATACCGTGTGTGAAAGAAAAGATCTTGTAATCACAAACGCTTTTGTGCACACACATTTGCTACTAACAATCAAAATAATTTAATCATATGCTTTCTTGTTTAATAGTTGACAGAGATTTAAAATAAAATAAACTTCCTATCTCCACTGTTCCCCTTTCTTTATTCCGACATTTACATAATAGAAACAAAAACAATGATTGTACTGTCTTTTTACATGGAACACAATTCTTTCCAAAAATTATCTTTAGTATATCCTGTAAACTGATTACTAGAGGTCTGCATTCTCCGCGATTTTTACCGACCAGCGCTCGCTCGCCTCTCTTCTCTCGAGACCACGCGCTCGACTGTCCTTCGCAGCCGGTTGCGGACTCCCGGGAGCCGGCACCCGACCGAGACTCGGCCTCCAACCGACGAGACTAGACAACCGGCGGACCCCGTTCAGGCGAACTGCGCCACGTAACAATCGGCCGACACGTCGGAGTAAATATCTAATGGCACGTTTCAGGAAAAGGAAGGAGTATTGAATGGTTTTTTAAATAAATGACCAATAATTTCGTTTTTTCAAAATTTAAAATATAGAGGAATTTTAATATTAATTTTCAAATAATAAATTTTAATAAAATAATTTTAATAAATTGTAATAAATAATGTTAATAAATAATTTTAATTTTAATTGTAATAAATAATTTTAATAAATTGTATAAAAAAAGAATAAAAAGCTTTAAAAATCGACTCCTCGGACGCACCGGAGAACCTCAAGTGGATCTATTGCAGTTCTGCCTGTGACTTCAAAGAAAAGGCACTCAAAAGTTTTAGAGATAAATTCCATTCTGTAATGACTAGGTATCGGATGCTTCGGAAATTGCCTATTTTATTCTAATGAACATAAAATTATTAATTTTCCTTCATTTTATATGGTGCAATATGGAGCAAATACAAATGCTCTGCTAAATTTAGATGCAAGTGCTATGAAATATATTAGTACCTTTCCCTTCCAATTTTGTATTTTTGCCGTCTTTTTCCAAATATTTTTGTTGTTGGTGTTGTTGTAATTTTCAGGCATCTGAAACGCAGGTCTTGGTTTCTTAACCCGGCAGTAGGCGTGCGGGGTGCCTCAGTCACCTCAGCATTATTTTGAGCTCATTGTACTTTTAGTTTTATTTATAATCTTGCGAGCTCCTCAATATCTTTCGAGGAAAGCTTTGTGCACATATCTCGACCCTTCTCTTTCAACTGCTTCCTGTCCTTTCCTGGAAATTTCGTCGCAACGGCGATGGCGCGCTGCGTGGGAGCCACCGAGTCACCTCGCACAACCTTTGTTATCGCTTCCTGCCACGGAAGGGGGTCTCGTGGAGCTTCAATACTACTCCACAGAAGTCAATGACTCACAAATTCAGCTTTTACGATTTTTTAATTACAATTAATCGCTTATCTTGCATTGAAACGAAAAATAATGGAATAATTGAAAAACATTGTACTCGTACATATAAAACTTTATATGCATCATTTCATGTATACATACTTTTGACGAATTTAAAATAATGTTAAACGTGTGTATATAATAGTAAATAATGTATTTTGAATTATTGAGTTGAATAGGCTGATGTGCCGTGACCGCTGTTGTTTGGCCGCCGACTGAGTCGACAAATACAGTGGCCATGTCGGCTTACATAAACTATTTCACAATAAATTACTACGCCCAATGACAAGACGTTTTGATGCAAGGAAAATAGTACTCACCTCATTTTTGTTTAGCATATGCTTTTTTCTTATATACTCGTGAAATTATGACCAAATATTCATTGTATTTAATAAATATGCCTTATATTCGGGTTTGTAAGAAACTTAAATGACATTACAATTGGTACGCAACGAATTATCTTCCCTCAAGCACTATAAATATAGAAAAACAATAAAAAATTATTTTCAGAGTCTTTGTTTGCCTTAATTCTTTCAAAAAATGTATTGTTTGTCTCTATAAAATTATTTCCAGTCAATCCAATCAATTGTTACTACTCAACAAATTAATCGATTAATTGAAATTGTATTTCTTTCGATTACAATGAATTGAAAGTGTTGCGATCACTACATGCGGCGACTTTATATCCCGTACATGCATTGAGGGGCGAAGCTACTGTGCAGTCCGGCGCTTGGCCGAGCGGCCGAGCGCTCGAGCGCTCGAGACGCTCGAGCGCTCGAGCGCCCGGGCGCTCGGCGACTCCCGCGTCTCGGCGGGAGCCGCAAGGCGGCCGGTCGAAATGTCCGTTAAACAGCTATCTCTTCCCCCCCAAGCAAGATCCCCCACCCTTCGCCGAGCGTCGGCGCGGAGCCCGAGAGTCTCGAGCGGTTGTTTTCGCCTGATTGCAGAGCTCTACTGATTACTCTCTCTTTCACTTTTTATAGAAAATTTACGTTCGCACTATGTGAAACAATTTTTTTTTCACATTTTTAGTCATTATTTCTACTTGTTTTTCCAACAATAAGAATGATTGACCCTAATGATATACTGTCAATTTCAGAACTTCTCAAACACTTGATAACGGATTCCTATTTGTTTTTCAAATCATATAGATTTAGACGAAAGTTCAAAATACTGTAATTACGTTTGGGACTTTCTTACTTGTGGCGTATGCGACCGCGAAGGGTTGTAGTGGAAATCAGATGGCGTCGCGGCAGCCAGCTCTGCGGTGCCCCTCGCGACCTTGTGTGGCCTCTCCACCGTTACAACCTCATCGTCGTGTGGCCACGCGATAGCTTGCGTAGGGATTTTATATTTCGTTCTTTTCAGAACTTACACCAGTTTCAGTGAAATCCCACGCTAAGATACCAATGAAAGAACAACCACAGTAGGCCAAGAACAAATATAAAGAAAACTAGTGGTGCTTCCAACGCACATACTTTCTCGCTATGCCTCTATACGGTCCTTATTGCTATTCCACTACTTCATAAACCAGCAAAGTGTATTATACCAGCAAACGTTTTCCGTACCGAGGCACGACTCAAAGTCAACGAACCAGCACTTATAACACTAAGCCACACCAACACCGCCTATGTCGAACAGAGCCACGAAAGAATAGAACCGACCTATAAAATGGTAAATGCATTATAAAGAAACAATCGATACGATGGTACATACGCTTTATAAACCCAAAAAAAGAGAAGTAAAAAACTGTTAAGAGTTAACACTTTGAACAAATATGTACAGACATTTCCAGTACATTTCTCGCAATTACTTATATTTTGTCAAACGTAATTGTGTCGGTGTGATCACTAGAAGCCGGTAATTATCAACATGCGAAAAACATGTCTTTCAAACATGACCAAGAAAAGCAGCGGTGAATCGCTTTACGAAGTATTCGTAAGGCGAGAAAGTAATAAGAATTTTTGGAACCGTTAGGGATATGTAAGTTCGTCGCATGCCTTCTGGTTATATTGTATTACAATTTAACGTTAAAATGCTCATAATTTTACTTAAATTGGTTCATACAGATATATACTAGACAACGGTTGATTTGACATGTCATACGCTTCAGAAATCGAATAACAGAGTTATTCGATTAGGGAAAACACAGACAAGTCCTGTTTATTTATCTGCATTGATTCTATTCGTGAGTAGAAGTGCTTCAAATGATTTTCTATAAAGTATCTACACTTTTCAATGTTTTTTCTTGCAACATCACATTCATCAAATTAAAATCCCCCTCGGGGGATCGAACTCGGCACCTTCCTTATTGAAGAGCTCAACCCGAATGTGCCTTAACCAACCACGCTATGGGACCCACATGCAGGCCATCTGCTTATATTTCAGTCAAAAAGGAATTGTATCAGTTCTATCATTAGGAAGCCGGTAATTTGTCAACATGCGAAAAACATGTCTCAAAAAACATGACCAAGAAAGGCAGCGGTGAACGGCTAACTGTACATAATTTATCCGATGATCGGCATTTGGAAAATAACTACTGCGAGAAAGTATGTGCCATTCTATAGCACCACTAGTTTATTTATACTTTTACCGTCCCTTATTACACACGTGCAGAAAATTTAAAGAAAAAATTTGGAGCGGTTTTTGAGAAATTTTTTTTGTAAATTTGAATCGCAATTCACGCAAAAACTACTCGTTTTTCCAAAAAATGGTGCATGACCATATTTGAAGTGCTAATTTTGTACAACCGACTTCGTCTGAGGCGAAAATCTCTATCTTCAATTCTGCAGTTTTTAAACAGTTTTTTGCAATTTTCGAAAAATTGGGCGTATCAACCAAAATGATACCTACGTCATTCCCTTCAACGTTCTACGCACTATTCAACAACAAAATATAATCAAAAAATTTGGAGCCATTTTCTTTTGACTTAGAAAATCTCAAAATGGGCTTCATGTAAACTACCCCCAAATACTAAAATATCGGTTTCAAATTCAAGAGGCCTTGAGACGAGTAAAAACGATCGGGGAATATCTAGAGAGAGAAAATAAACCTAGAGAGAGAATATCTAAAGAAAGAGTAATTATGTAATTACAGTCAGTGTGATGTATTTGCATATCAATATTCGTAATCATTGAAGAAAACAATTATTTTCATGAAGAACCTACCGTCCTATCATTTGACTGAAACCTACCCCAGAAATTAAGTAATAAAGTTTGATGTTCCATTTTTGGAATAGTGGGATCGAATGGCCTGCATGTTTTATTTTGCCTTTTTAGCCTAATTGTCGACGAGGTCATTAGCAGTCTGAAAGAAGAAGACTATTATTGTACGAAGAAGTTTTTATTTCTTCTCCAGAGAATCATTTCCTTTCTGAGGTGGATTCGGTGGGGGGGGGGGATGAAGATCGAAATTTTAATAACCTCAGCAGGAATCAGCTAAGAGTATGTACACAAGCTAATCTGCTCAAGAGAACTGACTCTCAAATTATTATAGAAGACAGTGGAATTATAGTTTGTTTAGTTGGCACATTCAGTATGCACTTCCTCTATATTACATATTTTTAGGTTAGAATGCCACTTGGACAATGTATATCTATTGTCGCTGATGTTTCGGCCCCGAGTTCAGAACCTGAAATAGCACTGAATTATAGACCGCATTATGAAACTTCAGATGGAAGATGTATACAAGTGGTATTGCAACTACCCTCGGGTCTTCGGTTGGGCGCCTCAGACGGGTAGCCGGCCCGCTCAGTCGACAGATTACCTGAAACGGCGAAGATGGAGGAAGCCGGTGGCCTAGGTTGAATGAGAAGTCAAACATGTGAATTTAGAACAAGTTGAATTTATTCATTAAAAAAAAAGAAAACGCTAATGGTCTGGTGATGATAACTCTGGCGAGCATGCCCCCAAAATCGAAATAAAACAAAAAAATGAAATGTCATGCACATAAGAGAACAAAAAATTACAAAGTGATTACAATCAGATGAAACTCTTCTTCGCGCGCGAATTCCCGCTTGACGGCCATGCGCGGCCGGGAACTCCTCTTCGTCGCCCGGTCGAGAGGAAGTTAACACTGATTGTCTGATGTACTGTTCACACCTCTCGATCGCGGGTACGACATAAGACACTCAAACAGAAAATACCTCTGTTAGGCGGCCTGCGCCACCCACTGAAGTTGAACGACCTCAGGTCAGCTGGCTGCGAGGTTCGTGGCGAGCGAGGGGCGCCGCTCGGAAAATGTAGGTCAGATCAGGTACTTGCGAGGGTAGCGGCCAAGGCGGCCGGAACACAAAAGCGCCGTCTGCTCGCTGCGGTGAATGGGTCAGCACAGTTCATTCACTGACACGGTCGGTTCATTCCCGGTCGATCTCACAATACTTTGATACTAATGAGCCCGTGAATTATCGCACAAATTCACTAAGGAAAAGAGAGTCTCGAGTTCGCACGTAAATCGGACGTAATATAATACGAATTGCTGTCAAATGTTCATAATACTGTTCTGCGGCCTGCGTTCGTCACAGAAGTCTTGTACCCAAACTCTACAAGAAACTTAATAATTTTTCTAAGTCCATCGAACCGAACGCCACAACAGAATATAACAGGTTCCCCCCTGCGGCCGCCACTTGCGTCCGATTCTGAACACAGCTCCCCAGCTTCTCTTTTGTGCCTCGTCGCTCCAAGTTTTAGGAAACCTCGTTCCCCCTACCAAAATTATCCCTGTGACTCTGGAATATTCTAGAACAAACCCGAATTCTGGTTGCTATTGGCGAAAGGGTACTGCGCATTAGATATTTTCTGCCCAATCAGAGGATGTTTTCGAGGCCGAGAAAAGAGTGAGAGAGGGGCTGGTTATCGCTCCCTCTCGCTTTAATTTTGCGTCGAAAAGGGGCAGTTATTAACGACCGGGGGGGTGTGAGGGGCTAGGAATCTCTAGGGAGGTTGACGGAAGAGTTCCAGGCGTCGTGGAAAAATACTGAAGGGGTCGTGTGCCGAGCGGCTACCCAGAGTTGGGGCACACGTGTCCGCGACGAATTATGGAGCGAAGGGTGCCGACACCGTGGCGCCTCGCCTGGCCCTCGGGTCGCCCCCGTGGCGCCTCGCATCTCTCGCGTCGCCGCCTGCGTGGAGTTATTTTGCGGCAGAATAAACTTGAATCTATTCGGTATCACTACATTGGCCTCCCTTCCCGCAGTAGAGATATGCATCGTGTTTTAAAATTCGTAAGGCGTGGTGAGAAGTTTTGAAACCTGAGATGCTTATCTCGTCAAAAAAAAAATTTAAAAAAGTGGTACCGAATTCTAACGACTAATTTCTGTGATAACAATTACATAAAAGGTCTTATTCAAATAATTACCCTTAAATTAAACTCATTAACCCTAATAATGGTGGAGTAATAAAATAAACTAATAAACTACAAGAAAATCTGAATTCCCTAATCTACGGTTACAAATATTATTTCTTAAACAGTGAAGGCACGGCTATCACGAACTACTCGGTAAGCTGTACGGTTCTGGCGAGTTTATTTTAGAGATTAATAAAGTTTGGAATTAAGTTTTCATTCTTTAAAGGGTCGCAGATTAAAAAAATTGAATTTGCCTGCTGGGAGACCGTTTGCATCTTTAAGTTGGCACACGTTAGGGTGCGGAATGGTTTCAATAATAAATGGTCCAGTAAACAATGGAAAAAACTTATGGAAAAGACCTGCAGGCTGATCACTCACTCGCGGGGTTCGAACCAACACCTTCTGTATTAACACAATAGCCTAGAAAAGAAATTTCACGTGTGCAAAACTGTGACTTAGCTACATTTAATCTCATTTGATTGGTAGAAAGGCATTCTAACAGTCGCCTTAAATGACAAAGATGTTCCTGAAAATTTCGAGATGAAATCACAAGGTCGTCAATATAAGGCGTAACGAAGCGTTTGAGTTCGTCACCTAATTTTCCATCTAAGCATCGAATGAAGGCTGCGCCACTGTTCTTTAGGCCGAAAGGCATCCGCTTCCAGACATAAGTGAGGCCGTTGTAAAGGAATCCTGTAAATTTTCTGTCGTCTGGGTGAATAGCAATTTGCCAGTACGAACTAGAAAAATCCAAAGCTGAGAAAATTTTTGTTTGGTTAAACTTCCAAAGAATATCATCAATATTCTGCGGCGCCTCATTTTCTGGAACGGTCACTTCATTAATTCTGCGAGCGTCTAAACAAATTCTGACCCCTCCGTCTTTCTTTTTTACAACGACAATCGGATTTAGATAGGCGGTCACTGATCTCTCGATGATGCCCTCGTCAATCATTTTTCTGACGGTCTCATCAACTTCCCCCCTTAAAGCTTGTGGAATAGGATAGTTTTTCATCTTAAACGGCGAGTCATCGGTAACCCTAATTCGAAAACAAAAGTCTTTAATTGGATGAACGGGGCGACCGAAGACATGTAAATAATCAAGTAGCACTGTCTGCAACTGGGAGCGTTCATCATAGTTCAAAAAATCACATTTTTGCACATTTTGGCAAATAATCCCCTTCGTCGTTTCCCCCCCTTCCCAAGTTGCACTAGAAATGCTAAGATCAATCCTATCTTCCCCGTCATCTTGAATAATAATTTCTTTACCGGCACCGAAGCTCATAACATTTCTGGAAAAATCTATTATTCCACCGTTTTCTCTTAAAAAATCAACCCCCAAAATAACATCATGATTAAGATCTTCAATTACTAGACAGGGCACATCAAACAACATATCTCCTATATTAATTGAAATCAGGACCTGCATTGAAATTGGCTTGCTTCGTTTTCTCCCAACCCCTATGACATAGCATCTGACGGTAGGTAATGTCGGTACTGGAATCCGCTCGGTTATAAGTCGCGCATAAAATTTCTTTGACACAGCACTAATTTCACTACCAGTATCAATAAGAGCTTGGACACATAAATTTCCCATAAAGGATTCAATAATAGGGCATTTTCTGGCACGTTCTTTGATAGTCACATCCTCGTCTTCGTTAAAATCAAAAAAGGCATAATTCACTGATATGATCGCATGAAATGGTATCTCTAAAGAAACTCGTCCGTCACCCAGATACCGAGACAGCTGGGACGTTTCTAATTTGTTGAAGCCGGCCGGGATGAATTTTGCCGTCCATCTCTCTCATCGCGATGTCCACGGTTCTCACGTGATTCGGGCGGCGCTCGCCGATCATCTGCCTCGTTCCCTCCGGCCCTATTATCTCTATGCCACTGCGGCCTGCCTTGGTAGTTTCCGTCGGGCCTGCGATTTCTGTCGCGGTTCTCATTGTGATAGTTGTCCCGCGTTCTATCAAATTGTGCCAACAGTTCTTGGAAACGTTCTAAATCTCTACACTCCACGCTGTTGACAATATTCTGTACATACGTTGGGAAATGAGCTGTCAGTAACCAGATGATTTTTCGGTCGTTTGCCTGCGGGTCACACAGCTTGATGGCGGAGATTTTCTCCATGGCGTAGTCTAAATAGGACTGCCCGTGGCGGTTTTCCCATCGCGATTCTAAAATCTTCCGCTCGAACTCATATCTCCGTTGTTCGCCCCAGTATCGATTCAGAAACTTCTCCCGAAACTCTTCATAATTTTGAGGGAAAGGGTTTAAAGCGGAAATCCAATAAGATGCATTGCCTTTCAACAATTCTTGCATAAATTTAGCCTTCAAGTGTGAAGGTACCGCCTTCGTGAGATTCATGTAATTTTCCGCCCGGTCAAGGAAAACTTTGGGATTTTCATCGGGTTTTCCGGAAAAATACAGGTTTTGCGGTGGAGCCCACGAGAAGCGAAGGCCTGAGCCACCAGAATTCGGATTTGGGTAATTCTCGCGTTCCTTTTCAATTTCCTCCTTTACCAATTCTAGGACAGTACGATCAATTTCCCTTTTTAATTTGGCTTCTCTCTCCCTGATGTTTTCCTCACTAATATTGCCTACTTGCGCGAACTTTTCGTGGATATGCGACACTTCTGAATGGAGTTTCTGTCCGATTTTATTAAATTTTTCGCCCATTTCCTGCTTAACTTCAATGATCTTTTCAGTAACCGACTCACAGCACGCTTCTACTTTGTCGTCGCATGCCTGTAATTTGGTCTGAATTTCGATTTTAAAAATTTTGAAATTTTCGGTAGTTTCCGCTTGTGCCCTTCCCAACTCCTGACTGAGTTTTTCTACGTTCCCCTCTATTTCCCCGCATCTGCCTTCGACCTGATTCTTTAAAATCCCTATTTCATGGTTAAGTTTTTGCTCGAGACTTTCTAATTTATTTGCTTGGGCTTCCAAATGACTTTCGATTCGGTTAAATCTGTCCTCACACTTGCTCTCATGTGCTGTGAACCGTTCATCTAACATTTCCTGTAATTTGGCAGTGTTATTTGAGATTTTCTCCTCTAATTTCGCGGCATTATTTGAGATTTTCTCCTCTAATTTTGCGACATTGCTATCTGACTGGTCTTTAATTTCTTTCAATTTAGCGGCGTTGTCTGAAAATTTCTCCTCAAATTTGGCAACAGTGTTATCTGAAATTTCTCTCATAACGCGCAAGATCTCACTTAAGGTGGGACCTTGCGTCGACGGCTCCTCAAAACTGTCTTCACCCGTCACGTCAATACCTGATTCGTCCTGCATTTTTACAATGTTACGCGGTTTCACTTGTTTTAGTACGCGCACACGGTATTCACACAACACAACACAACACAAGACAATGACACTTACAAGGAAAACACAGTACAAAATGACATCCTCAACAGACCATAAGTTATTAACTTCTCTACACCGTGCTTCCATCCATCATCTTAATAATTTAAACAATTTAATAATTTAGGCAGAGAAATCTCAGGGCGCTTATCTGGGATATTAAAAAATGAAAATTACGATTATTTCGCGTTAATCGAGCCCCACGTTGGGCGCCAATTGCAACTACCCTCGGGTCTTCGGTTGGGCGCCTCAGACGGGTAGCCGGCCCGCTCAGTCGACAGATTACCTGAAACGGCGAAGATGGAGGAAGCCGGTGGCCTAGGTTGAATGAGAAGTCAAACATGTGAATTTAGAACAAGTTGAATTTATTCATTAAAAAAAAAAGAAAACGCTAATGGTCTGGTGATGATAACTCTGGCGAGCATGCCCCCAAAATCGAAATAAAACAAAAAAATGAAATGTCATGCACATAAGAGAACAAAAAATTACAAAGTGATTACAATCAGATGAAACTCTTCTTCGCGCGCGAATTCCCGCTTGACGGCCATGCGCGGCCGGGAACTCCTCTTCGTCGCCCGGTCGAGAGGAAGTTAACACTGATTGTCTGATGTACTGTTCACACCTCTCGATCGCGGGTACGACATAAGACACTCAAACAGAAAATACCTCTGTTAGGCGGCCTGCGCCACCCACTGAAGTTGAACGACCTCAGGTCAGCTGGCTGCGAGGTTCGTGGCGAGCGAGGGGCGCCGCTCGGAAAATGTAGGTCAGATCAGGTACTTGCGAGGGTAGCGGCCAAGGCGGCCGGAACACAAAAGCGCCGTCTGCTCGCTGCGGTGAATGGGTCAGCACAGTTCATTCACTGACACGGTCGGTTCATTCCCGGTCGATCTCACAATACTTTGATACTAATGAGCCCGTGAATTATCGCACAAATTCACTAAGGAAAAGAGAGTCTCGAGTTCGCACGTAAATCGGACGTAATATAATACGAATTGCTGTCAAATGTTCATAATACTGTTCTGCGGCCTGCGTTCGTCACAGAAGTCTTGTACCCAAACTCTACAAGAAACTTAATAATTTTTCTAAGTCCATCGAACCGAACGCCACAACAGAATATAACAGGTTCCCCCCTGCGGCCGCCACTTGCGTCCGATTCTGAACACAGCTCCCCAGCTTCTCTTTTGTGCCTCGTCGCTCCAAGTTTTAGGAAACCTCGTTCCCCCTACCAAAATTATCCCTGTGACTCTGGAATATTCTAGAACAAACCCGAATTCTGGTTGCTATTGGCGAAAGGGTACTGCGCATTAGATATTTTCTGCCCAATCAGAGGATGTTTTCGAGGCCGAGAAAAGAGTGAGAGAGGGGCTGGTTATCGCTCCCTCTCGCTTTAATTTTGCGTCGAAAAGGGGCAGTTATTAACGACCGGGGGGGTGTGAGGGGCTAGGAATCTCTAGGGAGGTTGACGGAAGAGTTCCAGGCGTCGTGGAAAAATACTGAAGGGGTCGTGTGCCGAGCGGCTACCCAGAGTTGGGGCACACGTGTCCGCGACGAATTATGGAGCGAAGGGTGCCGACACCGTGGCGCCTCGCCTGGCCCTCGGGTCGCCCCCGTGGCGCCTCGCATCTCTCGCGTCGCCGCCTGCGTGGAGTTATTTTGCGGCAGAATAAACTTGAATCTATTCGGTATCACTACAGTATCAAAATCAGATAATTGTAATGAAAGGGAAAGATAATTCGAAAATGACTCCTCAAACATTCAGGAGGATCCCCCAAAGAATGGACTTCGCTCTCTTTTACGGAAGAAGAAATGATGCCAGTGCACTTGGTTGAATTGTTTTATGATAATGAAGTTTTAAATATAATAGTACAACTTATTAATTTATATACCAGTCATAAGAATGGCTTTTGTTTTGAATTCACTGTTGCAGAAATAATTTTCTTGAAAATTAATTTTCACGTGTCCGATAATTCACATTTGTCAAGTTCAGATAAATTTGCTGAAGTTTGCTCTTTACGGAAAGCGCTAAACGAGCAGTGGCTTCGTGATTTTACAAACGAAAAAAAATGTGTTTTGAGGAAGCGGTATTATCTTTTTATGGAAAGGAGGACACCAAGCAGCACATTATGGGAAAACCCATCCGTTTAACAAGGCGAAATATTACGTGTTACTTCCAGAAATATACAAGTTCTCCATTAGGATGATC
>JAHLJT010009436.1:75307533-75551690 GCA_031308135.1 Acheta domesticus | reverse complement strand
TTTTACCACTCCAACTTCACCCCAAAACAGTGGGTGGGAGGGCTAGCTTGATATCAAGCTGGCCCGCCCACCATAGCAGAATCAATCCAAACTAATAATAATTTTTAACTATTTTATACTAAATTATTACCGCATAATTTTTAACTAATTTTTTTACCATCATGACCCAAAAATATAATTTTTAAACTATTTGATTACTTAATTTATTAGTCATGAGGGCGGCGAGCCCGCCTCTCCCTATTAGCGCCGGTTCTAACAGTCTTGCTGGTTTTTCCAAAATCCTGCAGCCGAGGGTTAAATACCGGCGGGTCTTGGCTATTTTTGCCTGGGACAGGTATTACCGAAGCTTTGCAAATGGAATTATACCGTAGATACTTCGCAAAGGATTTGGTATAAACAAAAAATTATTTATGGTCGTTGATATTCAGTTACTGGTCTAAAATGTCCAATAATTGCAAATCGAGACTGCTCGTTGGAAAACATTAAATTAAACTTGAAATTTCCAGATATCTGGAAGATTCTGGCATGCGATGAAAGATTCATTCGTTGGTTTTGTTTTGTTTTGTTCTTCTTACGAAGTTCATGTAAGAAGAGAAAGTTATGCAATTCGTGCGCCGGAAAACGTAGACGTTCCGCAGAAAGAAACACTTTATTTAATAAAAGTTATTAATTTCAAACATTACGTTGTGTACATTGGATTTCCACATCTCCTGAATCATCCTGACGGTAAATTATTGTATGAAGAAAAACAGTTGTTAACCTTAATAAAAGAAGAAAGCGACGTTGTGTACAATGATGAACGGAGATCCTGTAATTGGAAATCTAAACATCTACCGAGTATTATTTTCTGTGCGTACTTCACGAAGAGAACTACCAAGTAAACTACCAATTTAAAATGCTTAATATAAAGAACGTTATGAAATACCGCCACAAAAAAATGGAATATTTTCGACCAAAAAACTCGCATTGTGGCCCTGATTCGGAAAAAAGTGGAACAAATCCTATTACAATATGTAGTAATTTACTTTCTCTAACAATTCTTATAGTGAGATTTCACGAATTGCGGGTCCTTAATATGTTTTTTACTTCTTGAATACGTATGTATGTGTCTACGTAGAATACAGAAAATGCTGCTGGGGAATATCAATTTCGAGATCTAAACGGAAAAACAGGTTTAGGAGCTTCCTGATACCGAAAAAAGTGTTTTTTTTCAATACCGTCCGTCCTTGTCTGTGGAATTAGAAGAATAACATTAATAATAATAGTAATAATAACAACAACAAATTTGTTCTATTAATCTGGAATTATTAATTTATTAATATGTATTTACAACAGCAAGAAAAACTGTGTACATTTCTGAAGCATATTTGTTGTGATACTAAAACAAGGTAAGTGTATTATAAAATCTATCTGAATGTATACTTCATTTGGCAAGCTTATTTCACTTTAAACAATTTACGAAGAATTCACTGTTTTGTCAATACAAATTTGTTTTTCGACGCCAAACACGCAGCGCGTGCTTCTGTTTAAACTCGTGGTCTCGACGATCACAAGAGTTTTTGTGTGAAAAATCGCCGATTTACGCTACCCCATCACAATAATTTGTCTTTACTATGCCGTATTAATGAGAGAAAATAAAAATATCTGATAAGTGTAACGCAGATATTTGGTTTCATGTGCATCATGGTCTTCAATTAGCTTTTGAATTCATTATGTAAAGCGATTTTTGAAAATTATACTTCGAATTTCTTGTTGTACTTTCTAAATTATGTAATGTGCTGAGCAATTGAATATTCCTGTCTCTTCTTTTTCTGAAACAATCCTTTGCAGGTCCATTGGAGCGTCTTAGAAATATTAGTGTATGAATGAATGCTGAAAAGGCACTTGGTGCCTGATCCGCTCTTTCCGTTTCCGCTAGGGGGAGGGTCATAGAATTCACCCCCAGGTAAACAGCTTGCCTCCGCCGGGGAAAAACCCACTCCTTCTGAAGGGACGGTGCAGGCATTTCATTTCCAATCTGCAGGCTGCGGGGCCAAGTTAAGGAATTCACTCTCGTTTCCCGAAATATTTTTTTTCTCAAAAACCTGTATTTCCCTTTAGATCTCGAAATTGATATTCCCCAGCAGCATTTTCTGTATTCTACGTATAGTACACCGTATACACATACATACGTATTCAGGAAGTAAAAAACATATTAAGGACCCGCCAATTCGTGAAATCTCACTATAAGAAATGTTAGAGAAAGTAAATTACTACATATGTAATAGGATTTGTCCACTTTTTTCCGGATCAGGGCCACAATGCGATTTTTTGGGTCGAAATATTCCGTTTTTTTGTGGCGGTATTACATAACTTTCTTTATATAAGCATTTTAAATTGGATAGTTTACTTGGTAAGTTCTCTTCGTGAAGAAGTACGCACAGAAAATAATACTCGGTAGATGTATTAGATTTCCAATACAGGATCTCCGTTTCATCATTGTACACAACGTCTTCTTCTTTTATTAAGGTTAACAACTGTTTTTCTTCATTACATACTTTACCGTCAGGATGATTCAGGAGATGTGAAAATCCAATGTACACAACGTAATGTTTGAAATTAATAAACTTTTATTTAAATAAGAGTGTTTCTGCGGAAAATTCTACGTTTTCCGGCGCACGATTGCATAACTTTCTCTTCTTACGATGAACTTCGTAAGGAGAACAAAACAAAACAAAACCAACGAATGAATCTTTCATCGCATGCCAGAATCTTCCAGATATCTGGAAATTTCAAAGTTAATTTAATGTTTCCAACGGCAGTCTCGATTTGCAATTATTGGACATTTTAGACCAGTAACTGAATATCAACGACCATAAATAATTTTTGTTATACCAAATCCATTGGCGAAGTATCTACGAGTATAATTCCATTTGCAAAGCTTCGGAATACCTGTCCCAGGCAAAAATAGCCAAGACCCGCCGGGTATTTAACCCTCGGGGCAGGCTTTGGAAAAACCACACAAGACTGTTAGAACCGGACGCTATAAGGGAGAGGGCGGTTCGCGCCCTCATGACTAATAAATTAGTAATCAAATAGTTAAAAATTATATTTTGGGGTGCAGATGAATGGTAAAAATAGTTTTGCGGTAATAATTTAGTAATAATATAGTTAAAAATTATTATTAGTTTGGATTGATTCTGCTATGGTGGGCGGGCCAGCTTGATACAGAGCTAGCCCGCCACCCCCTGTTTTGGGTGAAGTTGAGTGGTAAAAAATTAGTTTTGCGGTAATAAATTAGTAATAAAATAGTTAAAAAATTATGGCACTAGTTGGTTTGATTCTGCTATGGTGGGCGGGCCAGCTTGATATCAAGCTGGCCCGCCACCCCCTGTTTTGGGGTGAAGTTGAGTGGTAAAAAAATTAGTTTGCGGTAATAAATTAGTAATAAAATAGTTAAAAATTATGGCACTAGTTTGGTTTGATTCTGCTATGGTGGGCGGGCCAGCTTGATATCAAGCTGGCCCGCCACCCCTGTTTTGGGGTGAAGTTGAGTGGTAAAAAATTTAGTTTTGCGGTAATAAATTAGTAATAAAATAGTTAAAAATTATGGCCCTAGTTTGGTTTGATTCTGCTATGGTGGGCGGGCCAGCTTGATATCAAGCTGGCCCGCCACCCCGTGTTTGGGGTGAAGATGAGTGGTAAAAAAAATTAGTTTTGCGGTAATAAATTAGTAATAAAATAGTTTAAAATTATGGCACTAGTTTGGTTTGATTCTGCTATGGTGGGCGGGCCAGCTTGATACCAAGCTAGCCGCCACCCCCTGTTTTGGGGTGAAGTTGAGTGGTAAAAAAATTAGTTTGCGGTAATAAATTAGTAATAAAAAATGTTAAAAATTATGGCACTAGTTTGTTTGATTCTGCTATGGTGGGCGGGCAGCTTGATATCAAGCTGGCCGCCACCCCCTGTTTTGGGGTGAAGTTGAGTGGTAAAAAAATTAGTTTTGCGGTAATAAATTAGTAATAAAATAGTTAAAATTATGGCACTAGTTTGGTTTGATTCTGCTATGGTGGGCGGGCCAGCTTGATATCAAGCTGGCCCGCCACCCCTGTTTTGGGGTGAAGTTGAGTGGTAAAAAAATTAGTTTTGCGGTAATAAATTAGTAATAAAATAGTTAAAAATTATGGCACTAGTTTGGTTTGATTCTGCTATGGTGAGGCGGGCCAGCTTGATATCAAGCTGGCCCGCCACCCCTGTTTTTGGGGTGAAGTTGAGTGGTAAAAAAATAGTTTTGCGGTAATTAATTAGTAATAAAATAGTTAAAAATTATGGCACTAGTTTGGTTTGATTCTGCTATGGTGGGCGGGCCAGCTTGATACCGAGCTAGCCCGCCACCCCCTGTTTTGGGGTGAAGTTGAGTGGTAAAAAAATTAGTTTTGCGGTAATAAATTAGTAATAAAATAGTTAAAAATTATGGCACTAGTTTGTTTTGATTCTGCTATGGTGGGCGGGCCAGCTTGATATCAAGCTGGCCGCCACCCCCTGTTTTGGGGTGAAGTTGAGTGGTAAAAAAATTAGTTTTGCGGTAATAAATTAGTAATAAAATAGTTAAAATTATGGCCCTAGTTTGGTTTGATTCTGCTATGGTGGGCGGGCAGCTTGATATCAAGCTGGCCCGCCACCCGTTTTTTGGGTGAAGATGAGTGGTAAAAAAATCGGGTTTGCGGTAATAAATTAGTAATAAAATAGTTAAAAATTCTGGTACTAGTTTGGTTTGATTCTGCTATGGTGGGCGGGCCAGCTTGATGGACCTTCCACCACCTCCTATCACTGAGGTTCCAAGGACGCGGACCGCAAGTGCCGGAGGCTGCGGAAACGCCGCTGGGTTTTCCGGGCCGCATTGACGCAGTGGCTGCAATAGCGCACTCAACCCGCTAGGTCAACGTCATCAACCACTGGCAAGCATGATTACGAGCACTCTGCAGATAATATGAGCATTCTTTCCATTTATTATTATGATTATTATTATTATTATTATTATTATTATTATTATTATTATTATTATATTATTTATTATTATTAATAGGGGCAAATATCCATTAAAGTACTTAAAAAACTAAAATAAATAATACCCTAAAATGCCAGTACATAAATAAATATTAATTATTTTGTAATAATTAAAGTAATTAATAAATTTACTTTAAAAATCAATATCCAATTTCAAAAAAAGTATATAGAAAGTATTGTAATGCTGCGTCTAAAAATGCCAAATTTTCAACTTAAAACTTTTATTGCCGGCCCCGGTAACAAAAAAGTGGATAAATCTTCTCCCTGTGTATTGTAAATCACTTCCTCTAATAAGTTGTGTAGTCAGAATCCATGTTTTGTGGGACCTGGATAAGGGAAAATAGATTGATGGCTAAACGTCTACCCGTCTGTCCGTTCCGTAGTCAGTCGTAAGCAAGATTGTCCCGAAAATCAATATTCCCAAATTGATCTGGCTGATGACGTAGCCCCTAGAATTTAAAACCAATATTTTAATTTTGGAGGTACTTTACATGAAGCATTTGGGACATTTCATACAAATGACAACAAATTTTTCGACCAAATTTTTCTTCGAATAGAGTGAGGGACACTTAAGAGAATGGTGCAGAACTCATTTTCATTCTAATTCCTGATTTATCGAAAATTTTAAAAGTTCACCTTCTTCTCCGCTTTTCCCTACAACTGCTATTATGAACATATTTTTTTCCTTAATGAAATTTGTTCATCAGAAATAGTTCTCTCATGTTCAATTTTTCGAAAATGTGTGTTTTTTTGCGTAAAGTTGTGTCAAACTACGCAATTTTAAATTTTAAACAATTAATTTCTCAAGAACTGCGCCAAATGTTTTCTTTAAATTTTGTCACCGTTGTTCACATTTTGTCCACCAAGGAACAGTAACTGGTCATATTTCCGGCTCACTTTCTGTATGTTCGGAAAATTGAAAAACCTTGATATTGTAAATTTGAATTTTCTATGCTTCGTTTCACGCGCTGCCAATTAGCAAAATGGCAATAAGGATGTTAAAGTCTTAGGACCTTTTTCATTGTTACCTGTCGTGTTAATCGAATGATATGAATAACATCCTATGAAATGAAATAGATTTCAGGAAGGTTATATGTTGAAGTAAAACTAACAAATACGTTTCGTTTACTTAAAGGTATGATTGCTGATTACAGTACTCAAATATTGTAAGCTTACTTTAATGTAATGAAGGCAAAATTCTACGAAATATTACTCTTTCTTTTCTGTGCAATGTGCTGCAAATATTGTAATAATTAAATTTATTCATGTTTGCTTCATTTTTAAAAGTTAGAAATAAACTACTGTACCTGTCTATCCTAACAAGTGCTGATATCCTCCACATGCGTTTCGTTTGAATTAGATGCACTGTACTTTTCCAAATTATAACTGCATTTTTACTATGGCAAAAATTACAATCTTTCAATATTTCGTACGCATTTCCAATAATGTGAGAAAGTATGTGTTGCTGTAACATATCTAAGTTTTACAAATTGACCTCTCTCCCTAGAACTCCATCACTCTCTGAGCACTACAGAAGGGGAAAGTGTGTTGGTTCAGGATCTAAATATTACAAGGTCCACAATTGTCATTTTATTATTATTTTCTTTCATTTTATTCAAAAATATTATGAAATATGTACACTTTTTGTAATTACATCATAAGATCACCTTTTTACAACCACAAGTTTTCTAGTTTCCGTGCTTCAGACTTTCAAGACTTTGTTTTACGTTTGATTTGAATTAGACTCGAGCACTGCTTATAGATACTACGTGCTCTTCAATATTTAGCAGTTTATCTCGATTGGTTTCCAACAACGAGTTCTCCTAGTTGTCTTGCTTTGAAATCTATAGATCACTAGAACCTTAGACACGGTGTATTGCTGTATCAATTACGGTTGTTATATCAACTGACATGACATGTAAAACATTCGTGAGCCATTCTCGGCAATATACTACCTTTGAAACTCTGTTATGAACATTTCTCACGACCAGTTGAAATCCTGCAAAGAATTTTACACAGAATACGAAAGCATCAAGATAACAAATGATAGCCACATTGGCCGATCATTCAGAAGTCCAGATTAAGAAGTTTATTTGTGACGACAAATTGACTCTTGAATTTCTGTTTTTTTTCCTTTTTCACACTAAATCACCATGTCAGTGCATCTGCCCCAAATATGAACTTGAATATCCAATTAACAATTATTATTTTATTTTCCATCACAACTTTAAGTGGATTTTATTAATTGGAGAGTCCACTTATTAGAAAAGAATCACAAAGTAACATGAGCATCTTAAATAGGAGTAACGATAACACACTCACTTGCCATTAAGCAATGAAATTCATCAGATATTTAATATACTTTGTGTTTCTGACAAAGTTAATGAGGTTAGAAAATTCATAAGTTGTTAATGAAGATAGAATAGCAACAAAGCATTTGGAATGTGTGCGTAATGTAGAACAAAGATAACAGGTAACAGAAATATAATCGTAGAAACCAAATTGTATCACCGCAAACTTGAAGTTTATTTTACTATTCTGAATTGCTGCGATTTTAATATCGTAAAAATAATTTGTAAACCATTTTAGCAATTTTTTATGCACCGACAGTAGTTTCAAATTTTATATTTCAGTTGAACTTCATTGATATTTTGTCCCCTTGACCTCCCTAACCTGAATGTATGCGATTACTTATCATCTTATCTTTCTCAACTTAACGCACCTGTTGCGAAGTGCATAATCTTTAGTACGATGACCTTGCGCTTCCTAGTAGCACTCTTCTTTCCAATGAAGTTGATTAGAATTACGTAGACCACGAAGACCCAACTAAGTAGATCACGAAGACCGTACTAAGAGCAAGAAGCTAGTTGATGAATTACAAATCTAGAAAATAAAATAAGAAAGTAGATTATTGTATTTCTCCTTGTATCATCCCAGGCATTAAACCAGGCCTTTCATACCTACCATTACATCTGGAAAGACCATTAACACCTGACAAATGTTATGAAAAAAATTATTTAACTCCCAACATATATCATATCTATAATCAATTTTTTACAAGTGTATTTTACAAGGGTACACGTAATGCAAAATGTCTTTCTCGTGCTGGTTAGTTTTCTGTTCACGTGAGTCTGGAATAGTTCCTGCCAAAAAATTTCAAAAAGTTCACAAAACATTGAGAATTTATTTTAAATTTTACAAAATGTAAAGAATTCTTTACAAAATCAACCAAAAATGTCTACGAATAGCGTAAGTGTAGGTGTTGTTCACAGAGGGACAGATGGACGTTCTGACGGGCGGAGATGGACAGATGCAGACGTACGTTAAATACAAATGTCTGCATCGGTGAACCTCAACAAGTGTATTTGCATTAAATTCGTGAACTCGATTTTCCGCAGCATTTTATTGCCTACTTCATCTATACTATGTATATTACTCAGCACATACGTACGTATGCGTGAAGGTAAACGCTGGAATATGATGCATTCTTATCATTCTTAGAATCGCAAAAAGCAATCCAAACAGTTTCCGGCAGTACTAATAACCTTGTAATTAGTTACTGAACTATGTAAATTTTCAACAATAAGTTAATAATTTTTTAAAAAATTAAAAAAAGTACTAATAACCTTGATTTGATTATTAATATACAGTAGCTACACCATAATATAATCACAATAAGCGAAACCATTATAATAGCTTAAGATTACATCACATCACGGAATAATTGGAATCGAAATAGCTAGCGTAGAAGCTGAAACAGTAACCAATGAAAACAAAAATAAAACATCTCATAGAATTAAAAACGGAAACGCACGTTGAAAAACCAAAGCAAAAGTTTGCGAATGACATCTAGAGAACTTTTAGATCTAGGGTCTTGCAAAAACATTGGAATTTTTGATCAAGCCAAAATTTAAACCGCAAAAAACAGGTTGCAATAACTAGAATAAGAACTGACCATAGGAAATTAAGCCGTTTACAACCCACAACACCCAGCACCCCTCTTAATTGTGATAATTTTAGTGAACTTTAGTCATTTAAGCAAAGTGTGTCTCTTCTTGTAAAACACCGACAGAAGTATTTAGATCGAGGCAATTTTAAAACAATACTAGAATTCATACACTGTAAAGATAAGTCCGTGAAATAGTCGTTAATAACATCAGTAGTCGATGCAACCCAACTGTTGCGTCCTCAGCTAAGTTTGCGGTGTATTTTGGTGACACGCGCATCTTTTGTGATCGTCAATTGTCGTTGTGTTGGCAACATCATTCCATTACAACGTTGATAGCTTGAATTACGTGTCTGTTCAAATGTGTGTTTCATGTATCGTCGATTGATATAATAAATTGGTTGTATTGTGATACATTACCAACAACCAATAAATAAATAAACAATTTAGATCTTAATTTGATACGAATAGTAAAATCTAATATTTCTTATCTAAAGTTAATCTTCAGTTATCCTTAGAAGTCACGGTCAGTCTTAAGTATGTCTTTACGTGAAAACTGGCAATGTTACGCATGAACATGTCCGCATATCGAACGTAAAAAATGGACTTTTGAAACTTCAAAGCGGGCCAAACTCATCTTTATTGATACATACCACCCTCTCTGTAACAGCGATCGAATGAGTGTGTTGTGATAAAAACGGTCATACTCCAGGGCATTCATAATTGTTTTTCTATCTAATATTACCGGAATTAGATGAACTATTTCAATCATTCTGCAACCTCAAATTAGTGGCTGGAAAATGTATTCATAAGAAATTATTGAAATGTTTATCAATTCTTAGTGTAATATTGATTCTTACGCGCCTTTGAGGAAATTGATGTAAACTGCGTTAAAAATTCAATGAGTGTCATTTGGAATTGTTTTTCATAACATGAATAAATTTATCTTAATGCCCTGATAAAGCAGACCACGCATACTTGGTGCAGCATCAATGCTACTGTAATGCTTTGTGTTGTGTTTTCTGTTGTGGCGTTTCAAAGACATTTAATACCGTCTTACCTTAAAAAAATCTAGACAGAAACATGAATTACTACGAAATTTAAGTCGTTTTTAAATTTACATAACTGTGTGTGAGCAATAGTGATATAATACTTCAGAAATTCTGCCAAAATTTTAGGGAATTCGTGTTTAAATTTGTATTTTAATCCTCTAAGAATATCGCTTTCGATTTCTTTGCATTTCCATATAATATTCCTTGGATATCATATGATTTTGCTCAAATATGTTTTCTGGTAACCAGAATATACGAAATGTGCCACAAGAAAAATCGCCAATAATTCAGGTTTCACTCACATTCAGTAATGTTTCAGTTCAGTACTGCTAAGATTGATATGGTTAGGAAGTACAGTAGAGTCTCGTTTATCCGACATAAAGGTGCAGGCAAAACATCCCGTAAGTGGAAAGGTCGAATAACAGGGAAGTGTTAAAATACTTTAAATAAATCCCATTGCGTTTTACATAGTTCTACATTTTACGAAAATACACTTATAACACAAAGCAGAAAACATGAAGCCTAATTTTAAATAATATTTCCTTCTGAGGTAATGGAGCTCAGTAGTACCCAAATTTTAATCAGCCCTGATTTTTTGTAGAGCAAACTACTGCATTGAGAGCTTGACTTTTTATATCGTTCAGCCGTTCGGCTCTCTCATATGTTAGTTGAACATAAAATACATAAAACAATATGACAGACAAGATAAAAGTGTAATATGGATGAGGGATAGTCAATCGAGAACCTCCAAATAATTTAGTGGCTTGAGATACATCAACGTGATGTGTGAGAAACACGGTGTTAACACCGCGGTGAGAAAGGAGTAGAGTGGTTTTCTAAGTCTCGGGGAATGAGGAGTCTGCGAGACCTATTAAGAAATGTAGGTCCTGGATTGTACTACATTGTAAGATGCCGAGAACCGTATCCAAATTCGTGCATTTTGAGTGGAAGTGTGTGTTGTTTTGAAGAATTTTTTAACGTTCATGTTTCAGGCGAGTGCCTTATCAGATTTCTTCCCGAGCAGATTCGCAGCCTTTTCAGAATTCTTACTTCGTTGTTGTGGAGTGGTACAATGGAAGCAACATATATTATGCGGTTTATATGTCGGATAATACAGAATGTCAGATAAGCGAAGGTCGGATGGCCGAAAATCCATTATTGGTCGTAAGAAGGAATATTTCCTGCGTACTCCTTGAGAATCATGGAGACATTGTTTTTAAAATACTTTTTTAAATACAATTGGAATTCAACCATGTACGTCTAGTTTTCTACAATTTTATCGCTCCTTTATAACTGTAACTAAAAACAATGAAAGGAGACTACGTCGCCATTTTTGCTGTCTTTTGTGATATGCGTTCAAAGCGGATTCAATCATAAGCTACTTATAGAGCCAAGAGTTGTATTACTAAAAAAATGTCTTTTGATCCTACGTTTCTTGCTGCACAATTTACAACTGGTTATCTATTTTAATACCACGAGACGTTTCAAAAATATTGGGGCGTGTTCTTGGAGTATTCACAGTGCAAATTAAAGGAGCAAAATGTTATTATTCTAACGTTATTAGCAATCTGTCTTTAATGATTATAAATTAATAATTTAACGAATTTATATTCATTAGAAAAACCTTTTGATTCTCATCATCTATTTTTTAAGATTTTAAATCTTTTAAAAAATGTTTTTATAGTAGAGCCTATCGTTCTAAAAACATGCTATCAGAATGGGCTCTATGCTATAACACCTTCTTAGTCCAGGTTTTCAAAAGCTGATTATAAATATTCTCTAGACGACAGTAAACAGTGCCACTTGATAGTAAGAATATATAACATGGATCACAAACACCCAATTCTGCGAATAAAGTTTTCGATACAGTAACAAAAAATATCCGCATAGTTTCTCATGATATCGATTAGAGAAGATAACTATCGTTACATCGTGATAACTAGACCGTACTTGACAAAATGCATTGGAAGCACGTGATAATAATTGTTGCCACGGGAATACTTCATCTATTGCACTAGATTATTTATAGCGAGAAAAGAAAAAATGTCTCTTATAAATATTATCTTATGTTAAAATAACAATTCTAAATTTTAAATAACAAGGGGGCTGAAGGAAGAAACTCATAGAATTACAATACGAAAAGGAAAAACACACATTTACAATTCGTTAATATATTGTGTCAATGTAATGGTGCACAAAATTACTATTATCTGCATTATAAATCACTTCTTGTTTTGACGGCACACTGTTAGGGAATAAGTATGTTGCTTGGGAACAGTCAAGTGGAATGTCTTTCCAATTAAGAGAACAGGAGACTATGCGGCCCGCACCACTTTACTTCCTGTTTACTCGCAGAGTCGGAGAAAGGTATAGGACTGCACCATTGTCATTAATTCTGTGAAGTGGCACAAGTTTACATGCCTACGCGCCCGCTTTCTGTTCCAAGGTATCCATTATAATCTGAGATTTCCTCACTAGAGCGCATTGTAGTCGCAAGGCGCGAACTTTGGACTGCCCCGCAGTGGCATTTGGCAGGATTACAACTCTCTTAATAGGATTGCAGGATTACAACGCTACAAACTCATTTGATGGAACAAAACTCGCGATTCTTGGCGTTGCCGTATCAATTTCACTTGTGTAACTATTGAAAAGCCTTAAATCCATTAAATGCATTTCCTACCCGCTTCTTACTATTATTTACAGGAGTGACTAAAAAATTAGTCAAATCGATACCTATATTGCGAGTCATATTTCTGTCGACTTGACAGCACCAGGCTGACAAGGGAGAGGGGGGTTCGTTATCCAATCAGAGGCTTCAAATTATGAAGTCACTACAGAATTGCCGACGTTTACTGTACTTACGGCTTCTCGCTGTACTTACTTTCATCTGCTTTGTGCGTATTATGCAAAAATGTTTCGTTATTCCTTGCTTTGGCAGGATTATACTGTAAGGGACTGCGATAAAATTGTGTAACAGTATTTCATCAAAAAATAAACTAGTGTCATTATTACAATTCTACCAAAAATACAAGCTGGACGTGTATGCCTCAACAGCTGATCTTTCACAAGAACAATCACGTGTCTGCCGCCCAAGTAAGTGGCAACATCGCTCTCCCCCACTCCCGGCTGTCAAGCCGGTAGAAGTTTTGCTCGCAGTATATGTTAATATTTTTTCGACAAAGATCTAACACGAAAGGAAAGCAAGAGGTATATAAGGGGTAACTATCATAATAATAATAATAATAATAATAATAATAATAATAATAATAATAATAATGACATTGTGATTTCTAAATCTTGGAGGCAGTAAAAAATTGTTTAATGGTCATTGCTAATGAGAAAATATAATACAATTAGTAGTATTATCTTGTTTAGTTATTTTAATATCGAATTTGCAGCTATGAAAATAGCTTCTTCGTCACATGTAATTTTTTATTGCAAGAAATGTTTGGGTAAATCCTTAATTTACATCGAGATTCCTTGATGACGGCATTCTAATACTAACACATCTTGGCAGAAAAGTACTCTTGTAAGATAGCTGAAGATCATATAACTATATTATACTAAACTTTTTTTCGCCTTGACGAGTTTTTTAGAAATTATATTACTTTCTTTCTACATTTATTCTCATTTAACGAGAAAGAATAGCATGAACGAATGTACTTTTCATTCTTCATGAAAATGCTTCAAATGTTTTTTAAACAAGTAGTGCTACAGAATGACATTTCCCGTATAATTTTTCTATTTCCTTGTGTCTGGGCTAGCTGTTCCGAATTGCCACATACTCGTGCCAGCTGCCATCTATCCCCACCCAAAGTAATTTTTTTTTACATTTTCTTAATTGTTCGGTTTCCTAATGATAGAACGGAAATATTAATTTTAGAATATTAAAGAACAGTAAATCTCGTCCTAAATGGCACTTTTCTTTGAATAAAAAATATATTTGGATCAGTGTTTAAGAAAATGACTTAAGCGCTACTAAATATCTGAAATTTGAAGCTCATTTTCACAAAAAAATGTTGAGTTTTCGAAAAACTTCATTTGAAGCACTTTAATTCACAAATACAATAGTATTTACAAATTGCTGGTAATGTGCATATAAACGGTGTGAGAGATCTTTCAAAACAATTACATTTGTGTAATTTTTAAAAAAAACGAAATCAACTTAACGTCATATAAAGAGTACAATTATCACTATGTTCGAAAAGTTTGAAGAAAAAATTTGGGGCCATTTATGAGAAAATGGCGTTTGAGCGTTTCTGAAAATGCGGAATTTTGTGCTAGTTTTTACAGAAAACTGTTGAGTTTTGGATATACTTTATAGGTCATTATTTAAAGCACATGTACTAGTAAATAATACCGACATGAAAGAAAAGTCAAAAAACATATTTTTGTAATTTTTGAAAAAGCAAAAGGACAGAGCAATATGGCGTTTATGTCATATTATAGAGTACATTAGGAAAATGTTTAAAGAAAAAATTTGGAACAGTTTTTGAGAAAATCTTGTTTCGTAATTTTTTGAAAATAGGACATTTGTACAATATTGCATTCTCGCAATATTGCGCGAAAACTACTAAAATTTTCAAAAAATGTACTTGTCCCTAATGAAATAACTCGCTTTGTAGAACAAATTTTATTTGAAGGAAAAATCTCTATCTGCAATTTTGTAGTTGGAGGAAGACACCGAACAAAATTCAAACTTTTGTGTGATATACCAAAATGGGAGCCAAAGTAGTTGCGAGAAAGATATCAGATTTGAATTTTGGTATGTTTCATTTGCAATTTTGCAAATTTTAAACTTTTGCAATTTTCGAAAATTCATAGTTAACCGTTAAATTAGAACCTATGCTTCCTTGATAAGTGTCTTTTACTCTATTCTTTCAAGAAATTTAAAGAAAAAATTTGGAGCCTTTTTGAGAAAATTTTGAAAAAATGTCCTTCGGGCTTCATGTAAAATACCTCGAAATTTTGAAGAATGTTTTTCAAAATCGCGGCCCTTTGAGTGGAACCAGATCGAACTGGGACATTCATTTTGGAAGAAATCGTACATGTGTTTTACGTGCAATGGTTGTTCAGACTGACGGACGGACAGATAGACGGACGTTTGGCTTTCAATTTGTTTTTCGGTATGAAGAACGGATAAATCACGGATTTTGGCTACACCACGTGTTAGGGGATTTTTTTCTTAATTTAGCAACTGTATTTATTCACTTTTTCGTTATCACGGCCCGGTAATGATTTTTTTCTGCCGAAAATTCGCAGTTTTTTCGCACAGCATTACATAACTTGCCCTATATTACGTATATTACTTTGTACATACTATGGGAAAGTATGAAATGTACATAGATATAGGCAAAATTCAGAAAATTTGAAATTGAATTTGTATTGAAAAGTGAATCCTACGTTTTTTATCAGCTTTGTCATTATGGACCTGTAGTGTTATCACTTTTTAAGGTGAATGAATTTACGTTCGAGATTATTTGAACAGTTTTGAAGTGTTTAAACCTTGTAACATGGCAACGTCTCAAAGCCGATAAAGTGATTGTGAGACAGCAATCGAAAAGCTCTTTGATGCAGGCGTATCCTCTCAGGTCAAATTCATTTGTGTTATGTTCATAGCACAATCTATATTATGGTAATTAAGAGAAGTGTTTTATGTGAAATCAAAAAGGAGATAATTAACAGAGACCCCAATTATAACTCGTATTCGTCCTCGCTTGCATTCATAGCAGCACTCGCAGCACTCATATGAACCCACTGTAGTATTTACTCGGATTTGCCGTCTTTGATTATTATTAAATAAATTGAATCTCAAGTCGTCGCTGCGATTGATACTTTTCAAAAATTTGTCCCTATATAGATTTTTTCTCGATATTGTACAAAATAGTTGAACCGATGTATTCTTCAGCAATGTATACGTGTATACCTGTGATATATTGGACTATACTTTATTAAAGCAAAGATTTACTTTCATGTTATGAATACTATCAGAGGAATTTTGATAAAGAATAACGCGTAAATTATTCTGAGTATTTGGAGTTGTAGAGTAGAGAGCGTGAATAGTAACATGACAGGGAAGATTAGGCCTCCCTTTGATATAAAAATAAAGTGCTAGAAAGAGTTCGGATTAAATAAGACAACTTACGAGACGCAAGTAATTCAATTCAGATTCGGTCACGTATTCAAACCTGGCATGCCACAAGGGCAAATTACCTTTTACTTTCACCAAGAGCAAAGAACTCTTATAACCACAATGTTGCGACGATGATTGCATTAAAATGGAATGCACGATGGTTTTGCTGGGTGGGGGGACTCACCGAGAGAGAAACTGAAAAACACGTATTACAACCTAAGTTTCCACATTGAACGATTTTTCGACTGTTGTAAAGACATGTTTATATTGAATTGCAGTAAATACTTATTTTCTGGTTTGTTGGTTTTAATATTTATTTGATTTTGTAGTTGATATGGCATAAAATAAAATAAATTTTAAAAACATTAGTTTTTAGAGGTTTTTAGAAGGAAACAAACTCTGTGTGAGTTGTTCATATTAGCCACGG
Organism: Acheta domesticus; assembly: GCA_031308135.1. Classification (NCBI taxonomy): domain Eukaryota; kingdom Metazoa; phylum Arthropoda; class Insecta; order Orthoptera; family Gryllidae; genus Acheta; species Acheta domesticus. The sequence goes on along the minus strand of JAHLJT010009436.1, from coordinate 75,535,086 downwards.
TAACTTATGAGACTTTTCTGCATGTTTTTACAAAGAATAAAATATTTTACAACTGTATGACATCTTGAGTGAGTAGTTGAGTTGTTAATGATCTTTAGAAGAATTAGTATTTTATTGCGCAAATTGGTGTGTAAGCAACACAACTGCATATGTGTATTGAAGAAAATGATAACAATCTGAAATTGGAAAGGAAGTGATGCTGTAAGAATTTTGGCAACTACAAATACATTATGAAGGTACTTCTTAAGAAGAGAAACTTTTGTAATCGTACGCCAGAACACTGCAAATTTTCGGCAGTAAAAACTGCTGGGTTCTGCAAACGAAAAAGTGAGTAAATTCAGTTGCTAAATGTAGAAACAATTCCTCTAGCATGTGGTGTAGCCAGAATTAATGTTTTGTGGGTCCTTGATACCGAAAAATCAGTTGACGGTAAAACGTGTCCTTCGGTGGTCAACGCTACGCCAAAACCGTTCAGTCGATTTTCTCCAAAATTGATATTCCCCAATCGCTCTGAATAAACTCGAGGCTTTGGAGGTTTCAAACGGATATTTTGATTTTCTTTCACATGAAGCGAGAATTCATGCGTCGACATTTAGGTTTTTGCGAGTGACGGCAAGTTGACTCGGAGGATCTGAATTCGGGTCTCGGAGTCGAAAAAAATGTATATTGCTGAAAACGCATTTGCAGGTTTATGTAGTAGTAGAAGCAGTTATAAACAATGAGAGACAGTATATGATTTGTAGAAACACTAGTTTTTTAAGCATATAACTTCTTTCCACTTTACCTTAATTTTGAACTCAACGCTGCAGCCGAGAGAATTTACTAACTCAGCTGCAAATAAATGAAGATACCACATTAGTGCTAGGCGGTAAGCGAATTCTGATATTCGGGTAAACTTTAACAAGTCTAACTGAATCGCTGAGCGGCAGTTCAATGCAGTCGCCACCGCCTCTGCGCCGCTACCTCCACGGCGTCCGCCGCCGCCGCCACCGCCGCCACCGCCGCCCCCGGTCGCACAAATGCCGACCTCGCTGTATCGGCTCAGGGCCGCCCCGACTGCGCTGGAGGCTGCTTGGCTTCCGTGTTTCCGTCCACCCAGCGCTCCAGTGACCCACCGACCGGCCGCAGGGAAAGTCACACCAATGGAACCTGAAAGCATAAAAAGTGAGGAACGAGGAGTTAAAGGAGCTTGCGCTTTTGGTTTTATAACAGAGTTTCCTTTTCGATCAAACTTCTCCGGTACTCGATCTTGCGCAGGAACTTTCGTGCTTAGTAAGAAGGCTAAAACTGCGGGATTTATCACTTGTTTTGTGGGTTCCAAACAATGTGCCTCTGGAGTTGTATATTTACACCAATAACGTATTGCATGCACATCTTTTGACATACGGCAGTGGTATTTCTTATGGGCAAAGGCCCCTTTACAATCAGAGTATACCAGTTATTAGGAGAAAAGATACGAACGTACGATGTCTCAGCCTAAAACAGAGGAGATAACTAGAAATGGAAATGGAAAAAGATTCGCGTGAATCTGTGTTCCGCTGTATAGGATACGGCTGTGGCATCTGCCTGACAGAGAAATCATACAATCTGGGGAGTCACGGATATTACCTATCGGAAGAGGTGGCTCCGGGCTTTAACTGATGTCACTGCAGTGCCTTTAATCGGGAGGTTTGAGTCCCCACGGTGGCAGAATTTTCGATACTAGCTTGTCAGCTAGGTCGAACTCTGTCGTTGTCCGAAGGAGAATTTTAGCTGCCGGCTGTTCTGATCGGTAAAGTTTTCCGTGGTTTCTCCGATCCGCACCAGATGAATGCCGGAGCAGTGACCTAACAAACGGGCCACAGGCCGCGCGCAATCTTTATTTTCTCTTCCTTGTCCTATCCTCACTCCTTACGCACAGAGGGAATATTTGTGGAACTTGATATTCGTTATAAACTCAGGTAGAGTCTTCACTCCAACGATGAATTAAGTGGAAAAATATCGTTCTATGGAATCGTTGGAGCAGTTCATTCATAGATACCTGAGTAACAACAAAGATCACACTACAAAAGGTTTGTGAAATGTATACCTACAGCATTCAAAGTTCAAAGTTCTCAAATTAACCTAAAAGTGCATTTCTTAAGTACTCCTTCTTAATTATGTTTGTTTTCATAAATTAAATTTATATCAGACTAGATCTAGTTATTGGTATATATTTTTCCATCATTATTGCTTTTAAGAGCACCTAAAACAAAATTTTAGATACGTTTTAAAGAAACTAATTCTTACATAACATTTTTAAATAAAAAATACAAAGTTAAAAACTAAAAAAAACAAGATAATCATCAATAAAATACTATTCAAGTAAGTAACATCGATCAACGTAAAGTGGAAAAAATGGAAAAAACTAACGCAAAACAGTTATTTTGGTGCCACCTGAAGATTAATGTAGGTTGGGATTAATTCTAAAAATTCGGTTTTGCTTTGTATTTAATTTATTAAAAGATACAACATTTTTGTTATATTTTCATTATCTCTCACATTTATTAAAACATCATACAAAGTTTTAAAGAAACGAAAACTTAATTTCAGCTTGGCTTGGATTGACTACCAAAAGGCTTTTCATAGTGTACCACACGATCGGATTCTGAAGACCCTGGAAATCTATCGATGTCATCGTTGACTTATTGAATTTCGCAAGGTTAGTATGAAGTCGTGGAGGGCCAGATTTCAAGTACACAGCGGAAAGGAAGCAGTAGAAACCAGAAATATTCAGATCAACAGGAGTATTTTTCAAAGAGACTCTATATCCCTTCTGCCGTTTTGCATTAGTTTGATCCCACTGTCTAGACAGTTGTCGCAAGCTGACTGGTTACAAGCTCAATGGGGATGAAAAGCCAGTATCACATTTTATTAAGTTGGCTGTCCGGGTGACGCCGCGTCCATGGCAAAGGTGCCAACGTTTCGGTCGCCATTCTGCGACCTTCCTCAGGGCGTAATGCCTGAGGAAGCATTACGCCCTGAGGAAGGTCGCAGAATGGCGACCGAAACGTTGGCACCTTTGCCATGGACGCGGCGTCACCCGGACAGCCAACTTAATATTGACTCCGGCCGCGGAAGCCTACGCTCTCAGTATCACATTTGTTTTACATGGATGATCTTAAAGTATTTGCTAAGAATGAATCAATTCTTTCCAAAATGCTGCCTGTCGTGAATGACTTCAGCAATGACATCTTCATGAAGTTTGGTCTTGACAAGTGTGCAAAAATCAATTTAAAAGAGGCAAACTGACAACGTCAGAGAACATTGAAGTTGATACGCAGAGTGTGATTCAAGATCTTGAGACAGGTAAAACAAATATCTGGGAATTGAAGAATGTGAGACCATCTTGAACGACACAATGAAAGAGAGAATTTGCAAGAAGTATTACAGAAGAGTGAGACTGGTCCTGCAGTCCTTTCTCAACTCCAAGAATAAAATATCATATAATTCGAAGAATAAAATATCAAGTAAGTAGTTTGGCAGTGCCTGTAGCCGAATACAGTTTCGGACAAGTGAACTGGACTGAGCAAGAAATTTGCATCATGGATCGAAAAAACAGAAAACTGCTTCCAATGCATCATGTTTCCCACCCTCGAGCTGATGTACATAGACTTTGTGTCACGTAAGGAAGGAGGAAGAGACCTCAGACAAATTTAATGGCACAATGGCCTCCTGGCACAATGCACTAGTTGGAATGGGAGTATGTAGTCAGTCATAAAGATGACCCTTCTAATGAGGCAGGTCATGAAATCTGATCGAAGAATGGGTAACAGAGGTATTGTTAGTGTAGCAAGAAGCATTGCAAAGAAAACTATGTAGGACACGCTAGAATGACAGACACACTGAAATTCTGATGCTTCTTAACATGAAATGTGAGACACAAAAAAAATTAAAGAAATCGTCGAGAGAACAAACCACTCCACGGACAATATTTGAAACGAATGTACAGAACACAGATTAATAAAGATCAATCATTTATGTGGCTTAAAAGGGGAAGAATGAAGCCAGAATCGGAAGCACTTGTAATAGCTGCCCAAGATCAGGCTTTGAGAACACGACATTATGATAAGTGGTTCTCAAAATTCCCCAAGATGATAAATGCCGCATTTGCCAGGAACACGTAGAAAGCATTGATCATATTGTCTCAGCTTGTCCAATCCTAGCAAAGACCGAATACTTGAAAAAACACGACAGGGTGTGTAGATACCTCCACTGGCAGATCTCTACCGCCCTCGAAGATACGAACACTCACCAAATCGGGTTACGTCTGTTGGATTGTGTACGATATTGTACGACCAACAAATTCAAACTGATCGCACGATAGCGGCAAACAAACCAGATATAGTTATCCGGGATTTGGAGAAAAAATCGTGTTTACTTATCGATGTTGCTGTACCTTGTGATCAAAACGTCGTTTCCAAGGAGGCAAAGAAACATCTTAAATACAAGAGTTTGGAAATCGAGATCAGTCGAATATGAGGCGTAAAAGCACAGGTCGTACCTATAGTCATCACAGCTCTGGGATTTGTTCCGCAAAATTTCTGTAAGAACTTGTCTAAACTCCCCGGTAATTCAAAAGACTGGGATGTGAAAGAAATCCCTTTATTTAGAACAGCCCACATTTTGCGCAAAGTATTGTAGAGGCACCGACTGATCGTAGATCTGCTCCTTAGCTAACTGGTTGCAACCTGGGGTAGATTTTATTTTCAGCCGACTAATTACATCTTTAGTCGTGATGTAGTGGAATAATAATAATAAATAATAATAATAAATAATAATAATAATAATAAGAATAAGAATAATGCTTAATAATGCTTTTCTCCTCAGCGGCAAATCTTCAAATACTCTGTTTCTTAATATATTTCAATTTTCAAAGAAAAAGCTTGTAATAATTTTTTCATGACTATGAACGTTAATAAATCAGGTAAATATCGTATCCTATCTTTATATCTATCAAGTAAATTCATACGTTAGTGACAACAAATTATCACCTGTGAGATGTTTCAAATAACCAAAAAAAAATATCAATAAAGTTAAACAATCTCATCAAGGAGAAGTTAACTTTTTTAAATAGACTATATCTGGACTTTGTCATATTCAGATTTGTCGCCGTCGTATTTGTGGAATAACGCGTTTTATTTGCAGATTGTCATTTGAGGACGCGGAAAATAGGCCAGTGTTCGTGTCCCCCTTCCATCACATGTTACTGTCTAGACCCCCTCCCCATCGCGACCGCGATTCCGTTCGTGTACCCTCGACCTTCTCCACCGCCCACAGCAGCACCCACGGTCTGGCGGTCTCACGTCTTTCTCTCATTCCCGTTCGCGCCCTCCTCCATCGCCACCTCCGCCTGCACCTGCACCTGTTCTCGCCCTTGCACACTTGGTAACTTGTTCCATGCCCAGCCGCTGGCTCCCATCTCCGTCCCCATCCCCCTGTCCCCCATCTCCTGTCTCCGTCTATTCCCCGTCCTGTCCCCGCTCACTCCACGCCTCGTCCCCACCCACTCTACGCCCCGTCCCCGCCCACTCCACGCCCCGTCCCCGCCCACTCCACCCCCCGTCCCCGCCCCCTCCACGCCCCGTCCCCGCCCACTCCACGCCCCGCCCCCGCCCATTCTCGCCCCCGTCCCCCCCACTCCACCCGTACCAGTTCGTCACACCCCGCCCCGTTCTCCCCACTGCCTTCCACTCCCTGCATCTCGTTCTTGATCTCTCGAGCCCACACCCTCGTCCCCGTATCCTCCCTTCTCCTGACATCTCAGCTTCTTCCCTTCTCTACGGCTCCAATCCGATCCCTCGCTCACTCGTCCCTTGCTTCTTTCCTACCCCTGCCCTCTCACTCTCCCCTTCGCCTCCGCTGACCCATCTCTGGGCTACTCCTCCCCTTCCCGCTCCCGTCGGCGCCTGGCGCGTCCCGCAGGCGGCGGCGGGCGAGCTGCAACTGGAGCGCGGCCGGCGCGGTGGAGTTTCACCCTCTGACCCAACCCTCCCTGCCCTGCGTCCGCCCCGGGTCCCGCGCCGGGGTCCAAGGAGGCCGATAGCGCGCTCGAGGCGCCCTCCGCTTTATTCGACCCGCGGCCAGCCACCGTGCCACAGCGCACTGCCAACTCTGTTTCTTTATTCTTTCCACATTTCCTTCCCGCTTCTTATATTTCAAATTTGTTTCACTCCGTTGTGATTTGATTCCGTTTCTCTTTAGGTGTCTTTCCAATAAGGGTCATATTTTTGTTTAATTTTCATCTATTTCTTGTATTTTTCTCATATTTTACCTTTACGATTTTTACTTTTCTCCTTCCATGTCTCAACAATTTTCTGTGCCAAATGTTAATTATTCTCTGCATTTCAATGTTGATACTAATCTTATAGTTTTATCTTCCAATTTGACTACTAGTATGTTACATTTCAAGTCTTTCAGTATTATTCAATTATTCCATTTCAATTGTTCAATTTTATTCTTTAATCTCTTTTCCCCCAAAATAAACAAATAATTAGTACATTATCATTTCAAACGTAGGGAAATTTCTAGCGTTTTTTGAACTTTGTCATGGTCTTATTAAAATTCTACTTTCATTTCTTTTCTCTTCTGAGTTCACTTCCCTGATTTTCTTCTCGTTCATTGATCAACTTTACTGATTTTTCGGTTGTAATTGTCCACTTACAAAAACTGCGAAACGAAGATAATAAGACAAATACGAATGTGCATATTGTTTGTAAAAGCATACTTGAAAGGATGAGGCGTTTATGACAGTTTGAAAAACGTCTGAAAGAAAAAGAGATTTCTCCAACGTCGATAACGTAACGTTCGAGATTTTATCAACACATATTTAATGTAAATTCTTTGGTGGTCGATTTAATTTGCATAACTTAATGTACGAGTAACATTTCTCTATCTGAAAGAAAATTGCTAGTGAATTTAGTTAACATATTCGTAGACAGTGTAACAATAGTTTAATAGTTGAAAACTGTAAATTATATGTTCACGAAATGAAAATCATGATATGCCATCCTTGAGTCACTCTCCCTCTTTCTATAAGGTATTAAACAGTAATTTGTCTTTGTTTCAATATCCTTGAGTCTTGGGCGCATTCATCTGCATGTTCATAAAATTATTATTGTCTGCATTGACTTCATTTTTTGTTCTTCTCAAAGTCAAAATTCGTGTTTTTCAATGCCAGTCAAATATTCGTGGTAGTTCATATTTCTGCACACCTTCATGTCATCAATAAAATGTAAAAGTGAAAGAAAATTAAGAGATGTCACTTACAGTGTCTCAATCAATAATGTTAATGTGTTGCTTTTCAATTCTCCTTTCAATTTTGGCAATTACCTGTAGGGTAATATAACGGAAGGACTGTTCTCGTTATTAATATAAATTTTAATACACACTAACATTCTTTCAATGTTTTATTACTTCAATAATATATTTCGGAACAGCAGTTGTCCGAACGAAAATTTGCGATCCACCTGAACTGCCCTCCCTTGATTCTTGTGGGACTGGGAGAGGTGGCTCAGGGCATCAACTGACGTCGCTGCAGTGTCTGTGACCGGGAGTTCCTAGGTTCGAATATCGATAGTGGCACAATTTTCGACACTGGCTAGATATCTAGTTCGAATTCCGGAGAAGACTGGAGGCCAGCTGCTCTGATCGGTAGCTTTCCGTGGTTTCTCCAAACAACACCAGGCGAATGCCGGAGCAGTACCCTAACAAACCGACCACGGGCCACGCGCGATCTTTCCTTCCTCTTCTTTGTTCTATTCTACCCTCACATTTACACACAGTTACATGCACTACACTAGCACACATGCGAGGAGACCGGTCGGAGGCAGCTTGAACCGGCGGGGGCTCTGTCCCGCTGGTGGGAGATATCTGTTTGGGGAAAACCCCGCTAGCCGACATTAGGTCGGCGCTGGATCTAACCATCCAGCGGGGCCTCCTCCCGAGGTAAAACATGTACTACACTTAAGGTACTAATTGCATTTGGCGTTGGACACTGCCCGGAATGATACTGGCGTTGACACGCCCGGTATTATTATTACGATCGTTTATCCTATTTTTTTCCTTTCGAGGTAACCTTACTTTTGATTGCAATTGTAATTTGTTCTAATTTTTTTTACTTATTGTTTTGACTGAATTTTTTTATCTTAAAGGTTTTGAATTATGGGAGAGAGGATTCATAGTTCTAAGTTTGAAAGACATATAGCGGGTTTCTCACCTTAGGAAACTGTTACTGGATTTTGTTTATCAAGAGTGGTGAAACTAAACTATGTTGCGAAACTGAGAGTGGTGAAAGTTAACAGCTGTAGTTTTTAATAAAATGGTAGATGTAATTTTGATAGGTTGAGGTTTTCCGTATTGGGTGATAATGTTGTTTCTGTATTTGTTACACATTGTTATTATTTAACTTACAGTTCCTGTTGATTTTGATGCTTTATCGTGGACTTATTTTCTCTTTCATCATGCCTATTAGTCCTTGTGTACTCGTTTTTCCTCACGGCAACAGTACAAAAAAGAAGTGGCAACAACAGTCTTATCAAGCGTTCTATTGTGCTATTGCGTCAACGTTATTCTCAACACGAAATAAAAATCACATAACATAAAATAAGTCACCATCAAAATACCTCCATGGGCTCGGCATTTCAATTATATTTTTTCTAGTGGTTACAAAGTTCGATCCAATTTCTTCTTCAATACGAGAGAGTACATATTGAATACGAGAGAGTACGTACGTATACGAGAGAGATTTTATTGAATAAATTTTAAAATGTCAACTATTTTCCTACGTTGTTCAATTTTCGATGTAAATATTTGTAATCACAATATTTAATTGCTAGATTCGTAATTATACTATTTTCGTTTCAGTAGTCTAAAATACGGAAATTAAAAGTCGAATTGAGAAAGCGGGCGAAGCCTTATTTTCTCTCTGTCTTTGTTAATTATATGAAACCTGTAATTGGTTTCTGTTAATTGATTTCTAAAAATGGATGTTCCGCTCAAAAGACGCCCGGCGGGAGACCGTAGCAGATTCATCACCGGTGTTCTCGGCCAGGGCTTCCCTTCATCTCTTCTCCTGGCCACTTCCCACCGCGGGTCTGCCTCAGGCCGTGCTTCACGTCAGTCTTCCCCGCGCCTTCACCTCGCCTTACTCTGCGCTTCTGGAACACTCTCCACATCTCTCGCCCTCTCCCACTCCCCTTACCCCTCTCTCCCACTGCCCTTCCCTCTCTCTCCCATTCCCCTTCCCTCTCTCTCCCATTCCCCTTCCCTCTCTCTCTCCCACTCCCCTTCCCTCTCTCTCCCACTCCCCTTCCCTCTCTCTCCCACTCCCCTTCCGTCTCTCTCTCCCACACACCCTCTTTCACACACCCTCTCTCTTTCTCTCACGCTTTCTATCCCTCCCTCTCTCCCTTTGCGGGATCCCTCAACTAACGTTTACTAACTTCAATTTCATTGCATCACTAATTTATATTTCATTGCAACGCCTCTTTCATTAATCCATTTAATGGAACTCTCCAACAGAGTTTATACTCGCATCGTCTAATAAACAAATTTGACGGATTTACTTCAACTTTCACATCGTATATTTATTCAAAACAGGCATTTTTGCCATTAGTCATTAGGATCTCTTTTCCAACAAGGTCTTTCTACCAGTTAAACATAACGACCTTTCCTTGTCATGCCAACTTTTATTTTCTTTCTATCAAAACTGTAAAAATAGCTCTAGTCGTCCTGGCGGCTTATATCTTTGTGGCTACTACACTCCAAAAAAGGAGTCGTTTTATACAAATGTTACTTATTACATCTCTATCTCTCTCTCACTTCTTTCTCCTTTACCATTCCTCTCCCTGTCCCTCTTTCTAATAGTCGCTCGCTTTCACATTCTCGTTGTCTTCTGCCAATTCTCAGGCAACTCTACAAGTTCTACAATTCTACATTACGTCTCTACAATTCTCAGGCAACTTTAAATTATTGTTTCCCACAATGCAGCACACCCTGCAATTCAACAAACATACACACACACACACACACACACACAGACACATACACACGCGCGCGCGCGCAGTTACACCCATCCCTTTCTCGCCACGTGCGCCCATCGCCTTTCGCGCACCTTCCCTCTTCGATAAATCTCCTTACCTCGAAAACAAACTAAAGATCCTGATAACCGCTCCACATTCCACTATTCTCCTCATGCCACCCGCCACTCCTTCATACTCCGCGGAAACCCTCCACACTTCGTTGAACCTCCGACAGGTCTTAGGGTTCGATTCTCGACGATGATAGGTTTTCGAAATTAGCTACATCGAACTCAGACTGTCAGGAAAGTTCTAGCAGCAGGTAGCTCTGATAGTTATCTGTGGGGTCTCTTTTAAATACTGGGGAATTGCCGGCACAGAACCTTAACAAATAAAGAGCCACCGACCGCGATCTTTCCTTCAACATTTTTCGTCTTTTCTCCCATCTCGCTGACATCCACTATGGTAACACACGTTGGGAGCTTAGATCTTCTCTTGGCTGGGACGGTGTCCCGCTGGTACACCGCCGCACCCTGACTAGGGCCATCCCCTTCGACTCGCACGGGGAGAGTTGGTTCAAGGCATCAACGAATGTCACTTCAGACTCTCTGACCGGGAGGTTCTGGAGTTTGAGTGCCGATGGTGGCAGGATTTTTGACACTCGCCAGAGCGATAGGTCGAGTTCTGTCGCTGTCTGGGCCGTCTGTGGGGAATTCTAGAGGCCGGCTTCTCTGATCGGTAGTTTTCAGTGGTTTCTCCGTTCAATACCAGGCGAATGCAAGAGCAGAACTCTAACAACCGGCCCACGCACCGCATGCGATCTTTCCTTGCTCTTCCTTGTTCTATCTTCACTCCTTACTGGCACACGCTTACACTTGCATTAACTTCACTACCACACCGCAGGAAGACCGATCGGGAGCTTAGAGCTTGTCCTGTATGGGGCGGTGCCCCGCTAATGTGAGGTACATGGTTGGGGACAAACCCACTAACTGACGGTAGGTCGGCGCCGGATCTCGCCATCCAACGAGGCAAGATCACCGCCGCCACAACCCGAGCAAAAAATATGCACTACACTTACGGAACGAATGGTCTTAGCCATTGGCGCTTCAGAAATCACTAGTAATCAATCAACCTACGACTCGTGGCGTCAAGTGCCTATATTCGTTACCGTTCGTTCGCGCTCTCTGAGACTGCCACCTCTCCGGTACTCGCTCCCGTTTCTGCTACGTCTGGGCCGGCTCCCGGCCACGCCCGCCTCTACACCCCCCGTCCCTCCCTCCCCCCTCCAACCTCTTCCGCGCCTGCCCTTCTGTCTCTGCTTTACATCGATGTCGAGGTTCGCGCAGGTCGCCGCTAAAGAAAGCGAAGGTTGACTTGTTTGCGCATTTTTAAATCAACGTAGGTTACACGAACCACATTAGCCAACAACCTGAACAACGTGCTTTGAAAAATGTGAGACGTGTGTGACTACCATAGAGGTTGGTGCGTTATACATAACAGCCTTCACTGACACTCTAGAGCTTTAGTGGAAAAGGAAAACAGGTTAATTTTGTCACTGAATATCAATCTTTCCAGAGATAATCCAGAAAAAGTTTGATTTAATTTGACGATTAATATTAGTATTAAGTAAGCGCATTAATAATCCATGAAATTTTACATGTCTATCTGCACCAATTCCTTTTCCTTTTATTACAGATTCTAGAATGAAATAATTGAATTATTTAAAACTGAACGAGGTATGTTCAAACAAGTTGATTCAAGTACTCTCTCAAAATATTATGAAATAAATAGACCATTATCAACATTCTCGATGTATTGCATATAAAATGTATTTCTGAACGATGAAGACAACGGCACTGTGCAAAAACTGTATCTCGTGTCACACACAATTATGTAGTGACGTGTATGACACAAGCGAATTTTTTGTTACTTGTACATTACACACAAAAATAAAGAAGATGAGCAGAAATGTCAACTACCATATGCAAGTTTTAAACTACGTTAAAAATGCAGAATACAATAAAAGTACGCGTCACGGTTAATTAAATGACAAAAAATCAACGATTTTTTTGTTAAATATCATGCTTAATCAAGAATGATATACTGCTTTGTATTTTATGTTATGTCATATTGCTATGTATCCTTTAAATACGACCCCGTAATAATTGGCTGTTGGATTTCAGGAAGTAATGTTGCAAAACATTGTAACGGAGAAAAGTGTAAGGCAGCATGACATTTCCATTCTAGCCACTGTATTGGCGTTAAGTCTACCGTTAAATAAGATTGGCTATTCGTGTAAGAGTAAATCGCAATATTTTTAATAAAGTTTTCAGTCTCGGGTAATTTATTGTTTATGATTTCTTTGAATGTATAGAAGTCATTGAATAGTAAGGGAAATTTTCAAGTTAAAATGATTTTATTAATCAAACGTGAGTTTAAAAGACAATACACTTTGGTTTAAAAAATACACTAGCACATTATTTCGAAATGAATGTTAAAATAACAAAAACATGTTGGTGGACACTTTCTCCCATTTCAGGTTTCTGAAATTACAAATAGTATATAACCTTTGAATGAATAGTACGTTATAAAAGGTATAAAAACAAACAACATTGAACTAGCAATAAGCAAATACATTAAAAATTGGTATCAAATGTAGTCATAGGTCGCCTTGTTTGATGTGAATTATAACCCAAGCCTTTGTTCAAAATCCAGTTTCTCGAGTGTTATCACTTTTAAACTGACATTAGATTAATAAATTCTTTGATTTTTTGTTATTATTCTATCACTTTGGATAAGTTCAAAGGAATCATTAATAGTAATTCTCATTATTTTTTATCTATGACAATGTGACCTTGTTTGATTAGCGCACCCGTGCGGATTCTATAAGAGGATTAATTATAACATTAGTGGTCGTATGGATTTATTATATCACGAATTTTGCAATGACTTGATTGTAACACTTCTTTTAGAAAAGAAAAGAAGGGCATTGTTTGAAGCAAAAAATGTCTTTCTTACCACCAATACTATCGTAATTAAGACGTTCATATAGAATATTTACAGGAAAGAATTAAAAATGGCTTTTAAATCGCCGAAAACCAATCTTTGAATTGTTTAAATATGCCGGCCATATATAACTTGTTTCTTTAATAAGTAGAGCTAAAAACATTGGATGCATTAGCCTATGCTCTTCGCTAATATCATCGAGTGCATTAGCGTATGCAGTTGCCAATTCACCTTGGACGCTTTGCTGACCAAAAACGAAGGCTTTTGCAGCCGGAATTATTAGTTTATTGCTGGCCGGGTGACGCCAGGTCCTAGACACAGTTGCCAACGTTTCGGACGTCGTGCTGCATCCCAGGTTGAAATTTGTATGCCTGGGCCTGTTTATCTATTTCGCTCAGAGCCTGTGTGCCTATTTCGCTCAGAGGAAAATCGCAGTGTGAAGGCCGAAACGTTAGAAACTGTAGAAAGTATCAGAGTCCCGCTTCGCAGACGGCTCCTTTACTGGAATTCGAAGCAGACGTTCTCCATCTCTGTTTGGATAGAGTTTTATACTTCAATTCCATTGTTGAGCGAATTTACTTTTCATCAGCAGGCACACTGTTATCCAATTGAGGGTTTCAATATCAAAAATGTAAATAGCAACGAAGCTTCCGATTGCATAATCGCATCGCCGCTCATCGCTATCAATTCGCCTTAACTTTAAATCAGTATAGAGGTTTGCTACTGTAATCGGTCATTTCAGTTGTTTTCTTCCAACAATTCCAGGCGGATACTGAAACATTATCTTTAACGACGGGCCACGAATCGTGTTCAATATTTTCTTTCTTATCCTGGCCATTAGAGCCATCGTTGCCGGGCGTCGAACTGATTCCCTGGTATGACCAATCCCCCATGATCTAGAAAGTATCCGGCAGAATTGTGAATACGAGGACATCAAGCCAAAGGCGGATAAAGAACGAATGGTGTGTTAGCAGACGAATTAGACTGCAACACCATAAGAACACATCACACCATGTTTAAAAACAGCATATTGAAAATCTTTCCTATTCGAAACAAGGATTCCTTGCATCATTATCCTGTGCTCAACGTGTTCGTGTAGTTTTCCTTGTCTGCGTGGTTTGTAATAGTGACAAAGATAATGGCAACAAAAAATTACACTCAAATTACACACAACAGATCAAAAGAACACTTGAGGCGAACAAACCCAGAACACCTGAACGTAATACTTTTCAAACACATCAGGATACGTCAGAGAGAACACATGACAACAAGGTTGGGACTGTTCGAGCAACCGGTCATGTTTCTTCTTACAAAAACAATTATTTTTTTTATACAAACAGTATTTGATTTTTAAAATGTTTCAATGTGGATTATATGTAATTTTCAAATATTATCCTTAATGTGCAATGTTATGTTAATATCTATTATCACAGGCGCTACAAAACGTATGTAATATATTCTACACATAAGAATGAAAGAAAAAAAATTTAATTCCTCACAGACGGTTTAACAGATATTCTCATTTTTATAGGTTTATCATGGCCCAACTTAGGATTTTATCAAATCACTTTGATGGTCGTCTACAAATGTGTGACGATCATCCAGTTTAATTTTGATTCTCAAGACTGCAAATGAATATGATAAATAACAAACTTCGCCCAAAGAGCTGAACGGATTTTAATGATTGCGACATGGATCAATGAACCAACAGAGCGAACCACGCGGATAGTGCGTAGATTGGACTATTTGTAGAAACTGAAGAGACTTGTGTCATAGCGCAGATTATTCCAAAAATATAATACAAATGGACAAAAATTAGGTTTCCAAGTCATTTAAGGTCTACATATTGGCCTACATGCACCTATACCATAAATATGTTTATATCTATTTCATTCACGTAATAAAAATACAGCCTAAACTTATTTGATATGATGTTGAAGTGCATAAAAACCTTCAATTTACTACTCCCCTAGTTATCTGCATAAAACTCTGCGTGGACGCAGCAGGCCATGAGCCCCAGTCTATTTCCTTGCGCCGAGCCGCCGAAGCCGCCCGAGCTGGCCGAGCGGGTGGGACGGGGTGGGACGGGGTGTGATGGGGTGGGGAGGGGCTGGGCGAGGCTGGGTGGGGTGGGGCAGGGTAGCATGAGGCAGGATGGGGGGGGCAATGTGGGCAGGGAGATGGGATGGCGGGGCGGCGGGCGGGCTGGGCTTGGCTGGACTTGGCGGAGCGGAGCGGAGAGGGGGCTGGGCGGGGTGGGGTGGGGTGGGACAGGGTAGCATGGGGCAGGATGGGGGGGGAAATGTGGGCAGCGAGATGGGATGGGGGGGACGGGGCGCGGCGGCGGCCAGGCGGGCGTTGTTATTTTATTCCGCTGCTCATCCGCGAAGTTTCTTGAACCCGAGGGCGCCCCCTATCGGCGGCACTGACCCCCGGCGCGGCGCGTGCGTCAGAGCAGCTCGCCTCGCGCCGCCCCTCCCTCTGACATCTCCCCCCTCTATTGGAAGTGCAGCGCCAACGCACCACTGCTGCCTTCCCCCGTCCAATCCACGAGGGTGCCGCAAATGCACGATGCACGACGCGCTCTCGGCGTAAACAGAAGCCTGTGCAGTTGACGGACTGATTAGCTCTGTTTAGATATCATTAATGTTGCCTTGAAAATTATTTTGTGAACATTGTTTTTGACGCTTTGTAATCAACATAGTTATTTCCTAGTTTAAAAAACGGTTAAATATGCTATTTTTGGTGATAAGTGGCTTTTGAAATTGGAATGTTTATTTGAAGTACAATTTTTTTTGTTTATAATGTATCCTTACTTCAACAGGAATGATGAAATGCGCTGAGTCTAAAGCTTACATTTTCATTCTCAATGCTCCGTTAAAAGCCTTTGTAGGCTTTCATGTTAGTGAAGTTGTTCAGAAGTTGTCTTTTTAAAAGACTTCTTTTGATTTACGGCTATTGCTTTCTTCTAGTGTCCAGGTTTTGTGTTTAAACAACTTGGAATTTAAATAAAGTCACACAGTATTTCTGTAATCTAGTTTTGTAGACTCACACTCAACGAATCTTAACAAATGAGCTGTTAAAATAAAGAATTTAATGGAGGGGTGATGATATACACTAACGCTATAAATATTTGTTTCTGTGGAAAACGCGTGTATATTAGTAGGCGCAAATACAATCATGAACACGATCGGTGTCAGTATTTTTCGTCTAAGTCTAGCGGTGCTATAGAATAACACAGACATTCTCTTACTAGTTTTCTATTCGTTTCTGTGCACTTTCGTTATTTATTCTCTATATTTCAGGATCCTAAAATAGGTTACCAAATAATGTTTTAGCATTGTTTTAAAATGTTGGCTTAAAGTTCTCATAGATGAGCAGGAAACTAATTTTGATGACCAATTACTCCACAGATACGCATATTTTCGGAAAATTCAACATGACCTTATTTGAAGATCTGGTTTTGATGAGCATATTTCATTAAGAAAAACAATTGCATGAATTTTTTTAAATTTTTTGTTTAGTTTTTGCAAAATCAGGTATTTCATAGAACATGAAACCTGCACCGTTCCCTTAAATTTCCTTTAAGGTCCAAATTCAATAAAAAAAATGTGCGATTTTTAAGAAAAAATGGTTTAAGGAAAATAAAAATTGCCTATGTTTGACACAAAATTTCGCAAAAAAACTCACGTTTTTGAAAAATTGAACATGACCTTATTTGAAGATCTGTTTTGATGAACATATTTCATTTAGAAAAAAAAATTGTATCTTCATAATTAGTAGTTGTAGGAAGATATCGAACAAATTTTGATTTTTTTC
Organism: Acheta domesticus; assembly: GCA_031308135.1. NCBI lineage: Eukaryota > Metazoa > Arthropoda > Insecta > Orthoptera > Gryllidae > Acheta > Acheta domesticus. The sequence goes on along the minus strand of JAHLJT010009436.1, from coordinate 75,518,224 downwards.
AATTTTCGAAAAATCAGAGCTTTTAACCAACATGAGACCTGCGCCATTCTCTTAAACGACCTTCAGACTATCCAACAACAAAATTTAGTGAAAAATCTTGGCGCAATATTTTTTAAATTTTGAAAATGTCCCAGGGATTTCATGTAAAGTAGCCTCCAAAATTAAAATATCTGTTTCAAATTCAAAGGGACACGAAATCAGTTATATCGATTGGCGAATATCAATTTTGGAGAAAATCAGTCGAACGGTTTAATCGCTAGCGTAGTTCACAAACAGACGGACGGACAGACGTTTTGCCGACAGTCAATTTTTAGATATGAAGGAGCCATAAAACATGGATTCTGGCTGCATCACGTGTTAGAGAACTTTTTTTTCTAAATTTAGCAAATTTATCCAATTTTTCGTTACCATGGCCCTGTACATCCGTGTTTTTTATTTCTTGACTCGTGGGGGCTTGTCGTCAGAATGAAATATCTCAGGGTATTTCGCGTCGTTCTTGATCGTGCCGCTAGGACTCGCATGATCAGCACTTCTCGATACTGCCGCGATCATGCTGACTCCCAGCGGCATGACAGAGAACGATGCGAAATACCCTGAGATATTCCGTCGTGAAGACACGCCCCCACGCGCCAAGAAATAAAACCCAAGTTTAATAAGAGTTTTTTCTGCCGAAAAGCCACCGTTTTTTAGCGTAGCATTACATAACTTTCCCTATACGTATATAGGGAAAGTTATACGTATAGGGAAAGTATACGTACGTATAAACTTCGTATATACGTACGTATACGGGAAAGTAAAATGAGGCTTCTTAGGAACTCAAATAATTTTTTCGAGGCCTAAAGATTTATCTTAATATCGAACTCATAAAATGAAATTTTTGGGCACTTTTGTTAAACGTCTTGTGGTTCGGCTCTTCTCGGTAACCCCACCCCTTGTTAAGAACTATCCGTATTTCGAATTCTATTTCAACACGTTTTGCTACCACACATTTCATTTTACGAGTGCGGGAAGATGTGCGGGGAAAGAGATGGAGGTCGAGTTTCCAAACGGGAGAATTCTAGCAACTGTACGGTAGTTTTAAAGATATTTTTTGAAAGTCTTGGAGTATTTTTGTTTTTGCTTCTTCTGACATAATTCCCCACAAGAGAAATATCTGTCAAATTAAGAAAATTGTTGAAACAAGAAAATGGCAAGTTAATAGCAAGTTAATCATTAAACTGTGGTCGTTGGTGGAGGAGAGGGTTAGCCGGTTAACAGGTGTATGATTTACAAACAAAAAATGTGTTTCAGAACCCCTTCCAAGAAAAAGCTGAGAGGATGTGAGGAACCGCTCACAAAACGTTGTGAAGTTAATCAAGTGTTTCAATTTTAATAAATGTAAATGAATATACTGGTTGTCGGTTGTTGTCTGTCTTATATACCAATAGATAAAGTTTCGTTAAATAAAGTGAACTTGAGACCTAAAGATATAAATATATTAAAATATTATGTAAACATGTTTCAAATCATATTTTTGTATGAAGCAACCACTTTTTGTGATACTTCGAATCCACTTTATGCTTGGTTTCTATGCCATAAATTGCTCGTACACACCCCTTCCTGGATTTGGAGGGGAAGAGAGAGCGGAGTCAAGGGAAGTTGCCTGTGCTCGCAGGGGTGCCGGGTTTCTGATAGATTGGGGTTTGTCGTGCCGGATGAAGTCTTCTTAGAAGATTGCTTTGTTTATTGTAATACAGAGCGTAGCAACATCATCATCACTTGGTATTGTTGTGTTCCTGCTGATACATTAAAAAAGTGATGACGCTCGTTGCTACGTATATTGTATATCGTAGGATATTGATTGATGTATGTACGAATTCATGTGGTAATAAAATCTATTTGTTCGCTGCTACTAGAAAGTCCATCAGTCAAAGATTCTAACAGTTTCCCAGATGGACAATAGCTAGTGCGGGCGTAGTTCGGCATGTCAGATACAGACTTTCCAGGAGAATTTGCAAGCACATTAATTTAATTTAATATTTTAGAAGAGTAAAATATTAACTTTAGTCCGTGTGTAAATATTTAAAAGTTTAGAAGCTAAGTATGTGTATATTCTATCAAAGTGGCACGGCCAGGGAGGGAGTCATGGAGATTCACAACATTCTTCCCAGAATCTTTCATCAACAACAGCCACTAAAAGAATTGAAAACAATGAAATTGCTTTCCAACCTTTAAAATAATTTAGAGATGAAATAACAATTTTTTTTATTTTTACGAGAAATATAAACCCTTTTTAAACGTAATTAAGATTACTTGATGGAACAGTCAACGCAAGGTGACACTGTAGATAGCCCCATAGCTTCACGAACACGAATCATTAATCTCTTTACAAAATCGGGTAAATATAACATAAATGCATAATCATAGGTCAAGAAATAATTAATAAAAGTACTCCGAATATTGAGTACCTTCAAATATTGAGATTTTCAATTTGCCTCGCGCTCATCACGCTCAATACGGGCTCGTAACTGATGAAGGCAACTTCTAAGATTTTTTTAAAAACAAAGTTAGTATTCATTGTAGTAGCTTGTTTACTATAAAAACTCTCCCTTACCATATGGGATGCATTCCACGCAAACTACCAAAATAAATATAATTTTTGGGTCCCTTTTCCAAAACTTCATTTTGGCAAAACAAGAGGGGTTTTGAGAGTGAATGATGTTCGTCACAGAAATGTTGTAATATTGATAAGAATGTCGGAGCGACAAAGTTACGCTCAGTGGCGTGGAAGGAAGTTGTGACAATAAATTAATACAGTGCTACATAGAAATAGTATAATTAATTTATCGTTTAAATATATAAAGACCGTTTACATAACATTTGCGATTATCAAATAATTTGCATGTGAACTGGTGGTATATTTTAGGCGGCATTTTTTCAATTTTGGAACAGTCTTTCGGATCCGAGTCTCCCCACTCAGCTATTTCAATGATAACGTCATTCTAAAATAAGTTAGTCTTTGTCAACCATATGCATTTTCCTTTTGGGGCTTAAAAGTTGGAGCTCCCATTAATTTCTCTAGATAGGTCTATATGGGTAAAATAATTGCATGCTTAGTCCAATTCATTACCAAGCTTTTAATTAATTGCGGAGACGTTAAGAAGAAAAACAAAAAGATGTATTGTTAATAAACGTCTGATAAAGGGTCGATGACTTCATAGAAATGAAATCATTAAAATAATCAAAAAATTCTTCAAAATTTCAAAATTTCTTCAAAAATTCAAAATTTTTACACGTGGGCTTGTGTACATTTTAAAGAATATAAATAATAATGAATTACCAGAAACAATTTATTACACTTCTCTAATGAAAATTCTTCCAATTTCTAAACATTGGCATGCATTCGGCTCTTTCGAGACTGTTGTCTTGTGTTGACCAACGAACACGTGATTGCGTATCACGTGAACTGTGCAAAGGGCATCCGTATCTATTGTCTGTATGATCTCCACACCGACCGCCTACCATATTCTCATAACACAGCAGCGGAATAGAGGGGGAAGTCTATATTTTATTTATCTCACTGGATGTTGAGTCACAAACTTTCGATACAAAGAATTTCTGTAAATACAACTTGTATCATTCTTCTAACATCCGGCACTTTTCAGCAGGTCAATGACTTGAGATCGCAACCTTTCGCGTTGCTATCCTTTAAGGAAATGTTCTTTAATGACCTCGTGGGTTGCATTGTTCGTTATTGCGTTTCGCATTTAGTACAATCTTTTTCGTTGAAAATGAAAATTTCCGTCAAATCTTTTGGGAATATTTAATCTTTATTCCAAATGTTATTATTTATGTCAGCGGTGATTCATCTTGAAGACAACGTCCGCAAATAAGAAATTATTTTTTCACTCGACTTTGCAATCTTTAAAGAAGTTGCTTTCAATTTCCAAACGTTCTGTCAACAAACAAATCGTCATGGCTCGTAGTGCATGCGTACCATGAAACGCAGAAATGTTGATCTCTTGCGTTCGGTTCTTTAAAGTTACCATCTCTGCTCTGTTTGAGAGGAAGATACATTTTCAATTAATTTGGCATTACTTTACACAAATTTTCTATACACAATCCATCTTATAACCTTATTTTCTGGATGTTTGCATAATGTTAACGTTGTTTCCTAAGTAACAAGGGATACAGATTAATTGACTGAGCCTATCAACCGACAGCAGTGAGCCGAGAAATTATGAAAGGTGCAATTATTTTCAGTCCTTATTACTTTTTCACTACCACTTTTTCTGAGGAATCATAAACCTTACAAATCAATGTCAACAATTACGACTACTTTTAATTATTTTCACTCCACACTTTGTTGAAACAGGCCTATACTTGAATTGTAATACCCAGCCACAGATCCGCCATGACTCCAATACTGATTCGGTTTACGTGCTTCTCAGAGCAAATTTTATTTTATATGTGGGTTCGCGAAGTCGCTCCTATACAGGGTAGCGATTAGTATTATAGTTTAATTGGGAACCTGACTTTCTAATATTCTTTCCCTATCACATGGCTTCTGCTACCTACTAAGCAAAAACACAAATTTCCACAATGGCTGCCGAACGTAATGTCAGCAATTATTTTGTTTTCAGATTTCTCTTCCAGCCGAAATGACACTCGGTGAACCCAGTTTCCAATAGAAAACATTTACATAATAATAAATACACATAAATATCTACCCTTTCGACAAAAAATGTATCATTACAAATTTAAAAATAATTCTCACATTCGCACTTATTTATTTATATGTTATTCAATACGAGTGCACTTTGTTGGAGATTGAATTATTTTGAATGCCCATTCTAATTTATCCTCACACTTAAAGCACAATCTTGGCCTTGTCATAAATTTTATTTTAATAAAGTTTATTACTTTCCTGGTAGATGTTCCCTGACAGTTGCCAAATGCCTGCGTCTGCGTCCATATTTAGTTCCTTTATCATACCATTTTTATCTGAAATCCGATTTTCCGGACTAATATTCACACTTTAAAAATCTCAAAACTTCTGATCTAGTTCTCTACTCGAATCTGCCAATTCATTTGCGACACGATGCATCCCGTCCAAGAGCACGAAACCATCTGAACCTGTGCATTGTTTATTACATTTTTTTCACCGCGCAGTTTCAAAACATAAAACAGCTGTTGTATTTTGTTAGAATCGTAATACTTTTTACATCTTCTTACTTCGTTTAAATAAAATTAAAGTAAAAGTCTGAATAATAAAATTTGTAATGTTCTGCTTTTCAAAACTTGAATCTTGTTATAGATATTAATGCTTATGAAATCGCACATCTCATGTCAACACATTCAATCGTCTTTTTCAAATGTGGGAATGTTTTCTTTAATTAAAATTTTCATTATTCCGAAATGAATATAGACTTGTGCGATTGTGTAATGTTTGAACAAATGTTCGCTATTTGTTTATTTATTCCCCAATGGTCTGTTAACGACACAGTTCCTTGTATTTTCTTAAAATAAATAGCACTTTCTACCGTACTATGGCATCTTAGACTGTTTAATTTGTTTCTATACTATGTCAGTTCCCTAACATTTCGATTAATTTATGTAATTACTGGACCGAATGGACCGTCACATTATGTAGTAGAGAGAAAGAATGCTGCGCAAAAAAATGGCGAATTTTCGGCAGAAAAACTCTTATTACAGGGTCTTGGTAACAAAAAAGTGGATTATAACCAGTTGCTTAAGTTAGAAAAAAATTCTCTAACACATGGTGTAGCCAGAACCCCTGTTTGTTGCTCCTTGATACCGAAAATTCGAATAATGGCAAAACGTCTAAATGTCCGTTCGTCTGCGCCGACTACCATACCGTTCAGCTGATTTTCTCCAAAATTGATATACCTCAATCGAATAGACAGATGTCGTGGCTCCTTGAATTTGAAACCTTTATTTTAATTTAGGGGGTACTTTACATGAAGCCCCTGGAACATTTTCAAAATTTCCAAAAAATTGGCTCCGCTTTTTATTTTATTTGACAGTGTGAAAACATTTAAAAGAATGGTACAGGTCTCATGTTCATTGAAAACCATAATTTTTTGAAAATTACAAAAGTTCAATTTATTCGGTGTCTTCCTACAACAAAAAATATTGAAGATAAAGTTTTTTTCTTTAATGAAATCTGTTCCTTAAAGATAGATTTTGAAATATAGTCATGTCAGTTTCTCGAAAATACTTGATTAAATGATTTAAAATAGCTTTTCGCGTAATTTTGCGTGCAAATACGGGCGAAAAAGTACGTGATGTTTTAGCACCACTAGTTGCTGCAAGTGTGTAATGTTCCTATGCTTATCAACTTGTCAACAAGGGCTGTTATTTCTGATCGCTAAAGATGAAAAGTATTTAAATATTACACTGCATTCGAAGGCATTATTACAAAAAGCATACAAACTTGACAATCGAATGTGAAAAATATATTCAATGTAAAAGTATCGTAAGTCAATTAAATTTGAAAAACTGAAAGGGCATGCATACTTGTACTTCAGAAGGGAAATTAAATGTCCGTTCCGTGTTGTAGTAAAGGTGATTAAAAGGATACTCTTAACTAACATGTTTCCGGAAGATATAATTTTGCCTTTTGAGAAGGCAAGCATGATACGTTAACTCTCTATAATTGAGGTATTGGTGTTATTTTCTATTTAACTGATTCAAATATAAGTACATGAACTTTCTCTCTGGAAGTGTAAACACACATACACCGTTAACGCCATGCTCGTATATTGTTATTTATAGCCCTCCTTATCCTTGTGTGTTGAAAGTCTCCGCCCAAATCGCCTTCCATGGCGCGCATTCAGTGTCCCCTCTCTCTGTTCCCCCGCGGTCCGCTGTCCCCGCCGCCGCGTCGGTCGTTCTGTGCCTGTGCCAAGCGTGGGGTAAGTCGTCCAGCGCCCGGCCGCCGTTGAACCCCGAGTGGAAGTCGTTTGGAAAGTGGTTTCGAGATCTCCGTGGGGTCAATGTGTGGCAACTGCTCTGCAACCACGTTTCATCGCAGCACTTTCGACGCAACGGCGGATTAACGATCTCGTAATTTGCGTCTGGGAGCTGAGAATTTGACGTCCGATTTCTTTTCATTACAGGCGAAACTGCAAAGACAAAAGTTAACAGAGTGAGACACGAGCAAGTGTGACGAAGGAGTACAGCAAATGCTATGCACTCTTCTTACCGTGGCTAGGAAAACCAGTTTGCTAATCAGCGTAACGATCTGGCATTAGCTTCCAGTTGGTCTATAAATAAATTCTTGTTTCGTTGCTCCATGTGTGTATCCACGAAGCAGTTTGAATTCTTTCTACTGATAAACTGGAGTGGCCTCAGTTTAAAAAACATCATAGCTGCCTCTTTTTTAGGCTTCATATTTGGGTCACACAATGATTTTTGCTTAATATAAATCTATCTCATTCTCGCGCCTTTTTACGTCTGAGTCGAACGGAGAAGTTATCAGCGCGTTGCACGTGCCAAGACATCCCGTGTTAACATAAAGAAACAGACAATTTTGAAAAAAATAAATAAATATGCGTGGTTTAGATCAATACAGGTTATTGCAAAATTTACCGATTTCTTAGAAATTATTAGTTCATAATAAATTATGCTAATATTTTGGCTTTAATTTAATTTGTATTTACAGTTCACTGATTTATTTGAATTTTTTAATTTTGATTATATTATTATTATTTTACATTTTCTTATTATACAAGCGAGGTAACGCTTTACAAGAATGGTCCGAGAAATCTCAACCTAGCAAACGTAGCACTAGCAGTTCGAAATAGTGACGGTACTCCTTCTGGAGTTCTTAATTAATCAATTAATATTTCTACAATTTCTGGGAATCGAAAATTGGTGAATATTCTAAATAGACGTATGTCTGCACTGAATGCTGAATTTTAAGAACCACTTATTAACTGATAGTTTATTCTTCTTAAAAGGTTTACATTTCGAACCCTACATACTTGTATACTTCTTCAGGTACTACATATTTTTCATCTGTTCCATTTTCCATCAAGATCTCTTTGTGTCAAGATTAACAAATGGATGTGATAGATGAGAAATAATCCAACATTTTCCACGAACTCCTTTGTATTGACTTAATATCATTAAGAAACTAACTGTCTGTAACAAACAGTATCATTAAGTGACTTGTCACATTTTAAAACTGGAATATGCTCGTTTTCATGGATCTAAATATTGAGAACTAAACTAGCAATCCAGATTTATCCGCCTTTTAATCATCTTTAAGTAATAGTTGCATACCAATACAAAATATTCTAGTTTCTTCTGATTCCATCAAATTTGATAAGAATTTACCGCGTTTTCTAACATGTTAATATTTCGACATATGCAGCAAAATAAGGTTCCATCTAAAATGAAAAGCATTAAACGCGTGACCTAGTGAATTCTACAAAAAGTTACTTTATGTCCATGTCATAAATATCACCTTCAAGTATCCAGAAATAATTAAGTTTAAAAATTTGAACTACGTCTGAGAGGTTGCTGACCTTAGCGCCGAATATATTATGCCGGTTTCCTCCACAATATATTCGGCATCACACTTGTTGCGAGGTAGGGAAAGCGCTGGGGATGACATATTTGGACGTGCGAAAGTGCGTATTTTTGTAGTGAAATGTTTTTTATTGACGTCTCTGACAAGCACTCTTCCTTATATTCGCATTTCACCACCATAATGAATTAAGGGATATTTTTATATCGTTAGAGACTGAACGATAGTCAAATGCCTCTTTCACGCATTATAAACGAATTTACTTATAAAGAAAATATATCAATAATACCTACTTGAGAAAAAAAGTAAAAGTAGTTTATTCAGATTGCTCTGTCTAAATATCGTTAAGGAAATTTTAGAAATGTAGTATATATCCGTCGACGTTAATTCTAAAGGGTGCTGCACCAAAAATTGAGCTTCGTCGATTGCTTGATTTTTTAGTTTTTCCGTGCGCTCATCTGCTATGGTCATTCAATCCGTAAGTGTAGTGCGTGTTGTATCATGGGAGGTGTCAGTATTCTTGCCCAACTGGGATGGTGACATCCGATTGCTGACCTGCACGTCGGCTTGTGGAGTTTACTCCGGATACCGTATTTCCCACCAGTGGGACGATGCCCCAGCCAGAACGAACGCTAAGCTCCCGAGATGTGTGGTATTGTATGTGTAAGTGGGCGCATAATTAAAGTGCGAGGATAAGAAGAGGAAGAGAAGGAAGACGCGCCGGTCTGTGGCCTGTTTGTTAGGATACTGCTCCGGCATTCGCCTAGTGTTGAGCGGAGAAACCATGGAAAGCTACCAATCAAAGCAACTGGGTAATAGAATTCTCCTCCAGACAGTGACTGAGTTCGACCTAGGTATCTTGCTAGTGTGGAAAATCCTGCCATCGTCGGGTCTCGAACTCTAGGACCTCCCTGGCAGAGACACTGCAGTGACATCGGTTGATGCCCTTAGCGACCTCAGCCTTTCAAAAGCCAGGTCTTACGTTTTAGCCATTCAGCAGCCACGTGAAGCGAGTGGGCGTGAGAGTTCGGTTGTATAAGTCCAGAACCAAAAATAATGTTTATACTACCACCTATATCGTTCCAAAATCGGTGATCAACTGGATTATTTCATTAAAAAGTCCCGGACAACTTCCCTCCAAACATGTAAATTTGCCGCATACCTCCAAGAACTATAACGCTTGGTCTGCAGTTAGTTTTTCAGCCAGCTGGAGGATCTCATGAAATGAGAATGTATTATCCAAGAAGAACAAGCAAATGGTGATTTTTAAACTTTTGAATTTTCATGTTACTGTCAACTGACACTAGTAAGAAGTACTTTTCTTTGATATATATTATTCAAAGAATGCGTAGTTACGAACAACGATCCAAGAAGTTGTAGAAATTAAAAATTTCAATGAGCACTTAATTTTGTATTGAATCAGTTAAATTAGTCCCTATTTCTCAAATCAAATCAGTGTATTTAAATGAAATTATTAGAAAAATAATTTAAACGAAACTTTCAATTTCAACCAAAAATCCAATCTTTTCTTTTTCAATTTCGTTAAAGCAAATACTTTTCCGATGCTTTCAGTGATAGACAGTGATTGCCGGCCTAGGTAACTATTAATTGCTAAGCCGACCCTTTGCCTCCAGGTGATCGTTGCCTTGGGCGCCAGGAAGAAGTTCCGCCGGACGGCGCCGTAGACGGGGTGGGGTCGGTCGCAAATCATTACGCGACCCCACCCGAAGCGTCGCGTTCGTCGGGTAACTCCGCGGCCGCGAGCGTCAACGCCGCTGGACGGCGCCGCGCGGACTTTCTCCTCGCCCCAGATTCCGGCACGGTAAACAAGTTTCGGGAACGAGTCAGCTTCCGCAGCCGCCGCCGCCGCCTCCGCCGCCGTCTCCCTCGCTTCCAGCGGAGCGTAACTACTCCGGGGCGACCGCGCGCACCTTCCTCTTTCGACGGCGGCGGCCCGCCGCGCCGGTGGGTCGCCGCGCGCGATGAAGCTGTGAATGCGACGCCAACATGACCGGCGGTCGCGGTGGAGACGAGGACAGTTTACGTATGGAATTACGACTTAAGAACAGAAAGGAGACGGTGGGTATGGTTGAGGCCACAGCGACGACGTCGTCGACGACGACGCCGATGACGATGTCGACGATGCCGTCGATGACGACGATGACGATACTGACAATGACGACGACGATGACGCTGACAATGTCGACGATGACGATGATGTGAACGATTTCGAGGATGATTATGTGTACGATGTCGACGATGACGGTGACAATGTAGTCGATGACGATGCCAACGATGACGATGTTGACAATGACTGTGGCAATGTCAACGATGACGATAACGTGGACTATGTCGACGACGACTATGTTTTAGACGATGTCGACGATGACTATGTTGTAGACGATGTCGACGATGACTATGTTGTAGACGATGTCGACGATGACTATGTTGTAGACGATGTCGACGATGACTATGTTGTAGACGATGTCGACGATGACTATGTTGTAGACGATGTCGACGATGACTATGTTGTAGACGATGTCGACGATGACTATGTTGTAGACGATGTCGACGATGACTATGTTGTAGACGATGTCGACGATGACTATGTTGTAGACGATGTCGACGATGACTATGTTGTAGACGATGTCGACGATGACTATGTTGTAGACGATGTCGACGATGACTATGTTGTAGACGATGTCGACGATGACGATGATATAGACAGTGACGATGATGTGGACTATGTCGACGATGACGATGATAATCCTGACAATGAGATGGTGATGGGGGAACGATAGGAGGTATGACAGCGACAGCGACAGTGTCGATGTCGGCAGCGGCGGCGGTTGCAGTGCGGGGACCGCGAAGGTGTTTGTGGTAGTGAACCTAAAAGTGGCGATAGCAATGTATATGAAAACCAACATCAATGAAAATGGAATCTGCCATGGCGATTATGACGATATACAACCAGTCACAACAGCAGAGTTTCCGATTATTAAATATGGATTTACAGATTTTTTGTTAATACGATACATCAATGAAAGTGACCCTTTCCCCCAATGAAAGTGGCGATAGCAATGTATATGAAAACCAACATCAATGAAAATGGAATCTGCCATGGCGATTATGACGATATACAACCAGTCACAACAGCAGAGTTTCCGATTATTAAATATGGATTTACAGATTTTTTGTTAATACGATACATCAATGAAAGTGACCCTTTCCCCCAATGAAAGTGGCGATAGCAATGTATATGAAAACCAACATCAATGAAAATGGAATCTGCCATGGCGATTATGACGATATACAACCAGTCACAACAGCAGAGTTTCCGATTATTAAATATGGATTTACAGATTTTTTGTTAATACGATACGTCAATGAAAGTGACCCTTTCCCCCAATGAAAGTGGCGATAGCAATGTATATGAAAACCAACATCAATGAAAATGGAATCTGCCATGGCGATTATGACGATATACAACCAGTCACAACAGCAGAGTTTCCGATTATTAAATATGGATTTACAGATTTTTTGTTAATACGATACGTCAATGAAAGTGACCCTTTCCGTTGACCGCATGCTTAAATAAAAGACCGGGCAGTGATAACGACCGTTAACATTTGCACCATTTTGCGCACCATACTCGTGCGTAGTAGCCTGGTAGACGCGGAAGTCGATTTGGTAGCGTACAGATAGAGGCTGTAAGAGCGAGGGGGGAACCTTTGATGAGCTTAATGGCTAAAGGAATGAAGGGCGTATCCCGATTACATCCAACGGTCAACTTTTCCCAACGTTTTCCCTACTTTCCTAAAAAGGCATGACCCGAATGCATCCTGTTCGGTTTTCCCCTTAAGTAAAACAAAGAGCTTGCCCACGTATCAGTGATTCCAAGATCGCCCTGTCTCTTTCATATTTGAAGAACCCGTAAAAGGAAAATTACAAGTGTTTATTTTGACATTGTTTTGTCTTCCTGTAATAGTGGAAGAAAACTTATTCTTTGGAAATTCAAGTGTATCGAATGTTCCTAATTTATTGAAAGTGATTTTTCTATGCTCCGTGGACTGCTCCAAAGAGGAGGGGCAAAGAAGGCTACAGCCATCCCTAAAAATATACTGAAATAAACTAATTAACATTTTAGTTAATTCCATACACGGTTCTGAAGATTATTCCATTATCACCTGTGTACGAGGTTTCCTCTACGAATGGTAACATCTACTTGCGTTACTCATGAATGAAAACGTTAACTAACTTGTTTCCACCTTCTCCACCCGAAAACACCGGCCTGAATGCAATCTTCTCTCTCAGATAGCCAAAAACGAAAGCCAAGCGAGTGTAAAGGGAAACCGGGCCGAGGGATTCAATCGGGCGATTCCGGGCAAGGAATACGGAAGCAGCAGACTTCCAAAAGGACGAAGTGGTTTCCACACACGACTTGTGTGGGAACAACTCTAATACCTGCAAGAAGCTGCGACATTCCCGCTGGTGGAAGTGGAACCGTTAACTCCCCTAGAGGCGTAAAAGCGGCGTGGTAGCACTGGATGCAGCGTAGTCGTGAAATGCCGATAGCAAGCAGGGGATTTTTCTGCGCGTACGGATGGCGTAACCGGCCGGTACACCTTCGAGTGTCGCGAGCGAAGGCGCCGTATATAACGCAGGCCTGGGTGGGAGGGGGAGGGGGAGGGGCGAACGCAGGCCTGGGGGGGGAGGGGGGGAGGGGCGGGGCGCGGGGGCGGCCTTCGCGCGTGGGCCGCGTCCCGAGGGCGGAGCCACAATGCCTCCTCCGACGCGCGCGCGGTGCGGCCGGTGAAGGACTTCGCTGGACGAGTTATGGCGCGCCGCGCCGGCTGGCTGACCGCGCGGGTCGCCCGCCCGGTTCCAACCAGTTCCATTCTTCCGATTGCGAAGCGGCTCCAATTATAACAGCTATTAAATACCCACTAATCATTCCCCGCTACATCTTGCAGCGGCGGTGTTTGTGATTATGACTCCCAAAGTGCGAAAGATGATATGGAAATTGAACTCTGGCTAAATGCCCTATAGAAATCCCCCGACAAGTTCGTGTTCTAATTAGATCCCATTAGTATACCAATGCGAGAAAACTCGCTTGTGGAAACCCGACTCCCCCTTCTTTCCTCCCACATCCGTATGAAGGAGAAAAGACACGAAACGTGTTTGTTACAAAATTTTGTTGAATCTAACTTCATTATAACGATATGCCAACATCTGTTTTTGGTATGTTTTTGATATGCAAACATCTAGTGATAAATCACGATCCTTTTAACAGACTCAATACATCCAGTGAATTATCAGTTAATATTTCCAACGAGGTCGTGATTTATCATTATATGAATCTAACTTAAATTTACTTACAAACTAAAAGTAAATTCTTTCTCGATCATAATGGAGTTCTGCACGAGGTAATCAGAAGTATCCTCTCAAGTCTAAATAAAGGTCTTAAATTGTCTCTTTTGTAGATTCCAACGCGACGTCACGAAGACTTTAAGTCTGGAACGCACCGTTTTCGAGCGGTTCGTGTGATGCGGATTGCATTTGCGCCTATCGATGTAGTCTCATTTTCTCAACAACCACGTAATATTTGGGAAGTAAAAGTGCAATTAGCCACCTCTAAGTAAAATTATCTTCTATTGTTTAACACCTCGTTTGTTATGATTGGTTCTGTGTGGAAAATGCCAAATATATCAATTTTTTATAATACAAGGTATAGGATCTGATGTTTAATGTAATTTTCCGTGTAGTTAGACGGTCACATCGCTTAATCAGACATTAAAATATATAATAGGGTATTGTAGAATGAATCCATAGAACGGGGCATTATGATCACGGAAATCCATCGACTACCAGCATGCGACTGAAGCAATGAGGAAATTTGTGCCTTAAGATTTCTTCATTCAATCCGAGCCGATTTCAGAGGGTTAGTGTGGTGAAATAAATGGTGAAACTGCGACGTGGGCGTAACCGCACCCGAGCGGAAAAACGACATTGCCAAGATTCCGACTGACCGGCAATGTTCAAGCTGTGTATCAAGTGCGCTTTAGAAAAGTAAGAGATGTTTGGGTTCTTATATTTTAAATAATAATTACGATACTTTTAATTATTTGATTGACAATATCTTCAATTCTAAGAAAATCTCATAATAATGCAAATAAATGCAGTCAGTTATATATGTCATGCCAATTTTCCCCCAACTTTTTACTTTCTCCTATACGTACGTATACAAGACGTAATATACGTAGTTTAGAGAAAGTTATGTAATGATACGGAATATCAATTTCGAGATTTCAACGGAAATACAGTTTTAGGAATCCCAAATACCGAAAAAGGAATACTTTTTTTTCAAAACATCCGTTCTCTTTGTCCGTCTGTCATATGTGAATAGCACTAGCGTCTAAACAATGCGTAGGATTTTTTTCAAACTAAATACTCCCTGACTGATCTGGCCCCATACTCGAATCTTTGCAATTTTCAGTAACATTTTTTTAGGTACTTTACATGAAGTCCCTGGAACATATTCTAAGTTTTCTCAAAAATGGCTTCAAGTTTTTCCTTTAAATTACTTGTAATAATAGAGTAAAATACACTCATAAATGTGACACAGGTTCGATTTTCACTGTTATCTCTGAATTTTTGAAAGTTGCGGAAGTTAAATTTTCGGCGTTTTCCTAAAGTTACAAAATAGAAGATTAAGATTTTTATTTCAAATAAAATGTGTTCTCCATAATTTGCTATTTCATTAATGTCATGTACATGCTTTTGAAAATGTTAGTAGTTTTCGCGCAATATTTAGAGAAATAAGTACAATATTAAAAATATCAAAAACAAGATTTTTTCCAAAACAAGATTTTCTCCAATTTTTTTTCTTTACACTTTTCCTAGGACATATGCGAAATGTACCCAATCAGAAAAAGATAATCACCATTTCGCTCTATTCTTTTCTTTTTTCAAAAATTACATAACTGTAAATTTTTGACTTTTCTCGCCTCATTAATATTTACAGTACCGGAAATTTGTGTACATTATTACATTTATGAGTACATGTGCGTCAAATGATATCTTATAAAATGTCTTGAAAACTCGAAGAATTTGGGGGAAAATGAGATGAAAATTCCACATTTTCAGAAACCACCAAACGCCGTTTTTTTTCGAAATCAGCTCCAATTTTTTTGTTTCAATTTTTTGAACGGATAGTGATAAATGGATTGAATAACATGACATTAATGCCACCTTGCTGTAATCTTTTGTTTTTTCAAAAATTACAGAAATGTAATTTTTTGACAAATTCATGCCGTTAATACTTACGTACATTTTCTATACATTAATGCATTTTCAAGTAATATTGCTTTAAATTGTTTGTAATGAAGTTTCTCTAAAACGCAAAAGTTTTAAGTGAAAATGAGCTTCAAAATACACATTTTCGAAACTCTCAAACAACATTTTCTCGAAAACGCCCCGAAATTTTTAAACGTAATTTTCCATATAGAACAATGTTTTACTCTTCAATAATTCTTCAATAACTTCAATAATTTTCTTAGCCATGTTTCACTTCTAGCCTGAGGGAACCGGAAAATTGAAAAACTGTGAAAAAATGTAGTTTGAGCGGCGATAGATGGCAGTTTTGGAAAGGGTGGGGCCAACCAGAAAAGCTAGCCCAGGCCTATGAAGTTAGGAATCGAACTAGTACGAGAAAGTCTATGCCATTCTGTAGCACCAGTAGTTTCTAAATATTCAAAGGTAAAACAGTTCAATTAATGTTCAGTTTTATAATTCACATTATTATTTGACTTCTAATTATCAGCTTGATATAATGAATTTCAAGTATTTTACATAGAATGCGAAGGTAAGTTCAGTGTATACCATCCAGAATATGCTAGAGACATAGGAAGATAACTTAGGTTCTGTTGTCCGGAAGCGACAGTGAGAAATAATAAAATTCTGCATTGAATTTTATGAATAATCGCAGATCTAGTTTCTCAGAAAAAATATTGTCTTCAAAACAATTGAATTTGAATGCCTTTTCTGGGCGCGCAGTTCAAACCCGCTGCCACGGCAGACTGCAGTGTCTGCAAAGCATTGCTTTGTCCTGGGAGTTATCGGTGAAACTATCTTACCTGAGAGGAAAACATCACTTGTCACAAAAGTAAAGTATCACGTATATTGGGTGAAATTTATTGACTCTATTAAATGAATTTAAAATTTATTTTTTCGTTTGTTTAACTGAATATACTTATTAATTGTTTAAACAATTGTTGATTATCACTTTTTTAATGACGCGCGTGCAATTAAAACCCAACTACCAATTAATTCCCACATTCTACAACTACCCTTTCTTGTATTCTCCCATACCTGTCTTAATTGTTCGTGGGAAGTAACGTTTTCTTGGCGTTGCCAGTTTCTTCTAATATTTCTTCCAAAATATGTTAAATATCTTCCTTTTGCAAACATTTATTTATTATTTAAGCCACTGTGGTGATCGTAAGTACACAGCGCAAGATCCATTAAAAGGGGTATTTTTCAGAAGCAATACCGCGTCATCAAATTTATGCCTCCAATGGTAAAAATGTGTTTGAATTTCTCAAAATTTATATTTTCCTTAAATGAAAACGAAAAAATATTGAATCTAACCCGTGAACAAAGGGATTCAATTGCACTCGTGGTAAATATGGAACTCGCTCCTATCGTCGTTTGTTTTCTTGAACATACTCATACTACTCGTGTAATTGTACCGCTGTTCTCCTCTCGTTTCCTCAATTATTATAATGTGAATAAGACAAGAAGTGTAATTGATACTGAATAAATTATGATTCAAAATTTCTCCTCTGTTCGATCTAAAGTGATCTATATATCTATCCATAAGCGCTGTAATTTTCTTTGAACAAAAAGCTTTCTGACAAAATTCCAAATTCAAAAGCCTCGGTTTGAATGAACTCGGTAATTACTATAGTATATTTTATGACGACATTCCTGCAATTTTCACAAATATTTTTCATTTCCATTTATATTTCTAAACAAGATTTGATAAAATATAAATATTATTTTAATCACATTTCACTTGATTATAATTGCATATTCTTGATTATTTTGAATGCGTTTCGGCCACCATGAAATATATCTCTTAAAAGGAGCATTGTCATCTATTATTGCTATTATTGTTTAGACGTGCATTTTCAATAGCAAGCTAAATTTAATATTAATTTCAAAATTGTTTATACATTTTTTTATCGCTTGGAGGTAACCTGTTTAAAATGACGGGACGAATCAAACTCTCATATTAATAATTCATTGCAATTAAAAGTAGAAGACTTTATTTAATTTTTTCTACCTCTGCAAATCGCGAGCTTTGATGCGTGCAAATTCCCCGGTGAGCGCGCGACGCAGACTTGCTGCACAAACGTGCGAGAGCGATTGCCTCACCTTGTAACGTTCACTCAAACTCTGAAATCGAATTGCGCGCCTCTGTAACTACCGAAACGTACCAACAGAAGTCATGTTAATAACATCATATTTTATAATCACTCGGTTGGTTTTTATTATTTCTTGTCGCGAAATGATCGTCTAGGACCACGCGGATATACACCTGCACTTACTGAAGCTCAGTTACATTTATCCCGTGGAAAGTGTATGTAACTCCTTTTTGGGGGGATAAATATTAAAATGAATCCAAATTTATTCTCCCAGGGTTGTTAGTCCTGGGAGGATGGGATATGGAATGATAATTTTGAAGGATAAATGGACGACATCCACATGCAGACATGCACAAACATTCATGCCCGAGGCGGGACTCCAACCAGCAATCCTTCCGTCCGAGATCGCCACGGCACTACTGACTTAGCGATCTCGGCTATCCGGGTAGTCATTATTATTATTATTATTATTATTATTATTATTATTATTATTATTATTATGACGATTATTATTATTATGACGATTATTATTATTATTATGACGATTATTATTATTAATCTTATTATTATTATTATTTGCAAATGGAAATGTTCTATCTAAAACGCTTTTTTGGAGGGAAATCTTTAAATCATAAGCAAAGATCCTGTCTTGCTTCAGTTGCTCAAACTTAACGATACAATTTCGGGGTCACAGGAAATTATTTTATAGAAGATTCTAATCCCATTTGAGAATAGTTTATTGTGTCGACGATGTGCGTAATAAAACGTGTTAGTGTTTTAACGCCACGAGAACTCATTTTACAATCTCAAATACTTGAGGTCAAGTCGTGGGATTGAATCAGCTGCCATTCTCATTCAAAAGGAAAGGTTTTTGGTCATTACATCTTCAAACCCAGTTGCAGAAGCATAGTCTTTGCCTTGCAAAAATATCTCGTTGTCCATTGTTGAAAAAGGTGCAAGAAAGTCTCCTGGGAAACGCTTTGGGTCGGACAGGTGAGATTGGAGTTCGCTTCGTGTGCTAAGTGCGCTCTTCCAAGCACAGCAAAGACAACCGATTCAAGCACGCCGGAGTTGCCAAGCTTCGACCTCCTCCCCCCCAAATTGACATGGCAGATAACGAGCTGTAAGATTCGACAAATAAGACAAAGTTATTCTAAATCTCAAATATCCAGTGTATTGGTATTCAAAGACTATTGCTCGTACATAAATTATATCAGTTTAAAACTATTCTAATAAAAAATACACTATCCTTGAAAGGATTTTTTTTGTTTTTACTTCACTTGTTAAGATGATAGTACTGCGATAATTAAAGTGCAAGTTCTTCTGGAAGGTTCACTGCTGAATTGTACTATATTCATGTGTGCAAGGTACACCTCATTCAATGGAGTCGCACATGGTATTTTATTTACCTTTGTGTAAACACATAATGTGTTAGTTGTGGAAGTTTCATTATGGCTGTCCCCTTTTTATCGCCCACTTTTTCAACAGATTCGTCTCCCTGATTGAACGGCCTCCGATCCCGAGCTTCTGCCTCGGTGCCCATGTGCCTTATGATGGATTCAAGAGGCTCTCCATCCCAATCATCACATTTGGTGCACAGCCGAAAACATTCGTTCTCAACTCCACTTGGGAAGAGATAGCTCCACCTAAGGTGACAATAACAATTCCCTTTTGAAAAACAGACCTGATTATGTAAAATATAATTAGCAAAGTTCTGCATTTGAGTCTATAGCCTAAACACCTTGTTTAAGAACATTCAAACTTATTTTTGAATTTAGCTAGATCATGTAATATATTTCCATTTATAATTTTTAATTTTGAAATTCTAATACTACTTGTCTTCATCAAGCTACCGAAAGTTCTGAAAAATATTTCAGAAATATTGTATTCACTAAAATGTCCCCTAACGGCTTTATTTTTCACACACGCTTGATTTTTCACACATAATGGTATCTTGTCACAAAAGTAAGGTCATTGTGTATTGAAGTAGATTTTTTTTTCGATATGCTCTCTCATCACGTTCGTCAACATCCAACACTACACCACTTCAAATTAAACAAAATAAAAAAATGCTTATGCATTATATTTTTAAAAATGAGAAACATTGCAAATTAATCACAACAATTACATGTTTTTAGGCATTTGGCATTAACCAGAGAGACGTAACTGGTTAGTGGCAAACTGGTAACTGGTAGACAAAGTACTTAGGAGTACAACACTTACAAAGACGAATTGAACACTTGGAAGAAAAAACATTGAATGGCCCACGTCCAAACGTGCTTCATTACACATTCATTGTGAACACACGTAGATGGCATCTATTGTAAAGTGAGATGTTCTTATTGTAAGGAATTAAATACAGGCTATTGCGAAGTAAAAAATATTCTTAAACATAGCTCGACAACTCTGCGGTTACAATTTTTATTAAGCATTAACCGTACATACTCTAATACAATTAATAACACACAATTTTAAACTAGTGGTGCTACAGAATGGCACAGACTTTCCCGTATTAGTTTTATATTTCCTTTGGTGTCAGCTAGCTATTGGGACGTGCCATATACTCTTATCAGCTGTCATCTATCGCCGCCCAAATTACTCTTTTTAACATTTTCTTATTTTTTCGTTTTCTTAATAGTATAACGGAAATATTATTTTAAGAATATTAAAGAACAGTGAAACCTTGTCCTAAATGGCAACTTTATTTCAAAAATTTGGAGCCGTTTTTCAAAGAATGTCGCTTAAGTGCTGTTGTAAATAAGAAATACGAAGCTCTTTTTCAGAGAAATTACTTGTGTTTTCTAAAAACTTTATTTGAAGTCATTTAAAGCCCTTAAACTCGCAAATCCATTAGTGTTTACAAATTGTGGGAAACGTGCATATTAACGGTGTAAGAGATCTTAAAAAAAATTACATTTGTGTATATTTTGAAAAAAAAACAACTCAAAATGAACTTTAAGTCCGAATGTCAAGTTATTTCACGAACCACTAGTTATTTATATAATTTTTTCCCAGTAGATTACATTGAATCACAGAAAACAATGCTACATTATTGAGAGTTCGAAGACGAGATGAAAGTAGGTTCACGCCCGCCGCCCGTGCCGTCGCCTCATGGTTGTTTCTGTCGGCAGAAGCCGCTGCCCGCGCTCCGAGCGCCGCCGAGGGCAGCGTATGTGGGGCGCCTTATCTGCCCGCGCCCCGCGGCCTGGTCCGCCCGCTGGCGCCCCCCGCTGCCGCCCCTGCCGCCGCTCCGCGCACGCGCCCGCGCCCGCGCCGCCGCCAACGCCCGCGCCCCGCTCGCCCCGGACTGCGCCGTGCTGAAGGGCGTCGTGCATCGCCCCGGCGGCCGATGCCTCGTGGTCGAGATCGAGAAGAACGTGGCCAATAACAGAAAATTCTGAGCAAATAGTTAGTTAATTTAGGTTCAAGGGGTTTAATGTTCGCAATCTGCTTTACTTCAGATTAACACAGCAAAGTTTTATCTAATCTACTTTTCGAAGCCAAACTCACCATTTTTTCTGCCGTCGTTTGGTGATTTTAGATGAATTTTGACATATAACGTGATAGTTCAGATTAAGTACTCCCAAAAAGCTCGTACCAATAATTTCAAATTATTTCGTTGGATTTACTATTGTAAGCCACTTGTTTCTCAATCTGGACCACAGTCCACGATTCTGCTCTCTCACCGTCAGCAAGCTCCACGTTTACGCAGGAGATACATCAACTTGTCAGCAGCAGAAAACGTCAGGCGAAGTGTAACGGGGACGTGTCTGCCAAAATCTGAGTAGATTTTTTTTTCAAAATATTTTTGATCCAGTTGATAGCTATTCATTCAAGAAATACTTCTTTGTCTGATATTGATTTGTAACTCATACTCCCGAAATGTGAAAATGATTTTCATGCCGTGAATGCCTGTCGATTGTCAACGCAAGCATGTTCAGAAATACAGCATCTGCGAAATGTAAAATGTTACATGTGTCAAAGTCTTTGTAATACATTGTAATTATTTGACAGCTTACATTTGCAACTCAATTCGATTTAAATGGAAGCATGATTTAGATGATATATAAAATTACCTCGTTTTGTAATATGTAGATTTCGATTTTAAAATCAACATCACTAGCATTCCCCAATGTAGAAACTTTCATTGCGAGGAAGCAGAATACGAAAAGTCCATTACTTATTATATTTTCCAGTTTCATGGGAATTTGGCGTACAGAGACCTAAAAAGTTTATAAAGTAAATTATTTATCGAACACTTCATAGGCTCACAAAAACATATTGGCTTTGAAAAATCGTTCTTGAAGAGATAGTTCGATTTCCGTGACTTCTGAATTATGATTTACGAAAAACTTCACTGATTTTCCAATTTGAAACACTCCTCCACACATTTTTACCAAATTCAAACACTTCATTGTTTCAATTAATAGAGAATACATTTATCTTATAATAATGAAAATTGTAATTCTTTATAGAGAAGGCCAGTAAAATAATATAATAATCTGAAAGTAAACAAAAAATACAATATTTCGAATATTTTAAAATTTTATTTTCGACACAAATATGTAATATTATTTATACAAGTAGAAATTTATTTTAGCATATTTTCAAAATTATAAATGGGTTTAGGAGCCAAATTTACTAAGAAAATCGCTGTGAGTGTTTTTAGTGCCTATAAGTGCCCATAAGCATTTGGCAACAAACCACGTGACTTTTGTGTCTAGTTTTGCCACTATATTTTTTTGTTGTCAGGCGTGAAATATATTTGCAAATAACGCCATCAGTGAATGCGATAATTTTATTTGTTTAACGATGTCTGGATTATTTCTTAAAAATAAATATTTATGAGATATTACAGAAATATAATTGTCACAAAGCAATACAGAATGTAATTTCAAAAGATTGTTTTTACATTCGCATCCTAATATTTACACAAATAACTTGTGATTTTTACAATGTATGTGGGAGAAGTAAGCGAAAAATAGAAGTAAGAGTAATAAGGACAGACGGGCGGAATGTCAAACTGATAGACCGGCAGACTGACAGACGAACAGACTGACAACAGGGCTGGCGAACAGACGTACTGACGGACAGACTGATAGACGGACAGAGCGATAGACTGACACAGTGACAGAAGCCAGAATGACAGACGGACGGAATGACTGACAGATATCAGAAATCCAGAATGACACACGCCTTTTTCCTACAAACCAACTATTCAGTATCTAGGGTCCGGAAAAGTGGTTTCTTACCACACAGCGTGTTAGAAATTAGTCGTGCTATAAAAGCACATACTTTCGCGTCATTAGTAATGGTTATTTAATCTCCTTCATTGTTTTATGTAAAACTTATTACAAATCGAAGAACATCAGATCGAACAATGAGTCGTAATTCACAGAACTACAGCTGCCTTCTCGGTGGGCGCAAAGCAATTGGTACATTTCAATCTCATATGTCCTGAAGGCTGGCCATTTGTATTTCAAATTACAATAGGGCTAATTTCAATTAAGGTTTGAGGATTGAAAGAAAATACATCAATACATTGAGAATGCAAATACGTTCCTCGCAACACGGACAAAAAATGAGTTATCGAATAGGTTTTAAAAAATGTCCAAATCATTAATTTGTATACGTATCACAAATGGTTTAGTCGCTAGCCTTTTTAAGAGACGGACAGATATTTAGCCGTCAATCAATTTTTCGGTATCAGGGCCCAACAAAACATTGATTCTGGCTACACCACGTATTGGAGGATTTTTTTTTCTAAATTTAGCAACTGGGTCATTCCCTTGAACATTTTGGTATTTATGACAGTGGGTTTCAGATAAGTTTTGTTTTCTAATATGTTAATGAACAGTTAAACTGCCAAATATGAGAGTCTTATTATCAATGATTTTCCTGCAACTATTCAATAATGTATTGGCAACATTTGGACGTGAAGTAAAATGAAAAATATTCTGGAAAGTACGTGGTGCATAGCAACAAAATGATATACCACTGTAAGCATAAATTACCATATTTCAAGTGGGTAACGTATTATTTAGAATTTTCACTTTAAATAAATATGAGAACCAACAATAAATTAAACAAATAATTATAGTTCCAAAACCAATCTTTTTTCGCATAATTTTTGGGTAAGGGTAAGATTATTACTTAATTACGCTGTCTCCCAAATTTCATGATGGAGCGTTGAACCATTTTCGAGATATTGAAATGTTAATTTTTGGCTTAAGGCTGTAAGTCGTGTGCGATGCTTGGGATAGGTGGGCTTGCTCAATTTTGCATTGCTCCGTCGCGAACTGTACTGTGATTTAGAAGAATCTCTGTTTTTGAACGTGTAGTCGAGTTGTTCTCATGTGTGAGTGAAGTTCTGTGTAGTTGGTGTGGTTATGAAAATCAGTGAAAGTGATACTACGCTTCACTTTGTCTAAACTAGTGAATAAGTTTAATAGTTTGCGGTGTTGCAATCCGTTTGGTCTACAAAATCATGTAATGTCACTAACCTGTAAGAACTTGTAACTTGTTGAATGACAAGTCTGATTTTCAAACATAAGTTGAATAGCATTTCTTTGTTACCAGTCATGGTAAGCGTTCCTGTGATGGTGTAGGCGGAACAAGGCTTGCTTTGTACGTTTTCCCTGGGAACGCAGATCACAAATCCTAAATAACTTTTCAAATGGGTACAGACTAACGTTGAAGGAATTTTATTTTCATTTAAAGTAAAAAAGAATATGAAAAAGCCAAAATGTTAAACGCCAGCAGGTTTATAGACTAAAAAGTGTGCCAGGAACACGCAGTATCCACAGTATGATTCCAAAGGGTGAAAATAAAATTTCTATCTAAACGTACTCTGGTTCTTCTGAAGATCCTAGAGAAGTAGTTCTGCATCGGTATGTGAGAAAAATACGCCGTGGAGAGACTCCTTCACTGGGCAGCACTGTGTCACTTGCTAAAATGGCCGATATTCATTCGCTCCGATAATTTGCTTCTATTTATAATTTACGTGTCTTCTAAAGCTCCATTTCAAACTTTCAGGATTGAAAGAATGGATACAAATCAATTGGAGAGAAAATGTTAAAATCCAAAGGTTGGTTTTGTGGTTATTAGTAGTAGTAGTATTGCGAGTATTTTACACCATTGGGCGTCTCTGGCATCCCAGTTTCCATTTTAGTCTATCACTGCAGTCTTCTGCAGTTAATCCTCTTCTGTCCATTGCCTTCTCTACTCTTTCCTTCCATGTTCTTTTGGGTCTTCCTCGTCTTGTGTGTGATGTTGGTGTCCAATTCCAGAGCTTTAGAGGCTATCGTTCTTCACCCATTCTTTTTAAATGACCATACCATTTGAGCCTTTTAATTTCAATGGTATCAATAATGTTGAAACTCACTTCTGCTTCTAATTTCTTCGTTTCTTACTTTGTCCAACAATGTCAATCCACAGCTTCTTCGCCAATAATTCCACCATTGCTGTAAGTTTATTCTCATTACCTTTAGATATTTCCCAAACTTCGGACCCATATGTGGCAATACTCTCTACGATAGTCTTATACAATCTTCTTTTAACATTCTTCCTAAGAGTTTGGTTCCGTATTAAAGGATGTAATTGCCTTATGGCTACTTTGCCTTTTGATATTCTACTCTGATTATCTTGTGTACTACCCTCACTTGCTGCTATTTGAGTACCTAGATAGATAACATTGTGGCAGGATTTCAATTCTGGTCCGTTAGGTATACACAGAGTCTTGGTTTCTCCTCCTACAACCAGATATTCTGTTTTATTAAAATTTATTTCCAGCCCCCAATTTAAGTACTCTTCATGAAGTTTTCGCAACATATACAAAACATCATCTTCGTCCTCAGCGAAGATAACTTGATCGTCTGCATAATTAAGAGAATAGAGCATGGAATCGTCAATTTTTACACCCAGATTACAACACTTTCTTCTCCAGTTTTTTAAAGCTTCGTTTAAATATAATTTAAACAGAGTGGGAGCTATGCAACACCCTTGCCGTAAGCCTTTATTTACAGAAAATGGTTCAGAAAGGTTTCTTCCAATTTTGATCTGACTTACATTTCTGCTGTATAGGTCTTTAACAGCTTTCAATAAGTACTCATTAAAATCTTGTTTCTCCATTGCCATCCAGAGTTTATTTAATGGAACTGTGTCGTAGGCTTTTCTTAAATCTACAAATACCAGGTGAGTTTCTAAATTATGGGCAAGTCGTTTGTCAGTCACAAGTCTGATACTAAAAATATTATCAGTACACGAGCGTCCAGCTCTGAAGCCGCTCTGTTCTTCCACATCTACAAGATTCATTTCAAGACGAAATTTTAGTATTTTTCCATACAACCGGCCAATACTACAGAGCACAGTTATACCTCTGTAATTCCCACATTGTTTTCAGTCACCTTTTTTGTATATGTTAGAAATATAACCTTTTCTAAAGTCCTCTGGCAGCGTCTCTCCCTTCATACATCCATTGTACAGTTGGCAGAGAATTTCGAGGAGTATATTAGGACCATTTTTTAACAGCTCCATATACATTGCACCTGGGCCTGGAGACTTTCCATTTTTAAATGTTCTAAGAGCCTTTCCAATCTCATTTTCTGTAATGTCTTCCATGTCATTATCTCTATTCCCCATACTGATCTTGTAAACATTCATGAATTCTTTTCTGTCTTCTTTCATCAATTCTTGATAATATTCTTTCCATTGTTGTAGGCCTATAAGTTGTAACGCTGAACATTCTTTCTCATTTGTTCTTAGATCTTTTATAAGTTTCCAAGACTCTTTTGCTTTGGTACTACCAATGCATTGGTCAATTTCTTCACATTAGCTGCATCCAAGCAGCATTATTAGCTTTCATAACTTCCTTTTTGTTTCCCTACTTATTTTAGTTATTTGGGTTATTACATTTTTAAATTAATTTATTAATTTCTGCTATGAAATATCAAAAAATATATAATTAATTTTATGTGCATAATTACGCAATCATATCTTCTTTTAGATGAATACTATACTTTTTTTTTATAAATATTTTTTTGGCGAAACTGATGATAAACATTGGCGTGAGCTCTGAAAACTGAGTATTTTAAATGTTCATTATTAAGTTACTATGGCATATATAGCTTAAACAATATGACTGATTCATAGTTGGAGGCAATGCAAATATTGTAATATCTTTGAATTTGAAGATTTCGAGGTTATGAGATCTACTTTTTTACATGGAATGACCCAACTGGATTTATCCACTTTTTCGTTGTCGGGGTCCGACAATTAGGGTTTTTTCTGGCGAAAATTCTCCCCTTTTTCTGACAGGATTACCTAACTTTCTCTCTACTGCATAAGCAATAGCGAGATAGTATAAGTAATTTACTACAATAACGAATAAGATTTTTTTCATTTTTCTATTATACTAGATTTTCTGACGAAAAATCTGCACTTTTCGTTGCATCATTTCAATATTTTGTCTCAACTACGTAAGTATGCAGTGTAGAGAGAAACAAAAAAAATAGTGGATTAAGAGAGATAATATTTGATTTTTGATCTGGGATTGATGAAATTAAACCGGGAGTGGTGGTGTAGGGCATCAACTGACGTTACTGTAGTTTTTTTCTCGTTTATTGCTTGTTGGATTGTACATAGATCAGTTTGCACTCTCATATGTACTGATGACTTACTACTAACATGAGCTCTGCTTAATATAGTTCTACTATTGTTACATCATTGGGGTAGGTTCCTCATGAGAGTACCTACAGTTCACAATTGTTTGAGAATATTTTTAGGAAGGAATCGAAAGGGTATCTATTGTTTATTCTGGTCTGTGTGTTATTCGTTGAGGCTAAATTGTACTGTTTTAGTTGATCTATTGAGTTATTGTTGGGGTAGAAGTTATTCGATAGGCGTGCTATTTGATAGGTGATGAAGTTCATGTTTTATTCTCTATGGAGTTGATGGTTTGAAATGAACCATGGGGCGTTAGTGATTATTCTGAAGAATCTGTTCTGTAATATTTGAATTTTATGATGCGGCATGTTGGATGATGCGGCGTTTGTTTAGATGGGTCAAGCGTATGATTATGGGTCTTATGATAGTTTAATATAGTATTATTTCATTTGTGAAAGTTTAGAGTTTTTATTCAGTATTGGTTTGAGTTGGATTAATTTGATTTTAGCCTGTTGTATTTTAATGTTTATGTGGTTTTTTCAGTTGAGTCTTCTGTCAAGATTTAGTCCTAAATATTTTATATGTTTATTTGGTGGTGTCCAGTTTATTTGGCTATTGTTTAATAGTAATGGGTGGGGGCAGAGAATGGTCTTAATGAAAAAAAGGCTGGTTTTTATTTATTTGGGTTTAGTTTTATTTTCCATTTATTGCCCATTCGTCTATTTTGTTTAAGTGTTGCTCAATTTTTGTACTGCTGTATGTCAAGGTGTAACTTGATATGAATATTTCCGTATCGTCACCAAACTGTGCAAGTTGTGTGTAGCATGCGGTGGGTAAATCTGCTGTGTAAAGATTGAATAGCGTTGGGGGTAGGGGTGAGCCTTGTGGAAGTCCGGCTTCTATAGTGCGTGGGTTGGAGCTATGATTGTCTATGGTTACTATGAAGGACTGTCTGATATAAATTGTGTAATAATCTTTAGTATTTATATGTTCCTATTGTTTTGAGTTTGTAAATTAATCCGGGGTGCCAGACTCTGTCAAAAGCTTCAGACACATCTAAGAGTATTGCTATTGTGTGTTTCTTTTCTTGGAAGGTAGTATGAATGTATTCAGTAATCTTTAGTAACTGGTGTGCAGTTGAGAAATGGATTCTAAAACCGAATTCATGGTTTGCAATAGTTTCTGACTTTGTTAGATGATTATGGAGCCTTTTTTAAATCATTTTTTCAAATAATTTTGAAATAGTTGAGAGGAGACCCATTGGTCTGTAATTCGCTGCAAGGCAATGATTTGTGTTTGGTTTAGGGATCAGGATTATATTTGATATTTTCCAAGTTCTTGGGAAATATCTCAATCTGAGTGATGAATTATGGATGTTTATATATGCGATTGTGGATGTGGGCAGGTTTTTTAATATTTGGTTGCTAATTAGGTCATGTCCGGGAGTTTTTCTTTTTGTCAATTTTTTATGCGGTTTTTGATTTAGGTAGGTGAAATTAATTTTATTCTCTGTGGGACGTCATAGTTTGGTGCTCCATTTGAATCAATTATTGCCTCGGGCACTGGGTGTACGGGTGTATTATTATGTTTGAATGTTTGAGCGAAGTATTCTCCTAGCGCTTCTGCCTTATCTTGTGGAGCAAATTGTATACCTTGTGTCGTGTTGAGTGGTGGCATGGTTATTTTGTTTTAGTTAGAAGACATTTTGTGAAGTTCCGTAGTGATTTATTTGAGGTATTTAATGATTCTATTTTGCTGTCAAAGGATTGTTGTCTGTGTGTATATTTCTTGCCTCTTTTGTTATTTCATTAAGGGGATTTAGTTCTTTGTTCAGTTGGGGAATTCTATTGTTGCTCCACAGCCTTCTAGTTTTATTGCGTGTGTTGATTATTTTTATTATCTCTTTGGGTAGTTTTGGTTTTGTCTGTTTGAAAGAATATGTGAGTTCGTTGTCTTGCAAGTACTTTATTGTGTTTATTATTATTTCGTTTATCTGCATGACAGATTTTTCTACTTCTATGGGAGAGTTTAATATTTTGAATTGTGGTGTCTTGGCTCTCAATATTTTCCTAAATGTTTCCAAATTTATGTTTTGAGTGTTTAGTTTCTGAGTTGGGGCATGTGGGGGAGGTATTATTTTGGTGGTTATTTTGGTGAATACTGAAAGATGGTCTGAATCAACCTCGAATACGTTGAATTATACACTCTACTTGTGTTAGTAATTGCTATGTCTAATATATCTGGGTGCTTGCTGCTGTCGTGTGGGAAGCGAGTTGGTTCGTATGGCGTAAGTGTGTTCAAGTTTAAGTCTGTTATTATTTTGGGTAGCTGAGATCCTGCATTGTTGGAAACTGCAACTCAATTAACATGTTTTGTGTTTAAATCACCTAGTAGAATCACAGGCGTATTCTGTCGAAGAAGGGGAATTATGTTGGTATCTTTCATTTTAATATGGGGTGGTTTATATGCTGATATTATGGTTTTGATTCTATTATTTACAGGGATTTTAAAGGATTGCAGGGATTAGCTCTTTTCTAACCCTGGGGTGTGAGGTGTGCCAGTTTTCATATATGGAACTGATTTTTCGACGAGTATGACTACTCCTCCCTCTTTTTGATCCACCCTGTTTTTTCTTATTACGTTATATCCCGGTATGCTAAATGTCTTGTCTGCACCGAGGTGCGTTCCGGTGATGCATGCGATTTGTATTCCTTTATCTTTTAAGAAATATTTTTGTTCATTTTGTTTTGTTTGATATGTTATTGGCATTCCAGTTTAGTAGGGTTAATTCTTGTTACACTGTTCTGGCATTATTAGTATTAAAGTAAGATGTGATTGAATTTTGAATACTGTTTTTTCTGGTTGGAATGATACTATGATACTATTGAGTATGTCCATTAAATAATTTATAATGTTGTTGGCTACAGTGTGCATTATTGAGTTAGGGTTAATATTATTATTGTTATTATTTACATTTTGGTGTGCGTTTTGATTGTTATGCTGGTTTGTGGTTGGGTTTTCTAGATATGTGAAGTTTGGTATGGTTCGATTATATGGAAGATTAGGAAAATTGTGATTTGTGAATATATTGGCGAGGTGGGTAATAGTTTTAGAGTCCTACTGGGTAATAGTTTTAGAGTTGCTTTTGTTGCTGTCTGAAATTTTTTAAAAATAATTATATTCTGCGGACCGAATATCCGCGCGGTGAAGACCCTTGCAGTTGTAGCATGTTGGACTTAATTTTTTTGTGGACATTTTACCGTGTAATGGTCTTTTGCACAGAATGCTCATACAATTTCATTATTACAATTATTCCTTACATGGTCATAGTCGAGACACCTCAAACATTGTATTGGGACATTTGTTCTATGTCTTTTTTCAGTTTTGATACACAGATTACAAATTGCATTATTTTTTAGCACTTCCACAACATTTTGTTGTCCATCAAACTCTGCTTCAATAACCGGATTGGGCATATTGTCTTTGTATAATCTTGGGTGGATCAATGAAGGGTATTTTGAAATCAAATGTTCGTATATCTCTTGCTGAGTTACAAACTGATGAATGTTTTTAAAAGCTACTGAGAATTTCTTGTTCATGGGATCCTTGTGGGTGGGATTGTCTATTTGTACTTAATAGATATTTGATAGCCTTTCTAAAGTCCGTTGTGTACTTGAAAGATAACTTAATTTCGTAGTTAACCGTATCTGAGGTGAATTGAGTGGTAATTTGCTTTTTAATCTCTTTGTTGAAATGATTAATGTTCTGAATGTTTTTCCCAAATATGGGGGGCATTTTTATATTCTCGACTTCATGTGTTTCCTCGTCGTCTAGATAATTGAATCTTTTGTCTTGGTCACTATTTTTTTTCAAGAGGAGCATATTTATTGCAAACAGGTATATTATATTCACTACCACTGGATGATTTTTTTGATGGACTACCTATGGGGTACAGTCACTGTGGCCTCTTTTTACGCTGTTACTGGTCTTATCACTGCCTTTGATGCTGTCGGGATCGTGGCTTGCTTGGCCGCGAGACAAGTCGCTGCCGCATCGGTATGACTGGCCTTACTGGAGCCTAGTGTTGGGTCGGGGCAGGGGTACCGCTTCCATGTTTGTTGCCAGCGGGTTCTGGCTGGATCCATTGATGTGAATGAAAGAGCTTCTTGATGAATTTGCGAGGACGTGTTGATCCCCGTTTTGGTCGTTGCTGTAGGTGACTTCCATTTCGGTTGTGTTGTACAGGAGCGCCATTGCTCCCGCTATGCTCTGACTAAAACATCAATAGCATGACTTTAGATCGATTCACTGCACTTGTGACGTTTCATTAATTGGTTGGAACACAAATTTTGTCACTGATACTGCACTGTTTCAAGTTTAAACGTTCTGAGCTCTGCGGAGCACGATGTGTACTGGTCGCTGGCTCAGCGCGGTATGAGAATCTGTTACTGTAGTGCCTCCAACCAGGAGGTCCTGGGATTCGAGTCCCAACGGTGGCAGGATTTTCGACACTATCCAGAAGCTAGGTCGAGTTCTGTCGCTGTCTGGAAGATAATTCTAGCGGCCGGCTACTCTGATCGGTAGTTTCCCACGGTTTCTCCGATCAATATCGGGCGAATTCCGGAGCAAAAACCTACCAAACGGGGGACCAGGTGCGATCTTTCCTTCCCCTTGTCCCATCCTCAAACTTTTCATCACTTACATGCACTACCTCACAGTTACACTTACATGCACCATACTAACACACATGCCGGGAGACCCTTCGCGAGCTTAGAGCTTGTCCCGGCTGGGACGGTGCCCTGGTGGTGGGAGATACCTGGGTGGGAAAACCCAATAACCGACTTTAGATTGGCGCCGGATAGCGCCATCCAGAGGGAAAGATCACCGCCGCCACCTGAGCAAAAAACATGCACTGCACTTACGGTACTAATGACCTTAGCAATTGATCCGCCCGGAATCACTAGTAATCAATCACTCAATCACTCTGATGAAATTAATAGTTAACGTACTAATGCAATATCCGTTCGCTTCGGTGGAGCATTCAGTAACAACTCTACCTGACTGTTCAAATTGCTTGGTATTGGATTAAGATTTCTTAAAATGTTTATAATTGTTTTGTTTCTTGTGATTAGTTTATCAATTAGTATATTTTCATTCATCATTGCAAACAAATAATATTCATTCTTGAGAACTAGTTTGATAGATACACCTGAGTCTTTGGAAATCTCTCCAGGGTAGAAAGTTCACAATTCTTGTATTTTTTGAGATGTGTCAATTAGACCTTCATAAAATTATTTTACAATGTTTTGTTAGTTATTGGATATCCAAATCTGAGAATAAAATATGGCCAGGTAGGACTCAGTAACCTTTCGTTTATTGATTCATGAATGGCTAACTGGATGCATCCTCCGTGAAGAACTGGCGATATTTGACTATTTATTTATCTATTTGTATCGTATTATTATACGTTGATAACTGACAGTCGATGTGATATGATAAGAACGTAAGTTGGCCCATGATTTACCAATGTCTACAAACATCATTTAAATCGGTTGTGCTTTATATAAGGAGTCAATATTAAATATGTTAGTTTAGTATATGTAGAATGCCTGGAAACTTTGTAACAAAACAATACCCCATATTCTGAATTGAATATAATAAAGAATGCAGATCCAGTTTTTTTTAAGTTGTCTTGCAGAAAATTGAGATTCATACCGGCTACCGCAGCAAAGTAGACACCAGCATGGGCAACCGTGTTCCTTTGTATCTCTGGAATATCAGTGAAATTGTCCAGTGAGGGGAAAAAATCGCATGTCATACACAGGAGTACTTTAATAATATCAATTGATCGTATCAAGTAATAATATCAGACTATTTATTCAATCTATTTAGCCTACTTAAAATGAATTTTTGTTCAAAATAGTAACCACATTATCCTACAGCTTTAGAATGAACGCTGGATACGACCCAACACTTATGGAATTTAAAAAAATAGATTGTTATTAACACCATGGCACATCATAAAAGCATTTTATAGCTTCATTCTGACAGTCTGACAGAAGCTACAGTCTGACTATAGTCAACTTTACAAAATGTGATAAATTATTATAACAGAATTAGTATTTAGATTTTCTTCTAATCAAATGTAATTAATAGAAATATTCGACCCATCGAAAAGATTACCTAGTCGAAGTTGAATCGGTTCGGGAAACTTTCTGTTTGGTTGTTTCTCTTGCGTTACATTTTGCAGACACGTTCATTAAGTGCGTGTCGGCCACTTCTTCAATTGAATAGTGTTCATCAGTGGCAGGTAAACAATAATTTCCGCCAAGATACAATTTTCTTTCTTTCGCGTATTGCGATTAGTACGTCAGACGCTACCGTAACCTCTGGATTATTGTGGGTTAAAAAAATGTATCTTATAATTGTGAGAATTATCGAGAAAATTCCATTCATGAAAATTACATTCAGAGGT
Organism: Acheta domesticus; assembly: GCA_031308135.1. NCBI lineage: Eukaryota > Metazoa > Arthropoda > Insecta > Orthoptera > Gryllidae > Acheta > Acheta domesticus. The sequence goes on along the minus strand of JAHLJT010009436.1, from coordinate 75,484,122 downwards.
AAGAAGCTTCCGAATCCCAAGTTCGTAGGTTCAAATCATGCTGTAGGAGGGGTATTTTCCAATGGCGGAAGATCCTCAGTCAAACATTTTATGCAGAAGGCGAGTAAATGACTCCAGATAAATGACAGACAAAATTAAATTCTCCGATATCTCTCGAACCAATCAGATTCCGCGTTCGCCTGGTTCTTGGTGGCGAACTTGGGAATAAAAGTCAGTCGTCAGCGTTGGGTGCTCATGTGGTGCAGAGTTTTAAACAGCACAATGCATGTAAACGGTTTCGTGATAATTGTTTAATATTGTGTTGGCAATAAATTTGTTAGGTCGACACATTTTCTCAGTCTTATTAAGCCTTTATTAACACATATTATATATAATACGGAGTTGCTCTACAGCTGTCGCCGTTTCTCCGCACTCAGTCTTCATGTCTCTCTGTTTTACCATAGATTATCTTGCATTTCTCTGGCCGTCATAGCCTCTGGCACTCCCTGCTGCCATGCAAGTCTGGATCTTCCTCTCTTCTGTCTTTCTGAGACATCCAATGCAGGACTCGTTTTGGCCATCATGCATCAGTCATTCGCATAACATGACCGTACCAAACGATTTGTTTTTTTCTCTATTTCGTCGAGAATAGATTTCTCAATTTTCTTTCTTATGTCATCTTTCCTGCATCTGTCACGTCTGCTGTAACCGCAATTTCAAGGTCCATTTCAAGGGTCCATCAAGATCAGTAGTCCATTTCAAGGGCCAACAGCTTCCCTCTTGTTCTTTTATCAACCTCCCAAACTTCTGAACCGTAAGTTGTAACACTCTGGACTAGTGTGGAGTAAAGACGTCTTTTAGTAGCGTTAGTGATGGTTTTGTTCCATAAGTCAGAGTTTGTACTTCGTGTCACATTTCTCCCCAAGCTTATATGTCTTTCAATTTCTTCTTGGCTATTTCCCTTTTCGTTAAAGTGTACACCCAAATATTTATATTTGTTTACTCCTTTCATTTTTACTCCATTTTCCAGAAGAAGATCTTCTATCTCATTGTTTTCAACTGCCAGGTATTCATATTTGTCCATGTTAATAGTATGTCCTGCTTTCAAAAAGTGTTCATTGAGTTTCCGAATCATGAAACTCAAATTGTCCCCATCTTTTGCAATTACTACCTGGTCATCGGCAAAATATAATGTGTATAATTTATCGTCTCCGATCATTATTCCCATTATTCTGCATTGTTTCTCCCATTGCTGTAAAATTTGATGCAGATATATTTTAAACAGTGTTGGGGAAGACAGCAACCCTGACTAAGACCTTTACTGACTGGGAATGGATCCGAGAGCCTATTGTAGATCTTAATCTGAGAGGTGTTGTTCTTATATAGATTCTGTGTGGCTCCAATGAAGTTCTCACTGATTTTATGTCCATCCATTTCTTCCCATACTCTAGCAACTGGTACATTCCTTCCTGGCCTTCTGAAGATCAATGAAACCCAGATGAACTCTTTTAAGTTGTTTTAATGTAAATACGAGGGTCGTTCCGAAAGTAATGCCTCCTATTTATTTGTATGACAACTACAGTAAATAAAAAAACAAACTTAATATGTTTTAGAACAGAGCTTTTTAACACGACACTATTTTTCAATATAGTCCCCCTTCTTTTCTACATATTTTATTCACCGACCAACAAGAGCTTGCATGCCACGCTGGTAAAAGTCTGTACCAACCGAGTTGACCAGAATGGGGAATTCTTATGGCGTCATTCCATGGATTGTCGTTTTATTTCTGGCTCATAATGGTGATATCATGTCTCGTAATCAGTGATTATTAGATCCAGAAAACCGCCACCTTCAGTTTCGTATTGGGTCGAATGCTCCTCACAACGTTCCGTTGGTCCATGGATGTTCCTGTGTAAGTGATCGCGGGACACACCTTGCGCACAATTTTCAGTAACTCAATTTACTCAGCGTCACCTCTAATGCATTGCAATGTTCAGCGCAGTACGCAGTTATCCAGCACCCCATGAACCTATTCACGCGGGAGAGCTGATCGAGGCGCTCCTTCATTCCGTGGTGTGGCAGCTGTGCGTGGACGACAGCAACGTGACACGTCGCTGTCACCACCGCTGTTCCACCGCTGTCACCACCGCATTCACGTCGCTATCACCACCGCTGAAACGCACTACCCATTGTCGCCACACTGTAGTGACATCCACTGTATGCTTTCCGCAAAAGTTCAGCAAGAGTGGTGATGATGGCAATTTCCTCGGAATTGAGAAATTCAGCCACACGTCTCGGCTTCTGACGCGCGTTCCAGCTAGACGCAATTTTAGCGTTCTGTAACTATGCTTCTATCTGACAAATAGCAATGAAATTAAATGAACTTTAACGCGAAAGTTCATTTTTCACGATGACACCACTCACATTTGTTTTTGAAATCGTACGCCTAAATAAAAAATTGGGAGGCGTTACTTTCGGAACGACCTACGTATATTGTCTATGACCGATCTATCGGCAGTAAAACCACATTATTTCTCTCCGATTTTTCCTTTTATCTCTTCTTCTATTTGATCTTGGATTATTTTGCTATATAGTCTACCTATAGATCCAATCACCGCTATTCCTCTAGTTTGTTTCATCGTCTCTAGATCCTTTCTTATGAATCGGTGTCAGGTAAGACGTTCACCATTCTTGAGGAGGATTTTCTCCATTCATGCACCTTGAAAACATGTGTTTGAGCAATTGATGCAGTTTATAGGGGCCCTATTTAAGTAGTTCTGCGGGTATATCTCCCGGTTCTGATGGCTTATTAGATTTCATGGTCTTAAGCGCCTTTTCTAAATCCTCAATTGGCAGATCTACCATTTGCTCAAATTTCACTTCCTTGTTTGACTGGACGTTTCTGTTTTCTAGCAGCAGACTTCCAAAATATTCTTTCCATTTATTGATGCTAATGTTTTATAATGCTATATTGTTTTTTTCATTAGTTTTAATAGATTTAACTAATCTCCAGGCTTTTGAGCTCCGTGCTCCACCTATGAATAGTTCTATGTAATCGCATTTATCCAGCCACAACTTATTCTTCCTTGAAAACACTTTCTTGTTTTACTTCTCTACTTATTTTTTTGTTCTGTAAACAAGTTTCATATTTCTTGTCACTAAGCCATTTTAAATACAGCTCTCTTTTCCTCATGATCTTTTCTTCTAGACTTAGTACCCACCAGTACGGTTTCGGCTTTAATTAAAAGTGCCTAAAGCCTCCTCTGCGGCTTGGTGAATACATTCTTTTATGTATTCATATTCTTTTTCTATTGGCCTATGTTTTACTAATAGTTTAGCTTCAAGTCTTTTTCTGTAAATATATGCTGTACTTTCATCGATGAGGCTGCTTAAATTGTATTTGGTAGGTTTCATGACAAATCCATCTTTATCTTCTTTATCCGTGCCATTTGAAGTAAATGGTATCTATATTTTAGCGATTACCAATCAATGATTGCTACATTAGGCTCCCCGTTTCACTCTAACATCTTGTATTTTGAGTGACGTTTTTTGCTTGGTAATACAAAGATCTATTATAGACTTTAATTTTTCTGTATGTTGGTGCCTGGTGTACTTATATCTTTGTGTTGGAAGAAAGTGTTATTAATTTTCATTTCATACTCTTCACAAATATTAATAAGTCTTTTTCCATTCTCATTGCGAGTTTCGTCTCCATATTGACCCACAATATTACTGTTCTTGTCTCTTCCAACCCTGCCGTTAAAATCTCCTGCAAATATTATTTCATGGGACTTCGAAATACTGTCTAAGGGTTCTTGGACTATCATTTCGAAATCATCTTTCCTAGCTACTGAGGCATCTTCATTCAAATTATATATTCCTATAACACTTATGTACTTTCCTCTGATTTTAACACTGCTTTAATAAGACGTTCGTTCATACATTTCCAACTTTTTATACATTTACGGAATCTTTCACCAATAACAACGGAAATTCCAGATTTAGCGTTTTCATATTTGTTTACTACAGAAGCGCACAAAGTTGTTCAGTTTTTTGCTTCCTTTGCCATTCTTTTTTTGTTTCAAACCAGACGGCTATATCTTATATCTATGTTTCTTCTCATCATTTCCTGGATTGCTTCTTGCTGTTTGTGTGAGATGCTTTCTACATTCCATTTTCTTTAGATATTCTTTACATACCAATATTCAGAGTCCATGTTTTTTGCGGATGTCATTTCCATATTCTTTCCCGTCTTTCACATGACTTGAGATTTTTTTACACGAATTACTAAGTACATGGAAGTTGAGAAAATATTTTAAAAAATTGGTAAACATTGTTTATGTGAGAATGTTTGTGTATTGAATATTACGTTCTTCGATAAAGAGTTTTTGATTTACATGTGTGCACTGTTAGTATTTTAATGTAAAATAGACGACTGTCACTTGTATATTTCAACGATAATGTTTGTGTAATATTGTAACATCACTGATCCAAGTTTAAAATCGTTTAATACATCAGAAAATTGTTTCGTGATTTCCAAGATCAACCGTGTGGGAGGCAGATATAATTTTATCCTATGAAGTAACAGATTTGAAAAACTACGATACTACGATAAACTACATCTGGCTGATATTAAAATCTACAATTAAAAAAGTACAAAAAGACAATTCGGTTTCCCCCAGTAAATGCTTTTATATTGTATACCTTCAAATAGATTAAAACATATATTTTTATATTTTTTGTAGCAGTTGTTTACAAAATGCATGTATTTTGATATTTCCTATGTTAATAGTGTAGATACAGTCTAAAACCTGCCTCACATTTACTGAAAACAAAACGAGATAATTATAATATTATATAGTAATAATGTTACCAAAATATTCCTTTAGTGTATGATAATTCTTCGTTTGATAAATGTATTAAAACTTTATGATAAAACATCCAGTATGGCTAGCTGACGTAACACTATCAAAACCAAGGGTTGATAATGGGGGAATATTTTACTGTTCATTGTTGACATCTTTCATGTTTTGTCAGGATGTTTGTATTCGCCGATTTTTTGTAGCCTCATACAGATCCGGCAGCTTAGTCCCGTGTATACGTTTTTAATTCCACCTTGACAATTCTCTAATGTTGCAGATACTTTTTTGAAGCACGTAAAATAATGCAATAACCTTACTTTAGAATGAGTTCGAGTCTGTCTTTTGTGTACTTGTCATAGAGGCTTGTAAGTAGTTGGTAATGAATAGATACATCGCTCTTATTGTAAACAAATTCAAGTCAAAAACAAGTTAACATTACTCAAAACTTTTATAATTATATTTAATTAAAATAAATAATATATATAAAGTATATAAATTAAAAATTCCTGAAAACTCTCCATATTTTTGAACATTACAATAATAAGGAATAAACTGAACTTAAGGAGCAGTGAATATGGGTAAAAATACCTTTCATTATTCTGTTGCTGTTTATTTAAATAAGCGACTTAACTCTACTTCATGGCGTTATTTTAGGTTTTATCATTGCCATACGCTTTGTCTTTAGTTTTCTTCCCAAATCCGTTTATCTGTCAAAGAACTAGTAATAGATAGCCTTTGTTAAATAAAAGTCTGGACGACCAGTTCCTCGCACGAAAAGTAGAGGTCGATAAGAGCATCTGGCTACTACGTAATAGGTGCTGGGAAGTCCAGCCATCTATTACATATTTAAATTTATCATCAAACGTCCTTGAAACTCAGTGAGCAGTCAAGTAGAACTACAGCATTCCATTCGTTCTCTAGGGAAGTTAACAATTTATGTGATGTTTCCATAGCACTGATTCTACAACGTAAGGTGGAGGCATGAGTCAAGGAATTATAACATTTTCAAAATCCTTAACGACAGAGTTTCAGAGATGATTTATTCAACATGTATTGACTGTGAGTCATTATGTTTACTACATTCTTAGGATTGATTCCATACACCTATGAAAGTAAAGCATACAAATGATTAATGTAGAACTTGAAAACTGGAATTAAATATTTTCTTGCTTTGTATTCTCTTTCCTGCAATAAATTCAATTGTGCAACACTTGTGCACTAGATAAGAGAGAGAAAAAAGTTGCCACAGAATTTGACATCGCAATATTCTTATTGATAAAAAAATGTTTTAAAATTCCACATTCTTGAGGAGTTAGAGTCATCAGATATTGGTGGATGTTTAGTTACATTTGAACTAAAATATCATTATGTTTCGGGGTGAACTTTGCCATTCCCATACTCTAAATCAATGGTGTCAAGGTCTCCTACAGTTGGCGGATGGCACGCCTCGCGCCCACCGTGCCATGTCACGAGCTTCTCTGCACCACTAGAGTCGGGAGAGGAAACCGCCGTTTTACAATAGTGGCGTTGCCTTTGCGGATTATGAACTTTGTTGAGGGATAATGAACTGCGTGTAGAGGCGAGTGGCACGTGTGGCACGGACTCCATCTTGTAGCATCGACCTTGACAACACTGATCTAAATGCAAAATTCGTGTGACACATTGTAAAATTGGAAATTTATTGTATGCATATTTTGACATGTTGGGTCGATTTGCCAGCCAGCTAACGCCCTATCTTGGTATAATTCCCCACGCTTGGGGAGTATGGCTAACACGACGTATCCCCTTCGTCGAAACCACCAAACTCCGCCTGTGTGAGCTTTACCATATACAGTGGTGTAAAGGTTCTCTACTGGTGGCAGTGGCACGCGTCTTGGCTCCGTAGCATGCCACCGAGCTACTCTGTGCAACTAGCGTCGGGAAAGGAACTATTAGTAACCCCGCCGTTTTACAATAGGGATGGCGATGTCTCTTGTGGCGGGGTGATGAACTACGTGAAGGGGCGATTTCGTCGTGGCACTCGTGCCACGGACTCCCGCTCATGGCATCGACCTTGATAACACTGGTTATATTGATAAAGAATACAGAAACTACAGAAGCCGAAGCTACGAAGCTCTGAGACGATTTTACGGGAGACCTAAAAGTCTATTTTTACCTCTACTGGAAATCGAACCCGGAATCGCACCACGGAAAGCTAGCACGCTGCCTATGAGCTAATGTTAAATCCCATTATGGTCTGAGGTAATTTTGTTAAAGTTACGTCATGTTAATTTGCTAGAATTATCGCACGGGCTTCGTCCGCCAACTCTGTAACGTATAAATAGCTCGATTACGGAAATGGGTTGCTATCATTCTCATTTATTATTTCTCTTATGAGGACTACAATTTTGTCATTACATCACTAAACCGTGACCTCCAACAAGTGAGAATATAGGTCTGAGAGCTAATGGCACCTCCAATAAACAGGGGGAAGGGGAGATTCTTCCGCGTCGTCACTTCGAATCTTGCGGGGCAGTGGCAATGACCTGTCAGGCGTCCGGCCACTCACCTGCATCGCCTCTCCAAAACACCTTGCACAATGCTGTGCAGCGCGCAGTGATTGCCCCCAAAGACGCGTCCGGCGACGAGTCAGAGCAGCGCATCGCAGCACGTGGGCTCCGCGCCGCGTCCGCCCATTGGCCGACGGGGCCCCGACGCCCTCTGCTGCCCTTCAGGAGCTTGACGCGCACGCACCGCGAGTCCGATGGCACCGCCACCAGCGCGCCGACCGGGCGACCTTGCGGCTCCTCGCCCCGAGACATCCGCCCGCCGCCGAAACTGGGTGCCCGCTATGGAAATTTCCGGCGGCTGACCGCAAGGGCCGATTAGGAACGCGGTTTGCCAGCTGACCAACACATCCCCCTGAGACCTCAATTTCTGTTATCATTTTTACTTTCCCGTATACATACGTATACACGGAGTAATATACGTAGTATGGGGAAAGTTATGTAATGCTGCGCGAAAAGACTGTGGATTTTCGGCAGAAAAAATTCATCAGTCTGAAAGGATGAATAAATCCAGTTGCTAAATTTTAAAAAATTCCCGTAACACTTAGTGTAGCCTGAATCCCTGTTTTGTAGGTCCTTGATACCGAAAAGCCAATTGAAAGTAAAACGTCCAATTGAAAATATGTCCATCCGTCTGGGAACACTACTAGCGCCTAAAAAAATGAGTGGGATTTCTTTCAAACTGAAGAAACCTCTGTCGATCTGGCCCCGGTTGAAGCTTGAGATATTGAAAAAGATTCTGTAAATATTTGGGGGTTCTTTATATGAAGGACATTTTCAAAATGTTCTCAAAAATGACTCCACATTTTTTTCTTGTAAGAATAGAATAAAATACACTTATGAAGGTGGCATACGTCCGATTTTCACGGTTATCTCCAAAATTCCAAAATTGCGAAACTTTGAACTTTTAGACCTTTTCCTACATGAACAAAATTGAAGATGTGTATTTTTCCTTCAAATAAATTTGTTCTTCATAGTCAGTTCTTTCATTAAGGTCATATATTCTTTTTTTATTTTAATAGTTTTCGCGCAATATTGCGTGCATTATGCAAAATTTCAAAACGAAAAAATCAAGATTTTCTCAAAACGGCCAAATTTTTTCTTTAAACTTTTGGTAGGGGTAGTGCTAAATGTCCTCTATGAGATTACATCAATGCCATATATCTCTTATTCTTTTGTTTTTTCAAAAATTGCAAAAATGTAAGGTTTTTGATTTGTCTCTTACGTCGTTCATATTTACACTGGTGGCGATTTGTTCAAATTATTATATTTATGAGTACATGTGCTTTAAATGTCATAAAAAGGTTTTCGAAAACTCAACAGTTTTCTATGAAAACCAGCTCAAAAATCCTCATTTTCAGAAACGCTCAAACGCAATTTCATAAAAAATGGCTCCCAATTTTTTCTTTAAACTTTTCAAATGGATAGTGCAAATTGCACCTTTAATATGACGTGTAATTTATTTTGCGGTATTTTTTATTTGTCAAAAATTACATAATTTTTTAAAGCTCTCTAAACCCCTCAAAATACGCACATTTAAAATACGCAAATTGTAAACAGAATTTTACTTGTGAGTTAAAGTGCTTTGAATGATTTTTAATAAAGTTTTTCGAAATCACAAAAGATTCATGAGAAAAAGAGCTTGCTTCAATTTTCACATTTACAATAGAACGTAAACGCCGTTTTCTTAAAAGGGCTCTAGTTTTTTCAAAGGAAAATGTCATTTAGGACGAGGTTTTATTGATCTTTAACGTTCTTAAAATAATATTTCCGTTCAACTATTGAGAAAACGAAAAATTTTTTAAAATGTCAAAAAAATGTGTGATCGGCGACAGACTGGCAGCTGGCAAGAGTATGTGTCAAGTCCGAATAGCTAACCGAGACCAGAGGAAATAGGAAACTAATTCGGGAAAGTCTCTGCCATTCTTTAGCACCACTACTTACTTTCTCGTCTTATACCTACTTACGCAGTAAAGGTAAAGTATTGTAATGCCTCAATCAGAAAAACTCGAATGCTCCAATCAGGAAAACTCGCATTCTCGAGCCTAGAGATCAGAAAATGGATAAAGCTGGTTCGTATATGCACTAAATTCCGTTCCTAACACGTGCAGTCAGAATCCACGTTTTCTTGGTACTTGATACCGAATATTTGATTGACAGCAAAACATCAGTGGTCAACGCTAGTACCTAAACCGTTCAGCCGATTTTCTCCAAAATTGATATTTCCCGATTGATCTGGCCGAATTTGAGGTCTTGTGAATTCAAATTGATACTAAGTATTTTGATTTTCAAGGTACATTACATAAAGCCTCAACAACATTCTAAATTTTTCAAAAGTAAATCAACATTTTTGGACTAATTTTTTTTCTCGGATAGAGCAAAGGACAATTGAAAATATGGGCTGTTCTCAGTTTCGTTCAACTCTAAATTTTCGAAACCTAAAAGTTTCACAATATATCAGCGTCTTCCTAAAACTATAATATTAGTTCTTTTAAGAAATCTAATTTTCGAAAATGTGAGGAGTTTTCTCATAATTGTGCATGAAAAATGGGCAAATTCTAAAAAAAATCCCAAAACAGTTTCAATTTTTTTTTCTAATAGAAAAATGTCTGCTTCTACGTCCCATAATCGTTGTACTCTCTTATTTCCGTAAATTATACAATATTCATCTTGTAAATCTACAATATTTATAATTTTCTCCATTGCAATTTGGATTAAAAAATTAGATTTTTAAATAAGATCATAAACATTCTTTTGAAAATTACGAAAATGGGTTAATTTTTTCGAATAAAATGAAATGTATTTATAAAAATTCCCACAGGTGCGATATTTGTTGAAGTCTCTGAATTTTCGAAAATTTCAATAGTTATCAATAGGACCCGGATTTTAATGACATGTCATATATTTTTCCTGAACCTTCGGGTGACTTTCAAAACAATTTATGCACGAATCCAGGTATTATCAAGTAGAAAAACGTATTTTTATTGTGCATATAAAGTCATATTTACACACATTCTAGTAAAAGGTCATATTTTGTCCAAATTTTGTCCTAAAATGCATAGATTTGTCATATTTTTAAAGACCGTTTTTAGTAAAAGGACATATTTTGGTCGAATTTTGCGCTAAATGCATATATTTGTCATGTTCTTAAGAACACAAAAAAAAGCTTGAAAGTGTGTCTCGCATGACAATGTATCAGATGATATTGTCACAAATAAACTAAACAATTATACCTCAAAGGATTATTTGAAACGTATTTGAAGCGATGAACCCCTGATCTTGTGATCCTATGCAACACACTCTAAAAACTGGAGACTAAGAGGATTTGGAAAACATTAAACAAGAAGTTCACAAGCAAGACAAGTAAAGCAAGACATTTTGTTTGACGGGCTTTATTGTTCTGTACTTGATTTGTTTTACAGACACGAAATTTTTTTAATGCTAGTTAGTTCCAAAGACTGCAAAACGTAAGTAATACACTCACAAGCTGTTCTTGAGTGAATTTTGTATTTACGTTATTCCTAAAAAAATCAACATGAATTTAAAAAATAAACTTATGTTAAGTCATATTTTATTTTTAGGTCATATTTATATAGGTTTTAGGTCATAAATGCTTGCATATTTCGCTGATTTTTATATCACTAAAATCTAGGCCCTAGTTATCAATAATACAAGAATGTGTGCTATTGTTTTCTTCGCTTCTGTTAATAATGTGATTTATTATTAATTTACAATTATTATTATTATTGTTATTATTATTATTATTATTATTATTCCTTCATATCACGACTAAAGATGTTATGAGTCCACTAAATATAAAATCTTCTCCAGGTTCCAACCAGCTACCTAAGGAGCAGATAGGACTGTCGGCGTCTCTACAATACTTCGCGCAAAATGTGAGCTGTTTCAAATAATGCAAATTCCTGCACTCCCCAGTCTTTTGAATAACCTGGAAATTTAGCCAAGTTCTTACAAAACTTTTGCGGAACAAATCCCAGAGCTCCGATAACTATCGGGACGACCTGTGCTTTTACGCCCCACATTCGGCTGATCTCTATTTCCAAACTCTTGTATTTAATACGTTTCACTGCCTCCTTTGTTACATTTTGATCACAGGGCACAGCAACATCTACAAGTAGACACTATTTTTTCTCCAAATCCCGGATAACAATATCCGGTTTGTTTGCTGCTATCGTGCGATCCGTTTGAATTTCTTTGTCGTACAATATTGTACAAGTTGTACAATACTGTACAATATTGTATAGAGTCCAACAGACATCACCGGTTCTGGTGAGTGTTCGTACCACTTGGGGCATGTGTTTGGAACTTCGAGGGCGGTACAGATCTGCCAGTAAAGGTAGTTACACACCTGTCGTGTCTTTTTTAAGTATTCGGTCTTTGCGAGAATTGGACAAGCTGGGACGATATGATCAATGGTTTTTACTTGTTCCTAGCAAATGCGGCTTTTATCATGGGAAATTTTGAGAACCGCTTTATCATACGGAATGTCGTGTTCTCAACGCCTGATCTTTAGCAGCTATTAGAACTGCTTCAGATTCTGGCTTCGTTCTTCCCCTTTTAACCCTCCGGCGGGCGCGTCCCATCATTTCCCACCAGCAGGCGCGTGCGGCATTCCGTGCCGCATTTAACTACTTCGATTTTCGCGTCAATAGTTATTAGTTTTGTTATTGAATGTGAAGGAAATAGTCTTTATTTATGTTTTCATACATTTTATTTCATAATAACTAACTAAATATCATACGAAATTAAAATATTAATAAGAATCTGATGCATCACTCGCTCCCTCCGTGTCTTGGTACGTGTTACATGAAGAGGAATGAATACGGTGCAAACGTGCCTTCTAACGTTTCTTCGGAAACATTGCATTTAAATTTGAATTGGTATTTAGTATTCCAAATCTGTGCCATAAAGTTCAATAACAAAACAGCAGTAAGAATTCTAATGAATAAAATACGCAAATATTATGTTTACATAACAAGTGCGGTACGGAGTGCCGCAACCGTTGCAGAGTTCGAATCACTAATGAATAACGGTCGATCGGCAGTGCCTAAAATCGTGATATGAGTGTCATCCGGTTGACAATATAATGAATGAAGAATAATTATGAGCACAATAGTGCGACACCAATTATTTACACGAAGTCGGCAAAAATGTAAGAATGCGGAACTGATTGACGCCACGCGCCCGTCGGAGGGTTAAACCGCCGTTACTCGCGAATATTTTTAAGCCATTACTCGCGTCTTAGATTTTATGACAACAGTTTATGTTGTATTTATTGTTTTATTATGAATCAAATATTTACATAAATATTGACAGACCTTTGATATTGATTTCTATGAGTTGTATTGATGAAATAATGCACAAAGATGATTTGCAGGCTCATAATTTTTGCTTATAATAAGCACTCGTATCAAAATCACAGTCATGAAGTGAAGTGTTATATAAAATAGATTTATTTAAGAAAGGTAAATCATAGAATACAATTAATTCAATAAACAATATATTTTTACCATATTGATACATACAGGGACATTTATGAACTAAAATAAGCTTCCTCAGAACTACACTCATTGCAAATAAAAAAGTCTTTCTTGTGGGTTATTTTCAAAGTGGTTGGAGCAAATATTACAACAATGCTGCGTGAACCTGGTTTGCCAGTTTGGACAAAAAGCGCTTCTTTTCTCTCGTTGTTGCTCCCCGTCATAAGATTACTCTAAAAAAGAAAACAAAACTAAGTAATCGAAACTACAGCGAAGGGATAGCAGACGATATTCTTGCTAAATCTATGAATCTTACTTTCGATATAAGGTATAAAAAACACGATCCAGATGAGATACTAAGCTTTCCTGATCTTTACGCAAGCATTCAGGACACAAAAACGATGTGTATAACTGTCAGAACAGTGAATGTGATAATCGTATCGAAAGATAAAGCGGTTGCTCTCGCGTGAGAAAATATCTAAGACGACGCGCCGCGCTAATCAACGCCTTCTCATCTTGTTTCTCTTCGTAGAACTGATAAGAACGATGAACGGATGCAGAGCTGAATCGTGCCGGAAGGCATTGCTCGAGCATTATCTCCGTGTGTTGAAAGATGACAATGTTATTTAAATAAATCCAGAAATGTTAGTTTTTCTAAAAGCAGGAGAAACGGTGGGTTAAGCCACATCAATGATTGATCGTTATTGATCTGCACCTTGTCCATTCTGTTTAGAGATTTCCATGGAGTGGTTTGTCTCTCCACGATTCAGTAACATTTTTTGGCATTTGGCACACTCACATTTCATGTTTAGTAGCATCAGAAGTTCAGTATGTGTATTATTCGGCATATCTTGCATAGTTTTCTTTGCAATGCTTCTTGCCACACAGCAATGCCTCTGTTTCCCATTCTACGGACAGATTTCATGACCTCCCTGATTAGAGGGTCACCTTGATAGCTGACTACATACTTTCCCATCCCGACTATTGCATTGATCCAAGAGGCTTATATTTGTCAGAGGCCTCTTCCTCCTTTCTTACGTCTAGTATGTACATCAGTTCGAAGGTGGGCGACATGATGCATTGTTAGCAGTTTTCTGGTTTTTCGATCCATGATGCGAATGTCTTGCTCAGTCCAGTCCACTAGTCCGAAACTGTACTCTACTACAGGCACCGCCAAACTACCTATTGCAGATATTTTATCCCTGGAGTTTAGAGCGGACTGCTGGATAAGTCTCACTCTTCTTTAATACACCCTGCGAATTCTTTCTTTCATTGTGTCGTTCGAAATGGTCTCTACATACTTCAATTCCCATATATTTGTAAGTTTTACCTGGTTCAAGATCTTGAATCACAGTGTGCATATCAACTTCAATGTCTTCTGAAGTTGTCAGTTTGCCTCTTTTTAAATTTATTTGTGCAAACATGTCAAGACCACACTTCATGCAGATGTCGTTGCTAAGTCATTCACGACAGACAGCATTTGGGAGAGAATCGATGTGATACTGATCCTTCATCTCCATGGAGCTTGTAACCAAAGCCAGCTTGCGACAACTATCGAGATAGTGGGATCAAACTAATGGAAAACCGCAAAGAGGATAGCAAATTTCCTTGAAAAATACCCCTGTTAATCTGATACTTCTGGTTCCTACTGCTTCCTTTCCGCTGTGTATTAGTAACCTTTTACTCCACGACTTCATACTAGCCATGCAAAATTCAATAAGTCTAGGATGAAATCGATAGATCTCCTCTTCAAAATCCAATCGTGTGGTACACTATCAAAGGCCTTTTGGTAGTCAATCCAAGCCATGCTCAAATTACGTTTCTGTTTCTTTACATCATTCAATATGACTTTATTCAGTAGCAAGATTTCCTTACAGCCATAAGAGCCTTTACGACATCCTTTTTGTCCAGCTGGCATCAGATGATTCTTATCTAGATGTCTGTACATTTTGTCGGCTACGGCTGCAGTTATCACTTTGTACAGTACTGGAAGACAAGTAATTGTCCTGTAGTTCTTCGACAAAGAGCTGTCTCCCGCTTTGGGTAGCAAATACGTGATGCCGCGTGTGAGCCATTCCAGGAGTTCTTTGGTTTTTCTATTTTTTATATTTTTCTATTTTTTATGTTTTTCTATTTTCTAAATTTTATTAACAGCCTTTGCTAAAAGAGAATGTATTACTGTTAATTTCTTTCCAATAAATCTGGATCTTATCAATCCCGGGAGATTTCCAGTTTCCCATGTTCTTAATTGCTTGGAAGAAGTCCTCTTCCGAGACGGCAGCTTAAAGTATCACGTTCTGCAGGAATATTAAAGTTGAAATGTCATTTCACATGAATAGAATAATGCAGTTGTAAAATAATTCAATTCAGTTGCGTGAAATTGGAGGTAAGTGTTTTGGCCACATGAACAGAAAAGCCATTCACGATCTGTGTAACTTTTATTATAATGACCTCACTGAAGAGCAACTTCGGGAAATCGTTTGCGAAGAAAACCTTGAACATAATGTAGTAACAGAAGCAAACTGCGTTCTGGACCAATTTCAATGTTAAAGCTGTTATTGGCGTTCTACAACTTCAACAAGCTCTGGTGGAAAGGGCTTTCGAATGTAATACGAACATGGAAATAACTTCCAAATTTAAGAGAGAAAGAGAAGCAGCGACGTTTCCATGTTTGGATATTAGAACAGAGAGGGTGATGAACCAAAAAAATAAACAAATCCGGTATTCAATCACTTTCAACTTTGAAATTAGTTTCAAATATTGTTTTATTTCTTCTCTTTGGGATGTTAATTGCGAATTCCGTTTGGAGTAGTATTTAGTTCTACTGCAATCGTTTGTCATTTTATCTTTCTTTTTTAAACAGCTTTTCGATATCCAGGAACCTAACCCACTTTTCTTCATTAAAATATAGGCTCAACATTCGCGGATTTGACATTCGTGATGCTTTTCGGGAACCTAACTCTCGCGAATGTTGAGGGATTACTGTATTAGAATATCTGCATTCCCGAAAGAGCTCAAGAAGACGTGCACAGACAGTTAATTTACATTTCTGGCCAGATACAAAACAAGGTGCATTTGCTCAAAGAATCACTGACAAAAACTCTGAGGGAGTTCTGGAATACACACTCCATGTATGTGCTGAGGACATGGTTGGTACTCAGGACAAGAAAAAGGTTTGGAGACATAGGCTCGAACCTAATTCCTGAAAAGAAAAAGGTACGAGTATATGGCACATAATTTTCTTTTTTTTGCCGACACACCGCGTCCTGAAATACGAGTACAATGACATTATATATCAATTGAGGAAATTGAACTAGTATTATCGTCACGCCATTATCGTTGCATTATGGCCGATGTTCTTAGTGTAATATAGTTTAAAATCGTATCTTATTAAAAAAATTAATGTTACTAATTATTGCTATTCAGTGTCTCTATTTTATACTACACGTACTTACGTAGTACAGAGAAATATTTTAATGCTGCAGCGAAAAGTGATGATTTTCTCATTTTCAGATATACACAAACGACATTTTCCCCAGAAACAATTCAATTTTTTTCCTTACAAATTTTTGTAGTACATTATATACTATATATTTTTACTAGCAGAACCCGGGAGACGTCCTGCTCTCCACCCTCTTCCTCTCTCTTTCCCCCCCTCTCTTCCCCCTCTCTCTTCCCCCTCTCTCTTCCCCCTCTCTCTTCCCCCTCTCTCTTCCCCCTCTCTCTTCCCCCTCTCTCTTCCCCCTCTCTCTTCCCCCTCTCTCTTCCCCCTCTCTCTTCCTCCTCTCTCTTCCTCCTCTCTCTTCCCCCTCTCTCTTTCCCCTCTCTTTTCTCCCTCTCTCTTCTGCCTCTCTTTCTCCCTCTCTTTCTCCCTCTCTTTCTCCCTCTCTTTCTCCTCTCTTTCTCCCTCTCTTTCTCCCTCTCTTTCTCCCTCTCTTTCCCCCTCTCTTTCCCCCTCTCTCTTCCCCCTCCCTCTTTCCTCCCTCTCTCTTCCCCCCTCTCTTTCCTCCCTCTCTTTCCTCCCTCTCTTTCCCCTCTCTTTTTCCCCTCTCTCTTCCCTCCCCCTTTCTTTCCTCCTCTCTTTCCCCCCCTCTCTCTTCCCCCCTCTCTCTTTCCCCTCTCTCGTTTCCCCCTCTCTCTTTCCCCTCTCTCTTTCCCCCTCTCTCCCCCTCTCTCTTTCCCCTCTCCTCTTCCCCCTCTCTCTCTCCCCTCTCTTTCCCCTCTCTTTCCCCCTCTCTTTTCCCCTCTATTTCCCCCCTCTCTCTTTTCCCCCTCCTCTTCCCCCCTCTCTCTTTCCCCCCTCCCTTTCCCCCTCTCTCTTTCCCCCTCTCTCGTTCACCCTCTCTCTTTCTCCCTCTCTCTTTCCCCTCTCTTTACCCCTCTCTCTTTACCCCTCTCTTTACCCCTCTTTATCCCTCTCTCTCTTTACCCCTCTCTCTTTACCCCTCTCTTTACCCCTTTCTCTTTACCCCTCTTCCTTTTCTCCCTTATCCTTTTCTCCCTCTCTTTTCACCCTCTCTCTTTACCCTCTCTCTTTTCCCCCTCCTCTCTGTTTCCCTCTCTGTCACATTTTCCCTATATCTCTCTCTTTTTCTTCTCTCTTTTCACTATCTTTCTCCTGCATTCTCTCCCTTTCCCTCCTGTATTCCTCCTCTTTTCCCTCTCTCTTGCCTTCTCTATTGTTCCCTCTCCCTTTTCACCTCTCTTTTGGTCTCTCTCTTGTTCATCCCTCTCTTTTTCCCCCACTCTCTCGTTCCCTCTTCTTTTTGTTGTTCCTCACTTGTTCCTTCTCTCTTGTTCCCTCCCTCCCTCCCTCTCTCTCATTCTCTCTCTCTTCTCTCGTCTCATCCCGCGCCACTTGCTCTTTCTGTCCTCGGCCTTGCCCCGACACATGACAACGCCCAGCAACATTGAAGCCCTCGTGGATTGGGAATTAACGGAACATTTAACTCAAGTGTCATCTTGTGCTGCAGCCCATATAGTGGACTAACAACAAAATGAACATAAAAAAGATTCTCCCTGAAAAACACGTAGATAAGTCAACTTTCCTGGAGATCGGTCACACAGTGTCGGAGTTCATCGTCCTGGTACATACCAACACGTGTTTACTAAACGCAATCAATTCTTTAATTTCCCTACCTCCCCATATATTTTAAACATGAAATAATCGGCATTTGATCGTTTTGGTAGTTTTCGCAGAGCTATTTAGTGAGGAATGTTAAGACCACCTGCTATACAGTCATGGACCCACCCACTAATCATCATTGCTTGGTTTAATATACCAGTGTCACCAAACATTATCGAGATATTCCTACTCAATTTTACGTCACTGCAGAACACCACTGTGACTAAGATTTCTTAAATCGAACAATTGTCACAGTATGATAGTACAGCAAGAGTTTCTCAATCCCTGTTATTTATACTTTAATTTTTTCCATGTATTAACAATGAAAAAGGAAAACCAGGCTGATTCAATGGTTTGCCGGCATAGATAGAGCTTCAGGTGTTCTTCATACAGAAAACCTCTCGTATTTCCCAGGTGCACATCTAACGCATGCAGTCGCAGAATGCCACGTGTTTCGGATGGCTCAACAATCGGAAAAGCTGATCGAGACGCATGCGTTGACGTTCAGCTCGAATGAATTTCGTTGCTACGACTTTTATTAATGAGACTCTGAAGTAACTGATTTTCGTCAAATGTTTTTGTAGTACGAAATACATTTTCGTAGTGTATACTCTTTCATTTTATAAAAAAATACGCTAAAAATACTAAAATCACAGAAGAAATAAATTAATAGGGTACATGAATGTAATGAAGGAAAATGAAAATAAGTAAAATAAGATAAATGTTTTTTGCTCAATAAATTTTCTTTATTGTATATGATTTTGCGCGCTGTACGTAAATAACGTAAATTAACTTTAGAAAACTTCTTAAAGAAGGTAAAATATATGGAACTTAACTGTTCATAAAATGAAAACACTTCGTAAGAGGAGAAAGTAAAAATGAATTTTCTGTTTAACTAATATGCGTGCGAAATTCGAACATTGAAAATTAGCGTTAATGCAAACAGGATCTAATTTCCGCAAAATAAGAGGATGTTGTCATTAAATATAACAGGTTGTGGATTATAATGAAACAGGTCGGACAGAGTTAATCAATGTAAATAGAATTAAATACACAAATATATTTTCTTGTAGAGAACACAAATATATTTTCCTGTAAAAAACGCAAATTCATTTTCTTGTAATTATTAAAAAAACTACAAATTCTTCCTTTTATACTGTGAACTAAATTACTCCAAAACTTAATAATTTTACTTCCAAAACAAAACAAAGGAAATTAGTTTTATCGTAGTATCTTGATACGTATCGCGAACGCTGCTTTGATCGTTAGTTATGTACTACTCTTGTAGCTCTCAGCTTGCAGAACAAGAACACACTTCGATAAGTTCTATGTTGAACCGCTGATAAACAAAACTACGAACAAGCCAAAATGAAATCTTTCCGAGGTGAATCATCTTCCTTTGTCCAGAAGAGTACATATCTTTGTGTATACAGTGCTCTTGGGCAGCCGACTGTTTAACATTTGCACGATACTCACGAGCTTTAGGAAAATTAACAAGTAAAATCGTGGTGTTGATAGTGTCATTAATGTCATATAGATCATATTTATTATCAGCTACTTTGTTAAAGGGGGACATTAGAAATGTTAGTAATAGTTCAGGATATCTCATTAAAATTAGAAAAAACGTTCATTATTTTTTATTTCAATGGAGATCGAATTAAGTAAATATGACATACATAGGTGTATATTACAATTTAATGATGAATGCAACGGTGTGAGAAAGTGATGTCAGATCCTAAAAGGAAGTCTCCCATCTACTCAAATTTCGAGAAACATATATTTGTTAATTTTTACACTATGTTTAATATTTTTACGCAATACATCTGAATAACATAAATATCATTTTCTAAACACATAATTCCCTCGCGGTTTGGCTCATTGGTCAGCGTGCTCGCTTTCCATGACGCGAGCCGGGGTTCGATTTCCGGTCGCGCAAGATTATAGTGTTCGTTTTCCTTGTAATGTCCCAGTATATGTTGCTGTGTAATGATGAGGAAGCTCATTTCTCAAGTTGAGACCAGAATACAGCGTGGTGATGAATTCATGCTAACCATACGTACACCCTCCGTACTGTGGTTAGGTGGAAGAGCAGGCCAAATGGCCTGAGCCTCGCCACTAATAAAGGCAATTTATTATTATTATTATTATTATTATTATTATTATTATTATTATTATTATTATTACCCTCAACCCGCGGCCGCGAGGCTGGTATGCCATGGCCCGTACGCGGGCTGTCGTACAGCTAATGTACAGACAAACATTATTACAGTTACAGGAAACCTATATACATATAGGATCTGATTAGCAGACCAAACAGTGCTGGCATCCCTGAAGTAGTTTCTTGTAACTGTATTAAGTATTTAGAAAATTACTTATTTTGCACCTCATTGAGCTAATGACAAAACCTCCGAAAATCCGACCGAGCCTGATCTTTGATCGGAATCCTCAAAGCAGGCACATTTTGATGCATCAGATAAACTAATCCTTCATCTCGGAAACTATTTATTTACTTACTGAACCTATTCCCTTTTTAAAATACTTCGATATGGGTGCCAATGACCTTGGCAGTTGAAGCGCCCTTTAAACCTTAATTAATCAATCAATTGGAAACTATTTAGTGTTTGAAAGAGCTGAATTATGGTCATTAGTTCCGTGAGAGTGGTTAGTATTACATCCCTGAATGTGGCGGTGTTCCTCCTCGCTTGGAAAGTGAGATTCGGCTTCAATGTACGTGGCTAATGTGGTTTCCCCTCCCCCAGGTATCTCCCACAGCATGGTACCGCCCCAGCAGGGTCAAACTCTAACCTCCCGACATTTGTGGTAGTGTGGTGCACGTAGTTGTGTGTACGACGGGAGATAAAGGAACACGTGAGAAAGTAAAGATCGCGCGCGGTCCATGGTCCGTTTGTTGCGGCTGGTCTGGCTTTCGTGAGGTGCTTGTCGGAGAAAACACCGAAAACTACCGATCAGAGAAACCGGCCACTAGAATCTTTCTGTTAATACTGGTTGAATTTGACGAATATCAAACATCCCCCACCGTGACAAAACAACCCGTAGAACCGCCCGGTCGACGATACTGCAGACCACTGACCACAAGACAGACCACACGTCAACGCTGGCCACTGAGCATTGCAGACTGTGCGAAACGGGTGTGAAAACACAGATTTTGCTCGAGCATGCCAGAGCCATAGTCGTGGCTTGCAAAACGCGGCGACGCGACGGCGCTGCGAGCGTGGGGCGCAAATCGAGCAGAAAGAGGTCAGAGCTCCGAGAGGGATTGCGCCAGGAGGGGGCGGCTTTTCCGCAGCGCAGCGCCCTCTAGCCGGACGCAGGACGCCGCTCGCCGGCCGCCATGGCGGTCCGCTTGCATTTCTGTGCAATATCCGTCGCGCGAGCTTGTCACCGCAGTGACAGAGGGGCTAATTTAGGCGCTTACGCGTCTTCAGGGAGGATGACTCGGTCACTTTTACCTCCCGAATGCGAAAGTTGGATTGGCTGGTCGTCGGGTTGCACTGTGAAACTGGCCTGCGCTGTGAAACTGACCTCAGAGAACGGGAATGCAGTGGGGGCAGGTTTCAGGAGAACGCCAAACAAATTATGGAGCAAATCAAATTGTAATTTCGTGAAAGAGTCGCTCTTTGAATAATCAATCAAAAACAACCTGGCCATCTTATATTGGACAAAAAAGTATTTCTGGTTTGTTTTGATTGACAATAAGATGGAAATAGTTCGTTTGATTAAATATAAAATTGTAAATTAATTTATGGTAAATGAAGACTACTGTTCTTCGTGAAAGTTGAAAGAAACAATAAAGAAACATTTTTGAAAAAATGTAAGGTGCCAATATTTTTTATCGATTAGCTTGACGTAAACGTTTTGTTCCGAAGTCTCGGATACTCCAAATTCAACAATGCTTTCCACCTTCCCCTGCACATGCTTTGAATGAAGAGCAGTTTTGGTCTGTCACTGTCATGTGCGTCAGTGATGACTAGGGGGCGGATTTCCATCGCCAACAATTATCATTAAATTGCTCTTAAATGTTTTTAAAATGCCCTAAAAACAAAGAAAAATGACGCAAAAAATGCTATCAAAACCCGTTCGAATGAACGTGTCAAGATGTTGCATATCCAACATCCATCAAATAACTTGTTATTGATGTAATCGAGACTTTTTGGCTTCCTTTCAAATGAACGTAGCTTGTAAACTTTTAATTTGACTCTTATTTACCAGGAAATCTGTCTTAAGTTATTCCGAAATCGGCCTAACCGATAATGCCGCTGATAAGCGTTACAGGAAACTTAGATCGCATACAACGGCTGACATGACAATTTCTGAGCAAAGAATTCAAATAGGCCACTCAGGAATTCTGTGGAAAACATTTTTTTGCATCTCGTAAATATTACTTGAAGCAAGTAACATTAAAACGATATTAAAATCAATGAAATCAGCAAAAATGCATTAAAAAATGTCCGGAAAGGGTAAAAATGACTTATTACTCGAAGTCGACAAAAAAATGCAAAAAAATGAACTATAAAAATGGAACATTTCCTTCGGACATGACATAAAATTAATGTCTTATACTATACGTCCATTGTTCTAAAGTAAAAATAAAAAATTACATTTCATCAAATTCGCCCCCTAATGATTACACAGAGTAATTCACTTTTTCGCATCTCTAGATTAATTGTAGGTATGGGTCATATCAAGCAGTTACTTAATAAAAAGAGATATAATAAATATTTCCTAATTTACGAATTGACGGATCCTGAACTCTTAAGTGTCAAAACACGCTTTCGTGCCACGGTCATGTTTTCAACTCCAGAATTCGTTCTATAATAGTTCCACTGAATCACAATCTCGTCTGTCACGTTAATTCACGATCATCTTCTCGCAATAGATATTATCGTTCCTTATGACAGTACCGTCTGTTGTAGAAATTGGTGTAGTTATTTCTGGAACCGTTATCTCAGGCAGAGGTACATTAATCTTGGTGTAGCAGAGCAAATATCTCGGGAACCGCTCTCAACCAGTCTTTGTCCTTTCCTTCCGCTCAAGGATCGAGATTCAGCTGATAAAGCTTACTTCCAGGTTGGAATCCATGAAGGTCTTTCAAGGCTCTCAGGACATTTCACCAACCGCGAAGTCCAACCGTATGGCGCCTCTCCCTTCTCTGAACTCCAACGCAGGAGCGACACACGGCATTGTAAAGGCCTAGTATTACTATTCAGTATAATTTTTTTCAGTATTTCTTTACTACCTCACATGCAGCATACTGCATACTTAGTATACAGAAAGTCATTAATGCTGCAGTGAAAAACAGCGATTTTTCGGCAGTGAACTTAGTATTATAGCAAACCAAACTTTCATACCAAGAATGTGATTCATTCTTCTTCTCACATGTAATATATTTCATAATTAATGGGAAAACATGTAGTTTTCGCGTAGTTCGTAATTGAAGTTACTGCAAATTATAAAAAAAAACATTTATTCAAAAATCAGTTCAAATTTTTCCTCCATTTTTTCCCACGGATAAAGCAAGGGACGCTGAAAAGAATGGCACAGAAATCATTGTCGAACTAATTTTAGATTGATTAATTGACTGATTAGTGATTCCGAGAGCGTCAACAAATAATGTCATTATTCCATAAGTGTAGTGTACACTTTATCGCGGGAGGTTGGCGATGATCCTCCCCCTCTGGATAGTGAGATCCTGCGCCGACCTACATGTCGGCCTGCAAGGTTTCTTTTCCTCCAATCAGGCATCCCCCACCAGCAGGAGGTCGCCCCAGCCGGTACTAGATCTAAACTTGCGACATGTGTGGTCATGTAGTTCATGTAAGTGTGTGTGTGGTGTGTGAGTAAGGGATGAGAATAGGACAAGGAAGGGGAAAGAAAGATCGCGCGCCGTCCGTGTCCCCTTTATTACGGTACTGCTACGTCTTTCGTCAGGTATTGATCGGAGAAATCCCGGAAAACTACCGTTCAAAGCAGCTGGCTCTTAGAGTTCTCCGTACAGCGCCTAAATTCGACGTAGTTATTGTAGCTAGTGTCGAAAATCCTGCCACCGTCGGGACTCGAACCCTAAGTCTTCCCGGTCAAACGCACTGCATTGTTGATTCCCTGAGCCACCTAAGCCGGTGTTGAATTTTCAAAAATTACAAATTTAGAAATAATTCGAGAAAGTATGTGCTGTTTCTACCAATAGTTCAGTTTAGTTGTGAATGTTCTTTTATATTCTCTAAAGAAAAAATTGTCTTCATTACAGGTTATTCTTGCCTCTTAGGGTTCATCCCTCCACCTGGTATAGTGGTGACGAACAAACTACTCGTACGTCAGAGAAACGTCAAAAGAGCTGTATGAATAAATAAAGAATATCACAAACTCATCCATACATTTGAATAGAAAGTGGTGGGCATTGTGAGGCAAATGTACGGAAACAAGGAAAGTTGAGAAGAAACAGATAAATATCATTTACTGAATTTGGCGAGCACTTGTTAAAATTGTGACATTTGAAGCGTTTTTCGTTCCTAGAATTTGTCATACTTCTTGCTTCTTAAATTTTTTTCTTCGAGCTTACAGTTTTTCTCAAACAGAAAAACATAATTCTCATTATAGTTTATATTCATGAGCAGTTTTGTAGCAATGTTCTCCTTTCAATGAATATAGAAAAGTTTAAATTACCCAAAAAACATAAAACATAACTGTTAACATGAGCTTCATACCTGCCTGATGATAAATTACTGAAATATTTAGCAACAACCTGGTAAAAGTCCAATCATTGGGAGAGACCTCCAGAAACTGACATGTGCCGGCTGCGTTAATGTTTGCGTGTAATTTCGAGTAGACGACAAAAACTATAATTCGAAGCGAATTAACTGCACACGGTCCGGAATAATTTGCAGAGAAGGTTGGCGATTAGGAAAACGGTTGAGAAAGTAACTCTTGGAGTTACCCTTTGCGGTAACAAATTAAATACCGTAGCACAGAGAAAATTGCCAATTTAAAATCCTGTTGGTGCTACTGACCTTTGTCATAGCAGCTCCTTTAGTTGTACCCCCATATTTAAAATGTACGGTGGCGCTATGAAATGATCATATCAAGACTGAAAACGGAACTGCATAATAATGGATCAAGATGTAAGGGAGTTTGTCGCGTAAATATTAGTGTGCAACGCAGTTCCCCTTCCTTTTGTTTTCATTTTTGTTGATTGCCTTGAAATAACACGGATACCTGTAACGGTTGACAGGAATACAAATGTTTACTCTATAAATAAGTTAGTTGCATTGGAATGTTAAAGTGAATGATTTCTTTTTTACTTCATTTCCAAAAGTAAAAAATCACAATTTATTTCCTCCCAAATCGATTGTTTTTACTTTGTACCTGACTAATTTAATGTGTTCAACGGATATGGACTGGAACTAGTTAAAATGCATGAACGATTTGGAAAATTTAGAAAGTTAAAGTAATTAACGTTCTATATTCCAAACCTTCAGCGCATTAGGTCGATGATTCATCTTAATTATCTCGTATGAAACAACAAGTAAATAAAATTAAGAAGTTATATGTATCCCACTGAGTTGTTCCATGTTCTGGAGAATCAACGTCGCATAAAATTAGCACAGCAAATTCCACTTATGACAAGCTCGCGCAGTTCGAAAATGTATGGCATTACAAACTCTATTCCGCACTACATTTATTCTATGAACGCAAATATTGTAACGCATATAAACCTATCAGCTGGCGCATGTAACTATTTTATTCAATCTGTCTTGTATGATCAGCATTCTATTTTATTACTCGTATTACAAACAAAGATAGTATAGGTTGAAAAAGCAATAACTGGTGGTGCGAGAGATTAAAGTGCAGGTGTAGTCTTCCATGGAATGTTTTGAATCATTTGCATCCATCTGAAATAAATGAATTTAGTATAACGAATAAAAAAGTTGCTAATATTTCCACTTAGGCCTTTAGTATGATATTTTCATACTTTTTACTGTTTCGTGATTTTGGATAAGTCGTGAAAATTAATTTAGAGAGTTTGCCATATTTTCTTTTTAGAAACGCAAAAGTTGTGACATTAAATTAAAAACTATGATGTACGTAAGCTTGAAAAATGTCAAACCCTGTCTGATATTAATAATGAAACTAATCTAACCATTCTCCTAGAATTTAACTATATCTCGGATTATTTTTATTTCTCGATACCTCTTACGCTTAAAAAAATCCTCTACAACGTGATGTAGTCAGAATTCATGTTTTGTAGGTCCTTGATACCGAAAAATCGTATGACGGCAAAACGTCTCTCCGCCCGCCAGCCCGCCCGCCCCTCCGCGAACAACTCTAGCCGCTAAACTATTCAGTTGATTTTTTCTAAAATTGACATTCCCCGATCGATCTGGTTGATGTCGCCTCTAGAATTTGAAACCGATATTTTAATGTTGGGGATACTTTACATGAAGCCACTGGGACCCTTCCAAAATTTTCTAAAAATGGCTCCATCATTTTTTATTAAATTTTGTTATTGGATAGTGTAAAGGACGTTTAAGAGGAAGATGCAGGTCTCATTTTCATTGAAACCCCATATTTTTCGAAAATTGCAAAAATGCCAAATTTGTCGGCGACTTCCTACAAATACGATTATGAAGAGACGTTATTCAATACGGAATCCAGAGGATAAGGTGTTTTTGGACATTCTATTATATTTTTACTGCTCCGGCGCTTATCAATACAATCCAATACCGACTAGCTTTGATTGTGACAAAACGCTTAGAAGGCTTACATTCCTCTACCTTATATGTATGCTTTCTGTGTACACAGTGGCTTGCACCATTGATGAGATTTATTTTCATAATCATTAATTCAAGATTACGCAAATAAACCTAAATGCTCTCGCAGCAATAACTAGAAGTATTAATAGTTGCTTGACACTGATGAAGATTATTTTTATGTGTATAGTGCAACCATTCATTTATCGTTTTGCTATGGACTATGAGTGTTGTGTACCTTGTAGAGGAAACGACGACGTAAATGGACCAATTGTCCCAAGTTTCAGTTTCACGATACCCTTAGAGAAAATTGGATCTCTACTATTCATCGGCAGGATTTCGCTGCCACGGAACACAAGAATGTAAGTGTTGACATTCTTGGTTATGTGAAAAGTTTGTGAGATAACCAACAGTACTCATGCACTTGGCATGGCATCATCACATCGTATATACTAATCACTAAACGCTTATTTTATTTTATTCAAAATCTTTTGTCTGTTTTTAATGCTCACTCTTCAAATTTCAAACTTTCTTAATTTAAGTCAATGTACATTCATGGGCAGGGCAGTTCAAGAGGGTATTTCTTTTTAAGCATGAATTAAAAATAAAATTTCATGGAAGCTTAGGCCTATACGAGGGTTGGGGCAGAAGTCATGGTAACTATTTGTTTCTAAAAAAAATGTTAGCAGATCACACAATTTCATTTATACGTGAAAGAGGTGCTGCATTAGGGTGTCAGGAGATGGTTCTGCGAGTGTCTCTATTAACCCTGAGAGCAACGTGAAATCTGTTGCTGACCACCGCCGTGCGAGATAATGTAACATGTTTCGAGCAGCGCGCTCGTACTTCAAGATAGCAATTATCCATGGGAGAAATGCCCGAGAATGTTACAGGGAATTGGAGGAAGGTCATGGGAATAATGTTCATGGGTGAAGCCCATGGGAATACCGAGCAGTCACAGATGGGCAGTAGAGATTCTGCGAGCACGTGTAGCAAACAGTGATCGGTACCCACGTCACTACCTGTGAGTGTGTGGACCGAGTGGCCCATGCGGTATTCGAGCATCTGCCTAATCGAGTCTTCATACGGGTATGCAATGCTTTTGTAATGTTGTGATCTCGTATGTGCTCGCATGCTTTGGAAAATGAAAACAGGAAAACAGTACTGTAATTTCAAATATCTTAATAAATATGAGAAACACAAATTTGGTGTATCATTAAATATCAATGTACTTAGTTCATACCTTCTCCTTTCATGTGTATGTTTCACATTCTCTACCCGTGATCGTATTCCCACAAAAAATAATAGTTGCTGTGACTTATCTCCCAACCATTTTATTTTTTCACAATATTGTTTATTTTTCTGCTGTGGTTGGTTTTAAACACTTAACACAAGGCATTGAAGAGATATATTTCATCCGACTTCCGTCATTTCTTTGAACTTCAAAGAAAGTTAAGGTGGGTGTACTTCATTTTGATAAAGTGGAAATTCGCTGCAAATCTTTATAAATAATCCTTATGCTATGACGAAAAGTCACGAAAGGAGCTATAGTGTATTATGGGACAACCGAGACTCAAGGAAGAAAATTCTCATGAAATTGTCAGGGTGTTCTGCGGGAGCTTAAAAACTAATCAAACTATGACAGAAAGATTGCTCTTACAGCTTTTGAGATTCTTCGTCAAAAAGAAGAAAGAAACAATATTGACAAAGAATGGACGATTGTGTAGAATGAAGAGTGAAGATTGTATCTTGGTAGGATTGGACTGTTTGACCTGTGCCAGTATTTTCGGTGACATTTTCAAGTCAGCGTGTTGCAGTCGTGATATTGCTTTGAAAAAGCTGGGAAATAATACTTTCTCTAGAGTGATTAATAATTTCATTAAGTAAATTTATTTCTTGGACAAGTTGAAGAATTTGCAAGAAAACTAGTAAAACTATTCTCTTAGTACAATTAGTCCTGTAAATGCTCTTTTGAGCAAGTTAGTAAAATATCTAGATGGTTCATGCAAGCAATTTCAATTTATTATTAAACACATCGATTTATTAATCATTGAAAATAGTTGTAAATATAGTTGGTACTGTGTATGATAGTTCAGATGCTGCTACTATATCTCATGCTTGATTGTTTACATTACATGAAACCCTCTCATGAAAAGATAGACAAATTATAAAATTTAATGTATCCTTAAATTAATGCGTTTATTATATTCAGCTTATAGAATAGGTCGTAAATCATTTCTGAAGTGTACACATTTTCTGCTTATAATATGATTCATACAATAAATACACCGACAATCAGAGCAGCAAACACGACCGAATTATTTACGACGGAATATTTGTTTAGTGCACCGTTATGTCCACATGAGCTCACAATCAGCATTTCTTAAAGAGATAAGAATAAAATTGTATATCATAGGTCAAAGTGCTATATGTTTAAAAGGAATGTTACATGATTTTGAAGCTTCTTTTGCAACAAACAGTGAAACATCAAATAGTAACTTAATATATTTATTTCCAAAACAAATTCAATAGAAATAATCTATGATATACATTACATTACTCTACACAACCACACATAGGAAGACCAGCCAGGAGCTTAGTTTGACCTGTCTGAAGCAGTGCCCCACAGGGGAAACACCTGGAACAACTCGCAAGCTGGCGTGTATGTTGGCGGCGCATCTCACATTCCAGCGGGGAGGAACACCGCCACCTTACGGGATATAACATGCGCTGCTCTGACGGTACTAACGATCATGATTTTACGCTCTGACGCATCCTGAATCGTTCCCTCCATTTCCCCTTCCCTTCCCCATCCCTTTCAACAATGATATTAATAGAACCTATTTCTGATTTAGAAAAATAGAGTAAAACAGTGTCAGTAATGCTAAGTAGTACTAGAGTGAAAGTAAAATTAACGATTCTCAAGATCCAATTGCAAGCGTGGTGCAGAAAAAACGTTTGATCAAGTGGACGAAAAAACACCAGAAATCGTTGAGATTGTAGATATTTGCCGTATATTATTTCAATTACACCATCAGGTATCATTCCTTTGACTCTCTAGATTTACAATGTCACATCTTTCGCCCCATAAGGTATAGAGCGCACCCGACGTGACAGTTTTCACCGCAGGCAACAGGTTACAAACCCCGTTTAAAAACATCCCGCAAACCACGTGGAGCGGTGATTGCCCAACCCCCGCGACTTTTACGCGGGCTTCGCAACAGCACCGGCCTTCGCCGGTGCGCGCCGCCGCCGCCACCACCGCCGCCACCGCCGCCGCCGCCGTCGCCACCGCCATTCCGCCACGCCGTAGCACCTACGAAGGCGCCCGCCAGCCGCCGCGCCGCACCGCGCCGGCCGCTGGTTGTTTACAGTCCGTGAGCACAATCTGGGCGACCTTCGGTGGCGCCGCCACCGCCGCACCGCGACCGCTGCGAGCCGCACCCTGCGGGCGGGGTGTGACGTCATGCCGCCCGCCGGCCGGTCGAGGTAGAGGCGGCGGCGGCGACGGCTGCTGGACCCAGGGAATCGCACGCGGTCAGGAGCCGGTCGAGTGATCGCATGCCACGTTCCCCACCGCCTCCTCCTCAACTCCCCTCTCTGCCTCGTCCGGGCTGCATTCCCACCTTCGTCCAGGCCTCTTTTCCTCCAGGCCATTCCAGAATCTATGAATATGAAGATTTTAGTTCAATGCGTAAAATTGTGTGTGTGTATGTGTATATGTATACGTATTCCCACACACACACACACACACACACACACACACACATATATATATATATGGGAATGTGCGTATGTCTGTCGCGCATAGACGCAAAACCTACCCGACCGATTTCGCTCCAAATGTCAGGCATTGTTCTTATTAGTAACGGGAATGTTTAAATAGTGGTTTCAATTCAATTGGATGTATGTGGGCGTTGTTAATGATTTATGCGTTTACGTCAACTCAAGCGTCCCTGAACAGGTCTAGGCAACCCGCCGCATCGGCAAGTATTAAGCCGTCTGCCGCGGAATATTCTGCCGCTAACATTGTGAAATATCGGCCAGAATTATAACTTGAACGTTATTTCGGACAAGTAATTCAAATTTCTCCAATACAGTGTCATAGAGAACGAACGCCAAAACTTGAGGGAGAACGTTTTAACAATGGGATACATGTCCAAACTAGGTCATAGAAGAAACTAAGACTCGCATGAATGTCTTTCATCTATTCGAAACTTTTCAGAGCATAGACTAGAACGTGATTAACAAGCACTTGACCAGTAGCGTGTGAAGTGTAATCCCTGCAATAGCGAAGCACTACAGTAATGGCAGAGTTTTAGAGATTCTGACAGTTCTCTCGCCACGTGATATGCCATGTGACCTGCTCTGAAGCAATCAGCTTGCGAGGATTTGTTTACTTTCTCACAACCACGGTCCAGTATTGCCGCTCATTTGCGTTACACATCTGACTGACATGTAGGTTGTGCCATGTGCGTAGTAATTTGTGGCATCGAACTGTCAGGGTCGCTTATACGCTGCCGGTACTATAGTCAATTAATAAATTTACGTAAACACTGCGAATTGCTACTGTCTGTTATTCGTTTAATTAGAATACCCGTTTCATATTGGTGTGGCACACGCTTCGTGTTGCAGCGATCCCTGCAACTGTTGTGAGTCATTAATGCTATAACCTGAGGCACAGAGGAGAAAACAAGACAAAAATGAAGAAAAAGGAGAAGGTAAAAGGAGGAGGAGGAAGAAGAAGAAGAAGAAGAAGAAGAAAGGAAGAAAAGGATAATAATACGGAGAATAAGAAGAAATCAGAGGGAAGAGAGAATAAGAAGAAATCAGAGGGGAGAGAGAATACGAAGAAATCAGAGGGGAGAGAGAATATGAAGAAATCAGAGGGGAGCGAGAGTAAGAAGACAGCGGAGTGGGAAATTAAAAAGAAGGAACAGGGAGAGAAAATGAGGATAAAGAGGAAAGGAAGAAGAAGAAGAAAGAGGGGAGGAAGAAGGAAGATGGGACGAAGAAGAAAGAACATGTGTGAGCTGAATTAATTTAACACATCATATATTGTGCACACTGGTATTTCTTACGAAACCCCAGTGCAGCTGGCCCCAACAGTTCGTTCAGAAATAATATATCTCAAAAACCAGGTTAGGTGTGGGAAATTATGGGAGTTCATTCCATTGGTTTCTGTTTCTGTACATAGGATTTTCTCGCCTTTATGTTTTAGTAAAATATGCATTTCGTGCGTGGGAGACTAAGAAAATCTTTCATGCATTGACATAAACCAAAGCCCGCATAAACAAAGTATCTTCATTAAAAACATAATTTGTCTCTATTTTTTCCGCTTATTATCTTGATGATAAAGTTGCACACAGGTAGGTAAATACTTGAACTACAATCAATTACAGTAATTAATGGATTTTCTTTGGGGTAGTATCGGTGCTTCACTTGATGTTTAAACTTAAAGATCTACCCCAGGATAAAAGTGAAAAGTTTGAATTAGATATGATGTCATTACTGTGCTCGACACCACTAACTATCTCTATTTCATCATAACAAGCCGTAATAGCATCCTTATACCCTCGCTACCAAAGGTGAAATCAGTTCAAAATTCAAAATAAACTTTCGATAACACAAACCAAGAAGAGTGTGAATAGAGTCAATGAAGAGAAAGATACGGAAGATAATTTTTATTCCTATTTTATTCGTTCGCATCAAGCGTGAGAGAAAAACCTCAGCACGATATGATTGTAACACACGCACCATACTTGTGCAGCCTACTATGACACAGCCCCCTCCAACAACTCAGTAATTCCTTTGCGCTCTCCAATGGATCGTCTTCGTCACAAAGCTTCCGACGAGCCTCCTTTTCGCGAACTCCACCGTCATCACTGCTTCGGCCAACCACCGCCGCCCTCCCTGCCG
Organism: Acheta domesticus; assembly: GCA_031308135.1. Taxonomy (NCBI): domain Eukaryota; kingdom Metazoa; phylum Arthropoda; class Insecta; order Orthoptera; family Gryllidae; genus Acheta; species Acheta domesticus. The sequence goes on along the minus strand of JAHLJT010009436.1, from coordinate 75,451,425 downwards.
ACGTGCGCGGCACGCCCCCGCCGCCAGGGAAGCCCCGGCACGTGTTCGTCGGCGTCAGCGTCATTTGCGGTGGCGGCGGCGGTGGTAGTGTTGGTGGTGGCTACGACGGCGGTGGAGGAGGAAGCGGCGGCGGTTGCGAAGGTGGTGGTGACGGTGGCGATGGTGGCGACGGCGGTGGAGACGGAAGTGGCAGAGGAGGCGGAAGCGGCGGTGGTGGCAGTGGTGGCAGTGGTGGCAACCGGCTGCGATGGATCAGCTGCAATATTTTTGCCTTACCGGCATCGTTGACCAAGGGGGGAGGGGTCATAGGATTCGAGACCCGACTCTGGCGAATATTCTACTCCAGCCAGATATCTGGATCGACTGACTAGAAAAGAATTCGAATGGCCGGCTGCTATGATCGATGGTTTTCCGTACTGATCACTACGAGTCGAATCCGAGGCAGAACCCTAACAATTGATTCTTCTTTCATGTGTTATCATCATCCCTTTCGCACACACCCTTACATGCACTTCCCTAGTAACACATATTTCGGCAGACCAGTCGAGACCTTCTAGCTTACCCCACCGGCATCGGCGACGGCGGTGGTGGCGTCGACTGTGGCTGTGGTGGTGACGGCGACGGCGGAGGTGTTAGTGGCAAGAGTGATAGCGGCAACGGCGGCGGTGGTGGTGGTGGCGGCAGTGGTATTAGCGGCGGAGGTGGCAGTGACGGCGGCGGAAGCGGTGCGGTGGTAGCGGAGGAGGTGGCAGTGGCGACGGCGGCGGCGGTGTGGTGATAGTGGTGGTGGAGGCAGTGGCGACGGCGCCCACTTCCGCGGGGCCGCGTCAAGCGCGTTCGGAGAACGCTGCGCGTCGGGGCGCGCGCGGCCGCTGTGACTTTCCGCGCAGTTGGCGGCCGAGGCGCGAGTTCCCCGGCCGGCGCGGCGACGGGGCTCCCCGGACGCAATGGCGCAGCGGCGCGGGCGCGGGCGCGTTCGCGGAAGGCGGTGGCGCCACCGACGTGGCCCCGCGCGCGCAGATGACCTGTTGCGCAGCGCGGCCCTGGGACGGGTGCATCACCGCGCGCTCGGCCGTAACGGAGCACAGACGCCTCTCTGTTCTACCAGTGAGGGAGGATACTAGCCACTTTCCGCGCTAGAATCCAGCAACGTACTACGTGCGCAGTCGTGGTGTTGGAGAGTGAGATAAATTGATAAACGCAGAGATAATTTTCAAAACTAAAGCAGAATACTTGGCTTCATACAATCTTCCTAAGGCTTTCGTATATTTTAGAGCCAAAATATTCAGAATGGGGGTATGAGAAGGTCATTACCATGTCTATTCATTTCATCGTTATCAGTTTTACATGTATTTATCAATCATAGTAATTGCACTTACCAAACATTAATACTTAAATCTTTTCTTTTCTCGTTTCTAGCCAAAAATAATAGACTCAATATTTGTTATTAAAATCTGTACACCACAGTCTTCAGTGACATCACACAATTTTGTGATATTACGGTACTACGTAAAACAGATTTTATATAGAAAAATGTAGGTATGAGATAAAACCCTGTTTATGTAATTAAAAAGAATTGAATATGTTCTCGAAAATCAATAGTGATTTGTACCCATTAGCAAGTACGTGCGTTGTTAGAAGTGAAACGCTTTACTTCACTACAGAGAACAAGTAACTTAATTGATGCCAGATGTAACTTATTATTTTTTCTTTGAAGGACATGTAGAAAAGACCTGAGACCATAGCTGATCTGAATGTCAAGCGATGATAGAAATTACGCATACTCTTGTTTTAGTGTTCTAGCATTTTACTATTTGTCGAAGTCCTGATGTGTCAGTGGGAATTGAAGAGCATGAATTGCAAATATAGAAAAGTCAAATTTTGCTTCTTTCTTTCTTTGCCTCTTTTCTCACATTCAACATTAAATGCATCTAAGAAATCCTTAATTCAAATTATTTCAAATAATTACGATATATATTCATTATAATTCCAAACAAAGGGGCGCCAGAACTTACTTAAAATAGCTCCACGAAGACTTCGCATTAATTTTATAATTATTCCAATTATATGCTTCCCAAGCGTAATTGTTCTCCCTTTCAGGAAATAGTTTATTTCTTCAGGTAGTTACCTTCACGGTAATCCCATTTTTCTCTAAAAATTACCATACGTTTACAACTTAATTCCCTTGCGAAGGCTGTTTATGTCAAATACCAAGTGAACAAAGTTATGCAATGCGATGTTTGTAAATCGCAAGCAATGCTGGAATACGTGAGAATCTTAAGAGGCATGAGGTACAAGGAACCAATTAAAAGAAAAATCGTTGACAACGTTGTTACGTGAATTTCGAGACGCAATTCTTCCTATCGTGCAGATAATGATATTCTGGTTTCATTGCATTCATCAATATCTCACTAGACCGTATAATCATGTCAACTGAATTGGTCAATTTCCCTCATCATTAAATTGCAGATCGAGCTTGAAGAAAACATTTCACTTGTCAGTCACTGTTAACTGATTTAACTTGGAAAGTCTACTACGATAATTTACATAACAATCTAACAGTAAAGGATACAAGCACATGCATTCATTATTTTCAACGTAGTATCCACACCAGTTAACAATGTAATTACACCCTTCTGGGAAGGTGGGGAATACTGAAACGTTTCCTCCTCTTAGTGCTACAAAGCAAATAATTCGGATATTGTAATGGATACTAAATGTTCTGATGAGGAAGCCTCTTCACTTTGCCTGAAAATTCACTGAATATAATAATATCCTTCCTGACGTTCTCTCACGAGAACACATAGGGACGGAAACATTATAAAATGATTGTTTAGAACAATACCAACTGTGTTTTATAGTTCAGCATCTACCAGAACAGTAACATCACGATAGGTTCCTCGTACCTCGATGTGCCTTATGAAGGTTACCCCTGGATGAGATGGTAAAAAGTTCCACAAACAAAATGACATATAAGTAGTTTCTTTACTACTCGAACATAAAAACAATGTTTTAGAAAGGTTTCTTAGCCCCCGTCCCAAAACCACTCCCCTCTACAGCCGAAAACGTATTTTTTACGTTCCCGTGTACGGAGTAATATACGTAGTGTAGGGAAAGTTGCGTAATTCTACCCGAAAAAACGGCGTATTTTCGACAGAAAAAAATTCGTTGCCGGGCCGTGATAACGAAATAAGTGGTGCCACAGAATGGCACATACTTTCCTGTTTTAGTTTTCTATTTCCTAGGGTCTGGGTTAGCTATTCTGAATTGCCACATACTCTTGCCAGCTGCCATCTATCGCCGCCCAAACTACACGTCTATGACATTTTCTTAATTTTTCGGTTTCCTAATGGTAGAACGGAAATATTAATTTTAGAATATTAAAGAACAGTAAAACCTCGTTCTAAATGGCAATTTTCTTTTAAATATTTCTAGCCGGTTTTAAGAAAATTGCGTTTCAGCGCTACTAAAAATGTGAAACTTGAAGCTGTTTTTCGCAGATAATTTTTCAGTTTTCAAAAAACTTCACTTAAAGTCATTTAAAGCACTTACACTCGCAAATATAATAATGTTTACGAATTGCTGGTAATGTGCATATTAAAGATGTGAGAGACCTTTCAAAAAAATTACGTTTGTGTAATTTTTGAAAAAAACAAAAAAATACCTCAAAATACACTTGATTTCGTATTAAAGAGAGCAATAAGTACAATCCCATCAAAAGGTTTGAAGAAAACATTTGGAGCCATTTATGAGAAAATGGCGTTTGAGCGTTTCCGAAAATGCGGAAATTTGACCTAGTTTTCACAGAAAACGGTTGCGTTTTCCAGAAACTTTACTTGACATTATTTAAAGAACATGTACTCATTAATATAATTATGTTAATATTTACTTTAGCGGCGATTTGTTAAGTCAAAAAATTCTATTTTGTAATTTTTGAAAAAACAAAAGAATAGAATAATGTGGCGTTTGTCTCATCGAATAGAGTACATTTAGCACCATCCCTACCAAAAGTTTAAAGAAAAAAGTTGTCGTTTTTCATAAAATCTTGTTTTTGTATTTTTTTAAATTGCACATATTGCACGCAATATTGCGCGAAAACTACTAAAATTTTCAAAAAAATGTTCACGGCATTAATGAAAGAACTCACTAGGAAGAACAAATTTCATTTGAAAGAAAAATCTCTATCTGGAATTTTGTGGTTGTAGGAAGACGCCGAATAAAATTCAAACTTTCGCAATTTTCAAAAATTTTGTCAGCCGATAAATTAGGTTCTATGCCACCTTAATAAGTGTAATTTACTATATTCATGCAAGAATTTTAAAGAAACAATTTGGAGTCGTTTTTGTGGAAAGTTTGGAAAAGGCCGGGGACTTTATGGAAAGTATCCACAAAAAATTAATGATTTTTTTCAAAAGGGCAGAGCTTCGACTCAGGCGTGATGGACAGGGGTTTCTTCAATTTGGAAACATTTTTAAGCATGCTTTAGGTGCTAGTGTTGTTGACATACACCGGACAGAGGGGCGGACGGACGGACGGACGGACGGACGGACGGACGGACGGACGGACGGACGGACGGACGGACGGACGGACGGACGTTTTGCTTTCAATTGGTTTTTCGGAATCAAAAAAAAAAACACAAAACCGGGATTCTAGCTACACCACCAGCCAATTTTTTTTCTCAATTTATCAACTGGTTTTATCCACTTTTGCGTTGTCAGAGCCTGGCAATTAATTTTTTCTGCCGAAAATCCGCCGTTTTTTCGTGCGGCATTACGTAATTTTCCCTGTACTCCGTATATATGGACGTTACGAGAATGATTTCAGAAAAAAAATCTCTTAGAACCCTGGAAAAAATTAAAGAGACTATTTTATTATCTGTGTATTTTAATCTCAATAATCAGCAATATTGGAATGGTTTCTCCCCTACAGTACCTGGACTATAAACCACACTTCAGGGGCTGGGCGTTCGCAGTTCGGTTCTATTTTAAATAAATTTGCAGTTTACATACAAGTATTCTTTACAAAGTACAGAGTTTTCGCACGTTTCTCGCACCTGCGACCATTCTTCTGGAGGAAGGTCGCAGATGCCTAGGACGCGGCGGACGCGGCGTTACCAGACTGCCAAGTAGTTGACTACAAATGCGTTAGTGTTTTTTTTAATTATGGCCCAGCAATTGAAAAAATCACAAATGTTCTGAGGGTAAGTTTAAAGATTTTTTTCGTGCCTGAGCCGGTGTTCTAAGACACAGTAAAACAGTTCTTGTAAATCTGGGTCCAACCTGTTTTCCTTCACTTCCCCAGATGTCCCCCACTTATCCATCATCTGTGACCAAATTGTTTTCTCAGAAACTATCGTCTTTCCTTAGCGTATGATATAAAAATTATTAGAAAGATTTAAAAATGATAATTGTACTTTCAATTGTCAAAATATTCTTGGGAGTCACAATAATATATATAAATTTATTACAAACACTAAAATAAACTAACAGAACTGTTGCTGTCATTTTCAAAGTATATTTAAAGTCAAGGTGATTTAAAAGGGGTGAAATTATTTTTTAAACTACAACCCAGCTGTTGAAAAAATATGAAAAAAATTCACAACATTTTGTGTTTTGAGCAGAACTTTTGAAATTTTTTTAAGCGTGATTCAGGGTTCTAAGACACAGTAAAAATATATTTTGTTATTTTTAAAAATATTTTTGTGTTTGAATTTCGCGCTTAGAAAATATTAAAAAATGTTTTTCTAATAGTATAAATTATTCTCTTAGTATCATTTTTTCAATTAGATAACATGTTAACTTGACAAAAAAATAAAATAAAAAACAGGTTTTTTGCTGTAAAGAGGTATGGGTGGTGGGATAGAAGCTAAAAAATATTCTTTTTATCTAACTCATGTATCGTTTGGTTTAGGGGAACTTTTTACTATCTTATTCGGGGTTCTTTTAATAATATTTTTGTAAATATCATGATTTCCGTCCAAAATATTCAACAACTACTCATATATTAAAAAGTTGTAAATAACATCATTAACAATTCTGAAATTGAGGGATAAATTGGATTTAAAAAAGAAATCTACAATTTCAAAATTTTAAGTGTGAGACTCGAAAAATATTTGAACTTCTGGAATTTTCAAAGTTTCAGAGGTTTTAATGAAAACCGGTACAATATATTATTTACAAAGGCACTTTTCTCTAATCGAGCGAAAAATGTAAAGAAAAATATTGTAGCCGTTTTCAGAGAATTTTGAAACCGACAGAGAGGTTGCATGTAAAGAATTAAAAATTAAAATTGCTTAATTATCTTCGAAACGCCAAAACTAGATCTTCCTTCTAACGTGCTTAACAAGTTGGAGCTCAAATGCTTCTAATCTGACAGTTACGCGTAATAAATACATACATACATACATACATACATACATACATACATACATACATACTATACACATAACCCCCAATTTTTTTTGTACAAAACTGTGAAAATCTCCTTTTGCCGCATGGATCATGTCTAGGAATACCTTATCCATGTCTGAAAACACACTAATAGATCTTAATACTGGTGTGTGAGAAGTTACCACTCAAAAGAACTTTCAACCCAGTGTTTGCAACCGAAAATTAAAGATGGTATTTTTGAGGTGATTCCAATACTTTTCCTCCCTATACTGTAGGCCACTACAGAGAAGAAAATTAACAAGAACGGGTCGCGTTGACTGTTCTGTTGATTTAATTACGACTCATTAAAAAAGATTGCTAGTATGTTTCTCGTATTTAATGCAAAAGGAAAGTTAATGAAAGTGAATTGATTTAAGTGAGATGCCACATCCTTATATTGAAATCTTCACGCTATCTTCCAAAATCAATTGGAAGCTTTCTGAAATACTTGAGAAGTAGTAGGAACATTCCTTGAATTTAAACTACTGGTGCTACAGAATGGCACAGACTTTCCCGTGTTAGTTTTCTATTTCCTTGGGTCTTCGCTAGCTATTCTCAATTGCCACATACTCTTGCCAGCTGCCATCTATCACCGCCAAAAGTTCATTTTTCTGTCATTTTCTTAATTTTTCGGTTTCCTATAAGTAGAACGGAAATATTAATTTTAGGATATTAAAGAACATAAAAACCTAGTCATAAATGCCAATTTTCTTTTAAATATTATGTGCCGTTTAAGAGAAAATGGCGTTTTAACTCTACTAAAAATGCGAAATTTGAAGCTCATATTCACAGATAATTTTTGAGTTTTCAAAATACTTCATTTGAAGTTATTTGACGCAGGTACACTCACAAATATAATAACATTTACAAATTGCTGGTAATGTGCATATTAAAGATGTGAGAGATCTTTCAAAAAAATACAATTATGTAATTTTTGAAAAAACAAAAAAATAACTCAAAATAAACTTTACGCTGTACTAAAGAGTGTAATTAGCACTATCCGTTACAAAAGTTTAAAGAAAAAATTTGCAGCCATATATGAGAAAATGGCGTTTGAGCGTTTCTGAAAGTGCGAAATTTTGAGATACTTTTCACAGAAAACGGTTGTGTTTTCGAGAAACTTTTCTTGACATTATTTAAAGCACATATACTCTCAATAATGTGAACAATGCGCCGCTAGTGTAAATATTAACGACGTGAGAGACAAGTCAAAAAATTACATTTTTGAAATTTTTGAAAAAAGAAAAGAATAGAGCAATATGGTGTTTATGGCATCTCATAGGGTACATTGAGGTACATTGGGTACATAGGGTACATAGGGTACATTGGTACTATCCCTACCAAAAGTTTAAAGAAAAAATTTGGAGCCTTTTTGAGAAAATTTTGTTTTTGTAATTTTTTAAAAATGCACACACTGCACGCAATATTGCACGAAAACTACTAAAATTTTGAAAAACATTTACATGGCCTTTATGAAAGAATTCAATATGCAGGAAAATTTTATACGAAGAAAAAATCTCTATCTTCAATTTTGTAGTTGGAGAAAGACGCCGAAAAAATTCAAACTTTCACAATTTTCGAAAATTCAGTTATTCATGAAAATCGGACCTACGCCACGTTTATAAGTGTATTTACTCTATTCATACAAGAAATTTAAAGAAAAAATTTGGAGCCGTTTTTGAGAAAATTTTGAAAATCACCGGGTGGCTTCATATAAAGTACCCCCAAATTTTGAAGAATCTTTTTCAAAATCTCAAAGCTTTGACCAGAATCAGATTGACCTGGGAATATCCATTTTGGAAGAAATCGTACGTATGGTTAAGGCGCTAGCGGTGTTCACAGACGGACAGACAGACAGACGGACAGACAGACAGACGGACGGACGGACAGACGGACGTTTTCCTTTCAATTGGGTTTTCGGTATCAAGGACCCAAAAAAGAGGGTTTCTGGCTACACCAAGTGTTATGGGATTTTTTTCTTAATTTAGCAACTGGTTTTATCCACTTTTTCGTTTTCACGGCCCGGCAATTAATTTTTTTCCGCCGAAAATTGGCCATTTTTTCGCGCAGCATTACATAACTTTCCCTATACTACGTATATCACTCCGTGTATACGTACGTATACGAGAAAGTAAAAAAGGCTCTAAGAAGTCATTGATTTCTTGTATTTTCAAGATTAGGGAGCGAGTAAGGAAGAAAAAGAATAATCACTAGCTTGTTCTGATCAGAATATGAGCACAGGATACTCTAATGCCGGAAAAACAATTTCCTACGTTAATAAAAATTTTGAAAAGCCTCCAATACCTCTCCAGAATAATTTATTAACTTTTAGCATTATACGCTGATATGTTAGTATATACCAATTTTCTCATCCTCAAAGTAAGGACATCGAGATATTCATAAAAATACTCGAGAAATATTCTTCTTCAGAATCAAATAATGTGTAAAATATTAATTAACGTAACTTCTACACCTCAACTACACAGAAACCAGAGAACAGTGGATCTGCTACATATGCCATCTTCCAGGAGCTTGGACTTCACATATACGATTATATACGATGGTGATATTATACGATGGTGATATGAAATTACACAGCGATATGATATCCTTTTCCTTTCATGCGTTGCGCATTTCCACTCACAGAATGCGACGGAATAAGCCCCGTGATGCACTTGATTAAAACCCACAGTTCGCGGTTAGCCACTCAACGCAGCGCAATCTCGGTAATTGCCGGAAGGGAAATTCCCAAACGAAAAATAACTACCGCAGTAAATGAAAAGCAGCCATCACGATGAGCACGCCACATAACACTTCACCACACTTTGTGTTTCCATGACGTGCTAAAACACAGTGATTGAAATACTATGGTAGTAATGCCGTGGCGATCTCGGAAGGAAGGATTGCGGGTTCGAGTCCCGCCCCGGGCATGGGTGTGCTTGTGTGTCTGTATGTGTGTGTCGTCCCTTAATCCTTCATTGTCATAATCATTCTATCTTCCAGGACTAACAACCTTGGGAGATAAAAATCGGTTTCAGCCTAATGCTGATCCCCTGATGAATTATATGCACTTGCCACGAGATAAAACTATACTGTTACTAAATACTCCTTTTACGACTTGTGTAATAGATTTTTTCATGAATGTCTTATTCTTTGCTAGAACTGCATCTGGCAATACCATTGTAATGTAATTTGGCTGCATTTCAAAATAGATAAAACTCAAACAATTCAGAAGCTTGTTTCCGAAAGCAACTATATCCAACTTTTACTCTTACTGATGCATTAATATAGTATGTATTAATAGCGTTAATTTTGCCCATTTCTAATTTATCTTTAACCAAAAGATTCTACATCAATTTTAAATTACTGATTTCAAAATTGATTTATTTTCAAATGTATTATATCCATTCCCATTGCAAATATAAAAGTGTCTATAAAATTTGAATCAAAAAAGTATCACATCAAGACAATGGTTTTTAGCTTTTCAAACGCTACAGACTGTTACTTCTTTCTAAAAAAAATGTTAAGTGGAGATAGTATCTTTTGGAAACAAGCTTCTCAATTCTCTACACTGTGTGCGTTCTAGCGCTCTGTACAATCGTCTCGATGCCCAGGGGTGCAGTTCAGGTAGGAGGAAAGAATTACAAAGGCGACCGCTTCGGGGAATCTGCATAATGACCGCTTGCGCGCCGCGTCGTACCCTTGCTATTCTGCCGTAGGGCCTGCAGGCGCGCTGCGCTCTCGGCACGTACCCATTCAAGTTTTCCTCTCACACGACGACGACACTTCGCCGTAATTGACGTCACGAGCCTATGGAAGAGAGGCCGTAGACTGAGCTAACTCGATTATTGCTCATTGAGAGAAAGAGAGAGGGGGTGACGGAGGGAAAGGGAAGGAAAATACTGGAGTTTAACTTCACATGAACTTCCACGAACTTCGGTTGGAATGGACGTCATCATGAATTTCATCTCATTTTCCTTCCGTAGTCTGGGCAAAGCGTGTGACTCATCACAGTGTTTGTTCGGGTCAAAACGTGCTGCGACAAAATAAACAGAACTCGTTTCTTCGCAGAAACTTTTTAGCAAATTCTGTCTGAAATCAAGGTTAACTAATTACGCTTGCCCAATTGAAAATTTAAGTTCCCTGAGTATTCAGCTATGATTCAGAAATTAATAACTTTTTTGCCGAAATCGTCGAGTTTTACAGTTTATGAAAGACATTTTTGCTGCATTTTTCGCGTGTAAGATACAACATCGATAATAATGTTGTTGGTTTACTATGAGGTCTCGTTATTTGCTTCAAATATAGGGCAGAGGGATTCTGTAAGTTTATGAGTTTCTATCAAATAAGGTAAAGTTGATAGCTGAATTTGTTAAAAGAACTTAAAATATTATTTATCTTTTACTGATAGGTTATAACTTGTTATTGCCTCCTATTCCTAACTTGTTATTGCTCGATATGCACAGTACAACTTACCTAGATCGAAAGATCGTGGTTACGAAGGAAATATGAAATTAGTTAAATGTTGCTACATGTTCTCTTACGGAGGGAGTTATGGGAGGGAAATATGAAATGACAAACCTAGTCAAGTTTATTACTTAATTAGTAAATAAGTAAATATGTATAATTAAAAAAATAGGCCATTTTTTCGCGCAGCATTACATAACTTTCCCTATACTACGTATATCACTCCGTGTATACGTACGTATACGGGAAAGTAAAAATTAGGTAAAAGCCATGTATGCACCAAGAGCGTTATAAGGGTACCAATGATCTCCGGTGACAAAAAGGCATCGAGCCAAGGGCTCTCATGCTTTTTGTCGCTGCTCGATCATTAGAACCCTTATAACGCCCTTGGCGCATAATATTTATGTATCAAGGCCGTTAAGTAGATGTTTTTGCCCCGAGGGCAACTTCCAAGCACGAGGGCCTCTGGCCCGAGAGCTTGGAAGTCACCTGAGGGGCAAAAACATCTAGTAACCCCGTGGTGCATACAAAACTTTATGGTTTACTAGTTCGTTGCTGAATAAAACGAGAATTCAAAACATTTTACAATATTTCTTGCTTCTACAGTGAAAAGAAGCATTGTAATAGTCATTTGTCAATATGACGTCAGATAAACAAAACAGAGTGTATATCTAAATTCTGTTGCATAATCGTTAGTGGACTGATTTGTTCGTACAAAATGAAAGAATATTGTGAAGTTTCTGCGGAAATTCTCGCAAATTCTAACAAAATTACGGACAGTGGTTTCCATTAAAATCTTAAGAAATATATAAAATTGTTTATGGTGTATTTTGAGATTTACCTGAGTGAATAACAGTGTAAATTGGCTGATTAAACGATACATTTAGGTTATTAGTGTCTGTTGTCAAAGTTATTTAGAATGTGTTATTACACCAAAAAATATTTCGAGGATGTTAACAGATGTGCCTTATCTATCTTATTACTATTACTAGTGCTGCTACTGAAGAAGAATATAATTATGTCTCTGAAAAAAGTGATACGTAACAGTGAAATGCGAGTGATTGATGCAATTATAAATTCACGGGAACATTCCAAAATTGCAATTTTCATATTAAGTAAAATAAGGTTTATAACGAATTATTTTATTTATTTGAGCATTATTCCATTTATTTATTGTATTTGCTTACATCTTAACTATAAAAAATCGAATTCATAACTATGTTCTGTGTGTTGTGTTGGTATTAGTGGGCCATAAAGTATTCAAAGGCCCTAGGGCATAAAGAATCGGAAAGGCCCGCAAGAGTATGAAGTATACCATTATGTGTTTTGTTTTAGGTCCGTAAACACACAGCAATGAACTAGTAAACCATAAAAACTATTTCAGCACTCGTGCATTTATCTTCACTCTTAATTGAGTGGAAAGTGTTACTTACCGGTACGCGTACGGCAATGTCTGCTTGATAGTTGATCGACAAGTTGCAGTCAGTAAGGGAGAAGTCTATGAATATGCTCTTCAAATATTTCCTTGCCAATTTCCTAATAAATGTCAGTATATAGAAAAGAACGTAGAATCGTCTGTCTGATAAACATTTACTTTGCGTGGCGCGTTATTAAACATGTAATCCAATATCTGCTGAACGTTGTTCAGCATTGTAAAGAGTTTTAGGAAGGGAACTAATATGATTCTATGTTTTTCAAGAAAGGGATAATCGTTTCATTTACTTATCTAACAGTCAAAACTAGTTTTTCGAGTAGCCTGTGACAGTGTAACAAATAAGCCGAGTGTACTGATAAGCCCAACTGCGTTAGGAATCATCAACTTTAACTTCCCTTTTCTGGAGATATGATTTCAGAATGGTTAATTCTCTTTGTAGAGCAAAGTGTGAGTAATGATTAATGTAGAAAACATTATTCACATGCTCTTCGAATCGATTTTATTCTTCTAGTAAGAATTTTGGTGTGAAGAGAAGAACTGTTTCTATCAATTCTTGTGGCATATAAATTGCAATACCTTGATTTACCTTAACAAATGACCGCAAATTAATACTTTTTACCAAATCGCAAGAAGATAATTTAAAAATTAAACATTTGTTTATTTTCTTCATGCAAGATAGAGATTTAAGAACCATGAATTTCAGTTCAGTGAACCAGAAATTCGAGTAAACAAAAAATTAAATAATACATAATACTAGGCGTCTTAAATTAGTCCTAAGCTATCAGCATAACTGACATAATTAATAATGTGCTGTAGATATGTTGATACTAATCATTATTCTAGACTCTCTGAAGAGAGCTCCTCGACAAAACAACGTCTAAACAGAAAGTCTGGAGATTATATTTCCAAGGAAGGAAAAGTTTCACCGAGAACTATCAATGATTGCAATGTGCTAGAGGTATGGGCACTATTCAAAGATAGTTTCGTCAGTAGATCAGATTCCTAATTGCCTCCTGTAACACCGAATCTCATGCAGCTTAAATTGTTGCCTGCAGACAACAAGGAAAGGCTCTGAATTCTACGCTTCATGGCGGCGTGGCTGCCATGGAAGAATCTGCCTGGCTTGAACACAAGCTCTTGAGGCTGCAATGATGTGAGAAGATTCGCCCGTTTGAGCGCAAGCGCTGATGGGGGCAATCACAAACAACATGGTTGTAGGTCCTCCGTCAACTTATTGCTAGGCTGCCTAAATTTCTGAGATATTAACGGTTTTACACAAATTGCATTCCACTCTATACCAGATCGTTGTGGCGTGTGCCCACAAATCGCTCATCATGGCCCTGTCCACTCTTCCTCCAAATACGAATATCTCCGTAGTCACCAAGGAAAGTAAAGCGGGACTCATCACTGAAGATGGCCAGTTGCCGCCCGGCTAGGTGCCATGGCCCTCAGACACGCCATCTTTGAGTCTGGCGACACTGCAGATGGGCACTTGCCGCAACGGCCTGGACTAACGAGTTCATTTGGCGCGCAATCTTCTACCAACTGCACTGGCACTCACAGGATGTACAGAGAAGGCATAACAATTCACTGAATGCAACGGCGGTTACTAAAAATATGTAATGAGTGGCCATTTTTTTAATTAAAGGAAACCAATTTTCTTTATTGAATATATGATAACTGTTCAACTTATAGAAACTTTCAAGTTGTATTATACTTCATAAATAACTTGAAAATAGTACAGCCAACGATACTGTTGTAAATCATTTTACTAGTGTTACTTGTTGCACTAGAAATAGTTTGTATTTTAACTCAAAGATAACGTTTCAAATATTATATTTAACAACACGGTAATTGTTTATATTATGAATATCAATTCACAATATTGAATATGAATGAATACAATATGAATATCAATTCACAATAATTAAAATTGTTAATTAATCCTTTTTAATCATGCACATTTTCAAAAAAGAACCAGGCGGCTCCCATGAAGTCCCGCCCTTGGTTGAATGACAGCAACGGTGGCAGTTGCGATTATCCGTGGCGGTCATGTTGTTCAAGGCGGGCAATCCGTCGGTTTTTCCCTCCTTGAGATTCAGAGAGGTCTGCCAGATACTTCTTGTTGTTTGTGCGGACTTTCCTTGTCCTGTGTCTGCAAAGGCGTTCTACTCCTGGTGCCAACAGGCACCAGGCAGTACGTCAGAAGAACCATACAGAATGCCGGCTCCCTACCATGTGACCCCCTTCCGAAGGTATTTAACTGATCAAATTACTAACGCTTCTCCAAGCCATTTTGCTTTATTTTTTGAAGAGCGAGAATAATGCTAATCATCATAATAATAACATAAACAGGTATAGTAACACAACATGCACATTTTAACGCTTTTATGTAGTACGGCACGCCCAGAGAGACTCAACACTTGCTTTCCGACATCATGTGCGTGGTTACCGTGAACTTGTATAATAATAAAAATAAAATTGTGTTTTATTAATGGCGAGGCTCAGACCATTAGGCCTGCTTTTCGTTTTACCACGTTAAAAATGTATATTATTTTATATAAATTATCCCGCAGGTTTCAATAATTTCGGTTTGTTCTTTAGTGCAACTTTTGTTGGCGAGGAAAGTAATTTTGATTCAACATTGTGAAAGGTTTTTAATAGATCACTTAATAGAACAGAAGCACACCTTATTTTTTCTAGAAAAAAAGCATACACTGTAATCTTCTAGGAAAGCATGAAACCTGTTTTTCTCGTTCTCTAAGAACTCTTATCGAACCTAGAGACAAAAAAACAACAACGTATATGACTCAAAAGTAGCTGAGGTAAATGTGCATAGTCTCCGAAGGCGTTCGTTTGCTTCTCTTCACCACCATCGCAATTTCCAGGAGAAAAAGAAATAGATGGAGCGTACTACATTTTTTTAAAGCAAGAAAGTTGCTAAAAATAGTGTAATAGTCCACACATTAGTGAAAACGAAACAAAAATGCCTTGTACCAAGAAATTCATTGCCACTCTCACACAACTATCGATCTTGCATCTCGAGTATGCAGTGTAACGAATGCCCCAATTTTCCAATCAACTGAGGGTACAACTCCATGTTTGTAAATGCAAATTTTTCATTTTGATTTGATATATTTTTTTCAAATTGAAAAAATTATAAACTGTACAATAATTAACTCTTTAATTCATTTTGGTTTTTATCTCACGCGACCCACTGTGTTACGATTTCTCGGGTTGCCATTAGAGGGTTAATGGCACCATCAGCAGGCCTAGTACTACAAGCTGTTCGACCAAGAGAGGTGGCTCAGGGCATCAACTGATGTCACTGCAGTTCTCTGTCCGGGATGTCCTAGTTTTGAATGCCAACGGTGGCAGGATTTTCGTCACTAGCTAGACAGCTAATTCGTGTCCAGCCGCTGTCTGGAGGACAATTCTAGCGGTCGGCTGCTCTGAGCTGGTTTCTCCGATCAATACCAGGTGAATGCCCGAGCGGTACGCTAACAAACGGGTCACGGACCGCGCGCGTTCTTCCCTTCCACTTCCTTGTCCTCACTCCTTCCACACACACCAACGTGCACCACACTACTTACTACACATGCCGGAAGGCCGGTCGGGAACTTAGAGCCTGTCCCGTCTGGGGCTGTGCCCCACAGGTGGGAGATACCAGGTTGGAGAAAACCCTGCTAGTCAACGGTAGGTCGGCGCCGGATGTCACCATCTATCGGGGAAGATCACCGCCACCTCCCGAGGAAAAAATATGTACTACACTTACAGGATTAATGACCGTAGGAGTTGGAGAGTCCTCAATCAATCAATGCAAGCTTTCCGACATCTTCCTCTACGTGTTGACACACAGCACAACAAAGAAATATGGTACAACATTCCCAAAGCAGACGAATTGCGTACTGCAACACATTCAGCTTTTTTAATCGTTTCAACAAATAGAAACTTGAGAACATCTCTCTGACTTGGAATCACTTGGGGCTCATGCATTACATAAAATTCATCAACTGACGCGACGTCCAATGATCTTGTTAGAACTGGCCATTATTTTTCCCATAATGTTCACGAACGACTTTTTAACAATAAATTTATAAAAATATAAATGAAAATGTCACAAAAGAAAATGTTGCTAATCTATCTAAATGAAGTGAGCACGTTATGAGTTTGCATGCTTTCCTTTCAGTAGAACGACTGGAGAAAAGGAAAGGAAACAAAATTATAAAAGGAAACAAAAAGTAGATGGTAATGAGAAGAATAAAGCCATAGAAAAGAAGTCGGAGAAAGATAACAATATCAAGAAGAAGAAGAGGAGGAGGAGGAGGAAGAAGAAGATCGTGAAACATAAAAACGAGGAGTGAGTCTGAGATTAGACAGAAAGAAGCAGAAGAAATGTAAGAGATAAAGATAATAATTAATAACGATTAAAAAAGAAGAGAAGACGAGTAATATAGAAGAAGGATACGAAAATATGTCTGCCTTTCCCATTAGCCCGCGGGGGGGGGGACCTGCAGCAGCCCAGTCCCCGCAGCGACAGCGGCCCCGATCGGAGGCGACCAGCCGCCCGCGCCCCGGGCGACGGCGCTGACGTGACCCACATCGCCCCAGAGGACAGCGCCTGGCGTGTTGCAACCTGCCAACGCACACCGCGCCACACCGCGCCGCGCTGCACTGCGCGACACCGCACCTGGAGCGTCTGGCGCGCGCCGCCTCGCCTGAGCGGACTGCGTCTCGCTCTGGAGTTCAGGCGCTAAAGGCTGCAAAAAATGGTACCTCACATTTCCGAGCCAATCAAGATTATTAAATTTTATGAAGGAGAGAAAGGGAGGAGGGGGAGAGAGAGAGAGTAGGTCTCTATTAAGTCGTTTCAGGAATAGACAGATAATGACAATGCTAATTTATTCGTAGGACGTTATGACAAGTGCTACTTGATTGGTGTAAACAGTGGAATCACAATGTACTTTTTTACGTAAAAATGTAAGATTCAATTAATTACACCCGAACATCTCATTTGGTATTTTAAAAATAGTAACTAAGTTATGGGATGATGTATTTGTCTAACGCCCTGTTTCGGGAAACTTGTTCACCCTCGGGATGGACTGCCCATTGCCCGTTTTCGAATTTGACACCCGAAGGGGGCTCAATGCTGACGGCTGTTTTTGTAGTCTAATGTTTGAACCAGCATCAGCGTCCATTACATTAATCCGTGTCGCCTGCTGCCTGAGCGAGTAGGAGATGTGATTTCGACGGTAATTGAGGAAGGATTAATTTAGCTGGGTATTTAGACCTGAGTTCCTTTTTGGTCACACGACTCATTTATAATACATTGAGGGTTTTCTACCCTTGATATTCCACGGCTCTTCAGCTGGATTTGATTAGTTCTATTAAATGTTGAAATAAATATTAGTCAAGTCAAATTAGACAAATCGAGTGAAAAGTCCTGGATTTTTTAAACGTGACATGGTACCTATCGCACATTATACTAAAAATCCTGAAGTGGGAGGGGGAAGGTGAGCCGAGGGTTGGGGGGGGGGTTAAAGGTGTTTTTTCTAGATTTTTTGCATGTATCTCCAGACCCTTCAATCCTACCGAAATGTGTGCTATACACAAAATTAAAGTAGACAAAATTTCCTTAAAAAAAAGTTCCCATAAAAAGGTTTTGGAAAACTAACCCTTCGAAAGTTAGGTTGGAAAAGGTCTTGTATTTATTTACTAGTCCCTTTTTTAGACATCTCCTTTACAAAAATGATGCTTTGAGTTGTTCGATGCACGGAAGTAATTTTATTCAACTATATCAACTGTACGTATGTGTCAGTATTTATCAACTATATGTATTTGCACATTTTGCGAAAAAAGTGATCATATTACATCTTACCAAATATCGAGTACAAATATCGTCAATGGAATAATCACGTTTATCGCGTACAATGAGAGACAATTAAATTTGAGATTGTCAATGACGAACGATACCCTCGCTGTTTTACGGTGGGAACCAATGATTGCCCTTAATCGTGTCGTTATGGACGAGGAGAGCTGGGGCAAAATAAATGATTGTCATCCTTCGATGTCGAATGTAACAGAAAAAATTCTCTGGAAAATCCTGATTTATTCACTTTTATTCTGTCAAATGCGTGATTCGTTCAATCTACTACGTAATGTTAAAGCACAAAAGATGTGGGGAATTACACTAATGTTAAAATTGCTTTGAGAGTGTCAGTGAACTCGTTCTCATTTAACAGACCGCAAACGGATACCACCGCAAGAATTGTTTGATAAAACTTTTCCTCCTCGGATTAAAAGAGGCCAGGTCGTGGTATTGAACATCCTTCTGGTAGTTTCTGGGCGGATATAAGCTGCACAGAATGACGCATACGTGAAGAAACTACAAAGAATCATCAACAATTCAAGTTGGAAACGCGTCATCATTTAATCGAATGTCTTTATTACATATGTATACATATTGTCATGTTCTTAGGAAACAGGTGAAATAAAGGACCAGTGAATTTTAATAAATCAGAGAATTTCACCTGTACATGTAGAAAAGAAATTTTAATTTATAAAATTTCAGGACCCTTCACAGCGAGATTTTGGGAATATGTTATTACGCTCCTCGTATCTAAACTTTTGATTTTGATGGACATTCATTTTCCCTCTCTTCTAGTTCTCCATCTGTGAACAATGTTAGTTTACAACAACATTTTTAAAATTAATGTTTTTCCCAAATCTTACTTCAAATTGTTGACTTGAGGAGTTTGAATAGAATATTTTCATTTGAGTAG
The DNA here is from genome assembly GCA_031308135.1 of Acheta domesticus. Lineage (NCBI taxonomy): Eukaryota > Metazoa > Arthropoda > Insecta > Orthoptera > Gryllidae > Acheta > Acheta domesticus. The sequence continues at coordinate 75,432,313 of JAHLJT010009436.1, read as the reverse complement.
AGGGAACTAATACTATGTAAACTTACTTGAATTTTTAAAACCTGTTGTTATGCTGTTGTTAAGGTCGACTTTGAGGACCCAAAAGTTCAGAATTGCCTAAGGGTGGATTTTCACTCCGACACGGCGCCTGCATTACTAGTGCAACTGAAACACTGTCATAAGAAATGTTGAAAGTGGTCTTCTGTAGGAAATCAGACGTCTGCACGTCATCGCATTACGGAAAACGATAAAAAATTGTGTGAAGTGTGCATTGTTTAACCAGGTGTCAAAAGCGCGCGCGAAAATTTTGTTCTTCATCAGATAAATGTTTCAAAGATCGAGACCCCAAAGGTAAATTCACACTGTGGCAACACTGCAGTTCTGGACCCACGTCTCAACCACCTTTTTCTCCTCTATATGAGGAATTGATTTCTGAAGTTTTGCCGTTGTGTTTTTATTCATTCCGTCTCAAAATATTTGATAAATTGAAGTAGGTCATGCTTCCAAGAGCTTTCCTCTGAGGCTAAAGTTTTCAAGCAAGAAAGGCAGGTTCACATGCTTACCAGTACTGCCATCCCCAATGACCAGCTATCTCCGATTTGTCCTTTCTCTTTCACTTGAATACGCGAAATGGTCTAATCGATTCCTTCTGAGATAGCTCCTTGAGTCGCTACGCGACTCGCGAATCAGTACGTTTCAAACCACTAGTTAAATTACTTATGAAGAACTTCATAAAAAATAGTTTACTTCAAGCTGTTTAATTGACCCTTTTTCTGACACAATTTTTTATAATGGCACTTTTTGGTGACACGGTACTGACAAGCTTAGTTTACCTACTAACGTCATATCTTACCAGAGGGATACTACAGTAACTATATATGCTGAGCTTCAATAAAATTAATGCTTGCTTACCTATTTGGGGCGTGATTGGCAAAGACGACGTATGCGGGTATTGAAAATGATCTGATTAGCTCATCCAAAGTTGCGTAAGAGTGCTTTTATTGATTTTTAGTCGCATATTCTAGAACTTAAATGGTCCATTACTAAGAAAACTTATTGCAGACAAAGAGGACAGGGAAGCAAATTAGTATAACGGTTGTAGGAATTTTGTGGCATTTAAATAGAGGTTAGCTTACAGGCCTAAATCGAAAGTATTTCTTCCAAGGAAACCTAGCCGAGTAAGCTGGATTGTCATTTAAAACATTGCCATCGACAAGAAGTTGAAACTGCTTGCGATTCCAGCACATAAGGCACATAGAGCCTATCAGTGTCTTCCTTAAGATGATTCAACCACGAAACAAACTTCTAAATAGCCGATCTAAATAGTCTTCTAAATGGCCGAGATCAGTAAGGCAGTAGTGTCGTAGTGATCTCGGACCGAAGGATTGCGGGTTCGAGTCCCACATCGGGCATAGTAGCATTTGTATTCGCCTTTTCACCCCCTATCATCACCATATCATGTAATCTTCAGTTACCATAACCCCATAGTGGTCGCTAATGACCTAGTTGCTGATGCGACCTTAACCAATATGTGTGCATAGCCGAGATAAAAAATCTGAAAATTAAATCAAGAGAGGAATAGGAATGTTTAGTTTCTAATGCTAATATAGGCGTTTTAATCACTTTATTTGTAGTTCTGTAATATTGTTAAGTCATGAAACATGTTCATAACCAATTTCGAGTTTCAACGTCAAATTATATTTATATTTGTTACATATGATATTATGAACATGTTACATTACATACGTTCATAATATTTTACAACAGGATATCGCAATAATCACAATTGCTGAAACATTTATGACTCTTAGTTTTAATTTGCTTTCTGACCATTTTTAGGCAAATGTTCTGTTCCTGAAAATATGTTTTAAATTTTGAACAAAAAGTTTGTTTTGGCAAAATTTGAGGCATTAAAAAGAAATTGTATGTAAATTAAATGTAATAATAAAATAGCATTTTGATTTTTTTTTCATTACTCGTATGTTAATGTTCAGACATAACCTCTGAAATACTGCTATCTACTAATGATTTTTCTTCCTTCGAGTTTAATCAACGAGATATTCCAATCAACAAGTGGCATAAATGCAGTATTGCTGTCTGATCGCCTTGAGCTTTGTCCAAGGTCTTAACGGTAAATAAAGACGGCGGTGACTGAAATAGGTCTATAAGTTATGTAGTAGTTATCTTGCCATGTCTGGGGTCGAGGAGGAGCTCTATCGATGGACCACGTGACAATTCCGGCGGGTTGCCGTATTGCGCCAATCGCTCTGCCACTCGACACAACAGGAGCCAAGAACAAACATATTGAAGGAAATGGGTTATCGCGGGTGAGCCCGTGGCGAGCCGTACAAGGTTGTGTGTAATTTTATTGCACTCTGAAGGCCTCGCTTGGAGGGCAACCCCAACGAGACGAGCGGCGAGAAAAGAAATAAACTTTGTGAATGTTCTATTATTCTAGGGCTTTCTAGATTCTATTTATAGTTACACACAGTTTCACAGCCGATGGCGGTGAAATCCACCAATATTTTGTCTCAGATAAAACATGCTAGGATTCATTTCTGCTACCTGTAAACAGAGCAAATATTGATAAACAAGGCCGGGGATTTGTTTTAAGTCCAAGTGGGTACTAGACCCAGGTGCGGGGAGGAGGGACCCGCACCTGGGTCAAGTACCCACCCTGGGTCAAGTCCCTCCTTCCCCCCTCCATCTCCCAACGAAAATGTACATGATCTCCCAACGAAAAATACAAGATAGAATTTTTTCTATATATATATATATATATATATATATATATATATATATATTAATATTAAGTTAAACTCCGACACCGTGAGCCCAATCACTATGAAAGTTGGCACTTCTACATGCTTTTTTTCACCGAGAAGAGTTATGTGCTGTTAAACCTGTGTAACTCCACTACATGGCGCTCTAACAACACTAAATATTTACGTCAAATGCAACCCGCAACATATTCGCCAGGATTTTAAATATATATCGTTAAATTACTCCTAAACGATACGTTCTAGGTCCTTAAAAACCAGAATTTTGAGTCTTAAGCCTCGAAGAAACGTTTCTCACACCGTAATCTGCAGGATGAAACCATCATGAACATTCTACATTACATTTGTATTACATTTTTGCTAGTCCGGCGCTTCCCGATATTACCTCACCTGCTCAGAGACGTGCAGAATCTGCAGTTAAATGTGATTGAGAAGGACAGAGAGCGGCAGATACAGACAAGGACAGGGTGAGGGAGAGACAGTGAGAGGGCGATGGGTGGGGGGGAAAGGGAGATGAAGGGCAGAACAACGTCTGCCGGGTTTTCCTGGTCTCATTTATTTGTCATCACATTTATTTTATGTAACTTCAGCAGGGTTCATTTTGCAATTCAGAAACAGAGCTGCGCTTTGCATTTTTTTTATATAAATTCATTTAATAAGTTTTGAAAATCAATTTTGTCGTCCATGTTGCTATAAACATGTAAAATCACATTGTTATTGAGCCGATTTTGCAACATAATTGATCGCATATACCAGTAGTAACAGTCTTATTTTCACAGTCCATAATTTGCTCGAAAACAGTTAATTTTAAGTGGAAAATTAATACTAATGAAAAATATATTACAAGATAATTTAATAATTCCAGTTAAATAAAATGTAATTTCGTATACCTTGACTGAACGGCCTTGAATTTGAAGTTCACGTGCACAGTTTGTTGTTTGGAAATCTTCCTAGCGGTTAGTTCCAGAGCGACTAAATGTGCTGGTGAATTTCAAATTCAAGGCCATTTCGTCTAGGTGTACAAATTTACATTTTATTTAATTGGAATTATTCAATTATCCTGTAATTTATTTTTCATAAGTATTAATTTCCACTTAAATTGAATGTTTTTCGAGCAAATTCTGGACTGTACAACAAGACTATTACCAACTGTACGTTTTGAGTCGACACAATACCGAGAAACTTCGTCAAATTCCGGAATTTGACGTTTAAGGAATATTTCCCTCACCCCAAATTCCACGTGGGTATTTTATCCACTTGGACTTTTCGTGCAGGTGTAGCTGCCCATCATACCCACATTATCCGCCGGGCCTGTTGTTAAATTTCAAATTCATTAAACGTGAAAATTCATATTAAAATAAGAGATTATCGATCTTCATCTTCTTTCAATATGGAATATATTTCACGGATATGATACAAATCCTTTGTTGGTGCGGGTGCCTTTTTGCCTTCTAGCAATCCTATTACATTGTGGTGAAAGCTTCGGCTCTGCAAATTCCGCAATAACTTTAGGTTCTAGAGTCCCCAGTGTGTCTCGCTTCTGCCTCTTTCTACGTCACAACAAAACCCGGAAACCAACTCATTTATCCTTCTCTTATCCAAACCCAAGCCTCACATTAACCACAGTCTCGTGTCCGGGGAAAGGCCCAGCACTTCCTCTGGTGCGAATTAGTACGAGAACGTTCTTCTCATTTCAAGAGAAAGAACGCTGGAAGGTACACATCAGTACAGATTTGGAGTGATCTTAGCTAAGGCGAAAAAGGGACAAGCAAATAATTATTTCGATTTCTATAAAAAGTAATGTATTATGTAATAATTAGTCTCTCTTACTACAAAATTCTTCTTCTGAATGACTTATAACAAGTATGTCAAACTCAAAACGGAGGCCATTTAATGTAATTGGTAAGATTCATGCGAGACACATGTAACAGTTTCTTAAAATTAAATATTTAAATGAGAAGTCGGGAATACGGATAGGATAATTAAACACATTTTTTAATTAAGTTATTTTATGACATTGCTTAAAAATTGCTTTTATTTTTACATATATTTAATTTAATATATTCACAATGTTTATTGGAAACTAGCTGAAGAACCCCGCGTTGCCGGGGTATTTATCATAATTTTGTTTGAAACAGAAAGAGGAATTCCATTTATTCTCGCCCTATGGCAGAGCCTACTTCTATCTATTCTACTTTATATTCCCTCCGCCCTATCCCGCCTCTCTCTGCCTTGCTCCAATATGGAAATACCTGGTCTTCCGTACACACTACAACACTTCTCACTAAACAATATTTAAATTTTAGTCCTATTGGAGTTCCCGCTCCTAAACTCCTTTCGCTTTATAACTGAAAATAATACAAATTTAAACTAAAAAATAAAATGCATGTACTTACGTATATTTTGTTTGTGAAATTTTATATATTATACCAACGCTTTCAACCAATCGACACATTATAAAACTTACTCTTTTTCATATTTTTTTCTTCTCGCGTATTTATAAAGAAAAATTTGAAATTGGTCTTGCAGCATCAATTGGCGTTCAGAAATAATTGAAGTAATTTTAATTGAATTCTAGTTACTGTTTTAGGATTCTTAATAAATTGTGGCTGACCGATAAATTGTGGCTTGATAATCTGTGATCTCGGATTTTTGGATTCCGGCTTGACACCACTTTTTCTATTTAAAATAACAACCTTCAAAACCAGTGTTGTCACACATTAAATTCCTCCAAATAGCCATTTACTAATAGTTTTAATTCAATTATACAGCCGTTTTACTAAAAATTATATTACTGCCGACCGTTCATCAATTTAATCATTTCCTCAACACCCAAAGGTACTCTCTACTATATTAAAACACCTCTCTAAAGCATGCATTCCTCCGTCAGTTTCAGAATAACACGTAAATTGCACTGTCACTCGTCCAATATGCAAATACATAATAATTATGCTTAATTTACTACAACTAAACATGTGTGCATTCATACCTTTTTACGACAATGTTAACCACATCCGTCAGAAAATGATATCTTCCAAACATTTAGTCTCTTGTACACTAATTGCACCCACGCCTACACGCAATTAATATCAATATTCAAGTTACTTTAATAAATAAAGCAGAAAAAAGCAGAATTATTTCGGGTTAGACAACTGATTGTGAAAAATAAACAAACAGTTCTCTAAATACGCAATTCTGTGTATTGATGAAATCAGTAGTAGATCTCAGACGTCATCTTCTGTGGCGCGCAGCTGAACTATTGACATTGATGCACTCTTGAATGTAATGCTAGGCTAAAAATGTCCAGAAAAGTATTTATTTTGTAAATATTTTATAGTTTATGGTTATAAATCATAGCCTATAGTACTCCAGACCGTTAAAGGAAGCTATCACAAAAAATTCATCGGTATTCGTTCAGTAGATTCAGAGATTATTGCGCTGTAAGTCAACGGAGTTGTCTTTATATATTAGTATAGAATAACTTGACAGCGCTTTTCTCTTAGTTTTCCAACATCTAGATTCAAAGACTGAGAACAGGCAATATTCAAGACATAAATAATTTCTGTCTGTAACATGTTATTCTGTTTCTATTTTATGTCAGAGCATGGTGGCCTACAATAATTTTTCTCGGGAGCCGTTTGCGGGCCCCAGGTCGTCAGTTTGGTACTATGGCATGAACTCATAAATGGCTAACGGTTCGACTACAATAACGTGCTTGTTTCGCGAATCTCAGTTCATGACTTGTCGAAAAGCTTCATTTGAGCTGAACTCGGTATCTTGCAATTCATACGTAAAGCCATAGCATCTCAAAAACTCCACTGCCTCCTACCCTGTCATTGGCAGCCGCAATAGGTGTTGACCTACACAAGCCTCGTTTCGCGACTTCTCAGATGGGCGCGAAGCAACTTTACATCTCTGCATTAAAAAAATCCAAAATTGGAATCGAATTTCTCTAATGCTGGCGTACGTATTTTTTTGTTGGTGTTTCTTTTCTAGCAGTACTTTTTTCAGGCAATTTATACATCTACCGCTTTAATATCAATAATAATTATGCTATTTTGGTAAAGTTTTTTGTCTCTAACCTACATTTTAGACCTAACGAATACATTAATAAATTTAATTACATAAATTTGACTATCCTGTAACAAAACCAACCAACCAAAATAGTTATGATTTGGTCAGTTATACGCACGCGTCTTTATTTTTTACTATTACTAGATGTAGTAGATGCAACACGGTGGGAGGTCCCGTACTGCGAGTGCAACTACATACGGGATCAGTACGGGTTTCAGGGAATTGTTTCCTTTTGAGGTGAATGAAAGGCAATGTACACTTATGAATGAATCGATTTTTTTAAATTTATTTATAAAACTTTTGAATGGTTGTACTGGATGAGATGTAGGTAAAAGGTAAAGGAAGGTCTTTATATTAATATGTCAATTTTTTGAGATTTTTAAAAATTGTAAAACTTTTATACATTCTTCTGCGGAGGAGAAGGGATTAAATAAAGAGTCATTTAAGTTTAATGGGCTAATTCAGGGAACTCCAGAATAACGTGGGGTGTAGATACTTGGGATGCACATTTAGAACAGGGTAATGGGTCAGTTTTCTTTATTAGATGAATGTGAGAGAGACTGAAGTTGTCAAGTCGTAGTCTGGTAATTTGGACTTATTGGAATAGATAATTGTACAAGAAAGTAGTTTAGTAGTACGCCGGAGGACCAATGAATGTTTACAAAATGTGTTACAGTTCTTTCTTGACGTTCACTTTTTCATACAGTTCGATGCGTTAATCAGATTCTGGAACCTGGATTCACATTCGAAAAAGTATATAGTTCGAAATTAAGAAATGTTGAGGATCATGCTAGAGGAAATCTAGGATAAGCTCTGTAGAAAAACATTAATTCGTATCCAGAAATCTTTGAATTCGAACTCGAAATATTAGCATTTTAATATGAGAAAATTTCGGATTTCAATTAGGGAAAATTTAGAATTGGAACTCGTGGAGCTCGAGAAACTGTTCCTTCTCGTTCAAGTTCTAGTCAAAAGAACTCTCCATTCAGCAGGGTGTGGCGCTGTGCTGCGCAGCTCGCTGTTTATTCGATGCAATTCCGCCCCCGCCGCCCCCGCGCGCGACAGCCAGCCAGGAAACACGCCAGCGCATTGGCGGAGCGCTTTGCAGCGCGTGCACCGAAGGTTACTCGCGGCTTCCAGGAAGCGGACTCTTGCGGCGTGCTAGCGCGGGGGGGGGCGCTCCTCGCAAGCGGAAAGGACGAACACGCCGCCTCTCCTCTGAATCACTAGCGCACTCCGCTGACGAAGCCAGGCGGACGGGTGTCGGGGGCAGGGGGCGGATCCAATCATTGGGGCGGGGGGGGGGGTCAATCATTGGGTCGTAGATTTTTTGTTAAATAATAAACATATGTTATTATTTTGTATACTATGTATGTACTGTAAATACGTTACTATACAATATTATTGTTTAAATAATTTTATAATTCGAGCAAATACACATTGAAATCAATTTGACCAAATAAAGGAAGATAATCAAAAAATCTAGGTCTTTCTTGGGGAAGGGGGCATGCCCCCCCCCGGATCCATCAGTGCTCGGGGATAGGGACACTCCAAAATCCAGTCGAGAAAAGGGGATAATAGTTTCTGTGAAGAAAAGCAAAATGTACAAGCGCGGTGAAGTAGGGTGGACAAGTAGAGTATATGATGGTGCTAAATAGGGGACGGATTTTAATGAAATCTCTTTTTTTTACTTTAAACAAAAATTATTTTAGTATAGACATTAATTTTATGTTTTATTTTACGTTATACTAAAATAATTGTTTATTATTTAACAAAAATCGACCCCCTCCCATCTCCATGGAAGTTGGCACTTCTACTTTTTTTTCTTCACCGAGAAGGTTTATGTGCTGTTAAATCTGTTGTAACTCCACTACATGGTACTGTAGAACTAAGCTAAATATTTATGTCAAATGCAACCAGCAACACTTTCGGCAGAATTTTTCATCTATGTCGTTAAATAACTCCAAAACAATGCGTTCTATGACCTTCAAAACTAAAATTTTGATGTCGAAGGCTTTAAAGAAAAGTTTCTCACACCGTAATCTACAGGATGAGCGCTTCTTGAACATTCTATTACATTTTTGCTGGTCCGGCGTTTCCCGATATTACCTCACCTGCTCAGAGACGTGCAGAATCTGCAATTAAATGTGAATGAGGAAGACAGAGAGCGGCAGAGACAGACAGTGGCAGGGGGAGGGAGGGAGGGGGAGGGAGAGACAGTGAGAGGGTGATGGGAGGGGAAAAAGGGAGATGAAGGGCAGAACAACGTCTGCCGGGTTTTCCTAGTATCATTTTAACGCTATTTGCTTCAACTAATGTTTACGAGACGCAACAACTGTTCTCCACAGAATTCTTGAGTAGCCTGTTCGATTTCTTCGCTCAGAAATTGTAATGTCAGCCGTTGTTAGTATGTAATCTAAAGTTCCTGTGACGCCTACTAGCGCCATTGTCGGTTCGACCTATTTCGCGAAAACTAGACAGATTTCCTGGTGAAGAATAGTCCAAACCCGAACGTTCACTGAATGACATTCTCGCGGCAATCAGCAATATTCCTTATGATAAACACTATCCAATAATGCGCGACACATCACTGCGTTATGCCAATTTTTTGTGTATAGTTTAATCATATACCACTTTTTCATACTTTTTAATTTATTTTTTGAAAAGTTTAGTATTAAATATTTTTTAAGAACTATTGGGGGCCCTTGAACATTTGTGTTAAGGCATGAGGGCCCGGCCCCAAGTAGGGCCTATAAAAACCTTTAGGGAAAAAATGCATCCAGCTTTACTACAAACACATGACTTGTAATAGAAAAACTTTTCATACACAATTTTTAAATACAAACTTTTTTAGCTTAGTTATTATTTGATTGACAATTATTTTGTAGATATAAACATTTTAATGCATTTTTTCCACACTCCCTCCCCCCCATTGATGCAGCAGCTGCTTATTTTACTTTTAAGTCCAATCCTGCCAAAGAGTGAATTCATGAACTTGCGTTTGTGACATTATAGTATACTAATAGTATTACATTAAACCACAATACCCTCACCTCCACTCATTGCCTTCAACAGTCCCTAGGGAACATTGGGAAGGGAGACAGGAGATAAGAAATTGGGTAATGTAACCTATTAATTCCCTTTAGAAAATATATCCCACTTTTTGAAGACAAGTTTTTAGGAGTAGGCTTGACATTTATCTGGATGTAAAACTTGCTTAGTGTCCTTTTACATTCACTCTTGTAAATTTCATTACTTCAGTGACTGTAGTTTCCACAATTCTAAGAAGCGTTTGAATTAAATTCTCATTTCTCAGTAATAAATTTTCTACTGTGGAAGTGAATTGTCATGATTGTCTTAATTTATCTCTTAATCCCAGACACATCTCTCTTTTAATAGACACAAAATAATAACCATTACAAAACCCCTCACTTAACTTCACTTTAAATCCAAATAATTGCAAAGTCCTTTGTAGTCATTTTGAGGCCCAAAATTTCCCATTTGATAAAATCAATTCTGAAAAACTTGTTTCTTTGCTTGTTTTCCTCTTTCTGTCAGGCAACAAACTAAAATGTTCAAATTGCTTTCAAAAGCCATTAATGATAGAACAATGTATCTTTTATCACTCTGTTCTAGCACACATTCTACTAGAGTGGAAAAATGAATAACCTGTTTTATTAATGTACTATAATTTGTAGCCATTTTCTCATAATGTTCATTCAATGCCAGAAATAAATTAATCAAAAAAGTATTTATAAAAATGTTATTTATTAAACACATACCTATTCAAAACGATTTTATTATTAGTTGTGAATCCTGGCATACTTCACTTATTTGCCAATTTCCTTTTCCTGTACAAAAATAATTAGTCATCTGACTTTTTTTATTCCTAGTTTATGAAATTTATTTTTGAAATTCATATCTTTTTCTTCATAACATTTCCATATAAATTGGCAAATTTGTTTGCTATTTCTTTCATTTTAGCTAAAATTCAAAAGGGTAGCATTATGTTTAGCCCACAAAAATTATTTTGAATTTGTTTTAATTATTCAATAAAGCCTCAATACTTCGAGCTGCCCCTGATGTAAATCAGCTGTTACAGTCTCATCAAATCGGAAAGTTGAACACCATCATTGTGAGTGTAAGCTCCTAATTGGATGACAATTGTAACAAGTGATTTATGTCAGGAGCAGCTCTAAATAAATCAAAGTATAACGCTTCAACATGAAAGATGTGTTCATGCACTTTTTTTTATCAAAGACACCTAAGTTTCAAAATGTGAGTGCAAATAACAATGCTGTCTTGAATTAAGTTAATCAGTAAAGACATGTCATCTACAAACATTATACAGCAAATGTAATATTTTATCCCTTGGAACTGCAGCAAATACTGTCACTGAAGATGCTTGTTAAATTTATCTTCAGTTATAGTATTTTATTATAATGCCTAAGACTCCTTTTCTTCATGATTGGCCCAAGACTGTTTCATCACTCAACATTCATGTCTTTTTGAGGAGATTCACCGAGATCCACGACACGATTCATTTGGCTATGGACTTGCATCCATTCAGCGATAAAGACTTTTAACACTGCACAGTAATTTATTTTCATGCATTTTAACTTGCCAAATCCATATACCCTCTCAAATGTACCCTTTCAGAAAAAAAACATTCATTCCTGTCTAAATCTCTAGCCAGAATTTGCACCACAAATTCATCAAATTCAGGCAGGAAAATAATTTTTCATGCCAACTTCATTCTTTTTTAAATTCATATTAAGCTTATTTTATAAGAACGCAATGGAGCAACAATTAAAAATTAAAGAGCAAATGTACTTCCAACACAACTCTTTAACCACAGAAATGTGCTATTTATTTTGTATTTTTGGATTCCGTAAGCAGTTTACAAAGTATAAATAAACTATATAATGCTGAAGAAATTGCCATTACACATGTACTAGTTAGAACTCATGAGATCACTTCTGCAACAAAATTACCATAACAGGTTTTGCTTCCTTAGTTTTTACTTTGGTCCAAATGCTTCAGAGTGAAATCTCTCTCACTGAATGTCTTTGAATCAGTCAGCAACAGGGCAGCTTGTATTTCCATTTGGCAACATCAACAAAAGGTCAAGGAAACTTTCTTCTCTGGAGATTAGATTACGGGACGCTTTATGACCAGTCATTACAAATACTCAACTGCCATATTGAAATAGTAAAGAACTTAATTCTCCAATGCTTAGCAATGGAGACACTGACAAATTCCACTTAAGATTTTGGTAATCATTAGATCTGTGTAACCTGAATCGATCATTAAAATTTGGTCATAACTGGGTTTTCTTAGCAGGAATTAAAGGAAATTATATGAGGTGTAAAACATAAAACACAGCATTTCCACCCACCAAATTCTCCATTTATTATTTACTGTGTACTAAAATACAGTTATTAAACCATTTACAAGTAAAAAATATAAAGGACAAAAACAAAATGACAAATATACCTAAATAATAAGGCAAATTAGCCTAAATTTAAATACATTAGTTGTTTTTTTAATTTTGTGATGTTTCAAAACACACAAATGAATCCTAAATACATACTGGTACTGAACTTGGGAAACATTTGACTGAATAATTATTTGTTTAAAAGATTCCAAAAATGTAAAAGTTAAATCTACATGATAATTGAAATTTTGTGAATTCTCAATGATATTGCAGGCAGTGAAGACTTTTTGTAGCCAATGCTTATTAATAATATATATATTTAATCGTAATTTTAATCACAAAATTTGATTTTACAACTGTCACATTGTAGTTGCAGCAGGATCATCAGCATTACACTTCATTTAGTTGCTGCTACTGCTATATTACAGTAAACAAAATCAAACTATGCAATTTAACAACGTAACATTGGACATCTGCCTGGTGCCTCTACAGATAATGTGACATACAGCTCCTAAATGCGAAGAGCAAACATTTTGTTTATCCAAGAATATGTACTAGTGATCTAAACATCGTAATAAACTCTTTTAAGTACTTGTACTATGATTTAAATTACTAACAGAAAGATGATTACGCCACTTAGTCCAAATCTGCACATCAGTAATCACATTACTTCAGCAAACCTTTGGCCTTGAACACATCCCTCATTAGCCCTTTCAGGTACTTAATCTCTCTGGAAAGATCATTCACTTTAGTCTGCAATTCTTCATTTGCATCAGCCAACTGCTTCTCTTCATTCAAAATTTCTTCCACTTCAGCCTTCTTCTTCTGACGATAACGGGTGGCTGCATTTTTGTTCTGTTCCTTCTTGCGCAGCTTCTTTTCTTCAGTGCCAACACGAGCATATGGCTTAGCTGCACGCTTTCTGCCACCAGTTACCTTTTCACAACCATGGGATGACACTCCATGGACTGACACAGGTACCCAGTCAGGGTCATCAGTAAAGTCTTCAGCACTTTCAAAGCTGCTGATTGAAGTGGTGCTGGGACTTGGTGGTGTTACTTCCAAAGTGGTCCCAACATTTTCATGAAATGAAGAGGGGCTGCTGGCATCTTCAACTTCTGGAGGAATACTCGCAGGTCTCTGTGGAACAGGGATGCTAGTTTCAAGATCTTCGACACGTGTACGAATGAGTTCATCAACAGCAGCAAGCTCTTCATCAAGATCAGGAGCAGGAGATGGTACTATCTGCTCCAAATTCGGGAGAATGTTTTCTCTCTTTTCCACATAGGACACTGGAGATGGGAGAATGGGTGCTACTGTTGTAACAGGAGAGACGGAAGCAAACTGATATGAGCTGTCTGGAACAGTTTGCACAGGAATCATCTGCTGAAGGGTGGTAATGAAAAGAGGTGTACCATTAGGATCTTGTGAGAATACTCCAGAGTACTGAGGTTGAGGAGCAGAAGTAACCTGAATAGGCAAAGGAGGTTGAGTAGGGCTTTGAGGTGGAGTAGCAAAATTATGTTCCACTTCTCCAAACACTGATTCAAATTCTTGAAGAAGGCTTTGAGTGTCACCAGGCACCACATACTGCGGAGGAGATGGCAAAGCTGGCAGAGGAGTCTTCAGTTCCAACACAGTCTGTGGTTTCACAGCCTCGATGTTTCCTCGCACTTGTTGGCTGTATGCACGAGGCTCCTGTACCGGTGCAGGAATGTCCAGGAGCGGCAGATCAATCTTCTCCTCCAACCAAACTGCAAAAGGCTCTGAAACATTGAAAGTGAGATTTAGTAACTTAGTACAAATGACGGCTTGAGTTACATGAACTTTCTGGCATACACTGTACATCTCTGTTGATAAATATCCTACAAGTAGCTACTGTGATAGATACTCTCAAAACACTTGTAACTTGTCTAATTTGCCAATACTTGGACAGTTACATTAATTAGTCTGGTGCACATGAACACATCCATAATCCAATCATACAGCACTTTTCTATAATATTTTTTCCATTCTAATTTTTCATTATGACATGAACACAATTTGGAACTGACACATACACTTTTCACAACTATCTTGCATTCTACACCAAGAGCACCATCTGGTACTAATTCACTATCATTCTAACAGACATTAAAAACATAATCACACAAAACCTACCGTGATAAGCAAGAGCCATCGTCTAAGAAATCTCTAATATAATGAGATCAATGAAACTTGTGGCACAATTCTTTCAGAATCACTAAACAGTCTTTCTTTTTTGTTGCGCACGTTGGGGAGAATAAAAGTTCTGCACCGATTCAAACAATTCACCTTCTATTCACCAACTTTTGAGAATTCACAATAATTTCACGATCCCACAAGTACAGATAGTTGTACTGCATGCTATAGTAGATGAAGCTACACATGAGTCCACTGCCGCATCTAACGGCGCGCGAAGTGATGCATCGGACTGGCGCTAGCTCCTGCTGGCAGGAAGGCTCCACGAGTACTGCCCGGGCGGCGTCGCTCGGCGCGCGAGTGCCGTGCTGGCCTTGTTCCACGCGCCCCGCAAGGACGACGACAGCGACGGCGATGGTGGGGACGTCGGCGCCCCTTGCGGAGCCTCGACGCGCCCCGCTCTCCAGATAACGCGCGCATTACACAACAACCCGTTTCTTCTCCTACTCCTTCGTCTAGCCTTCTCCCTCCCTCTTTGCCGGACCGCGAACGGAGAGAAGTGGGGAAAACGCCACGAGATAAATGGTAAGATCCAGAAGGGGACGAAAGACACGCACTGACCGCGCGAGAGGTCGAGCGGGTATCGATCGTCGGGAGGGAGCCGTTGATCAAACAATCACATGATGTTGCTTCTGGAGGAAGAGGATACGCAGGGAAAACAGCCTATCGTGTTACTGATTTTTTTTTCCTTCTACGAATTAACGTTATTGCACCCTCGCACGCCACTAGCTGTCCCCCATACGAAATCGACACATCCTAATATAATTGACAACGGTTCAATACAGACGAACCTGCCGTGCAGAACATCCGACTTGCTGTACTAGAATACAATACTCAGAGGAATTCTAGAATTACGCACCAACCCCGTGACAAATCAACGCTCCCAGTGTCTACTACGCGTCAAGTAACCGAAACTGCGCATCGAAATGTTCTCAAAACAAGGCACGTTTGGATAATTTTGGGCCCAGAAAACAGCCCAACAGAAATAGCAGTATGCGCTTTGGAGGGGATCCGTTCTGCAGGAATGGCCTGTGGACTAGACATCGAGCTATAGGAGACACCGGCCTGACTCGGGCACGCCCACGAGAGGAGCACGTGACTATTGCATACAAAATGGTGGTCGCCCAGACACACATGGCGGGCGACATGCCCAGGGGAGGGGAGCGATGACAACCTACAATGGAGGCACAATCTCAACAAGAGACAGATAAAAGAAGTTCACATTTCTCTGGCGATGACTATCAGAAAAGGAACTGGTCCAACAATAACACTTACTTTCTCGCATTATTCCTAAATGTACGCTTTTTGAAAATTCAGTTCAACGAAACGAAAATTAGACCTGCGCTTATATTTTCAGCATTCCTCATTTTACCCGTGAGGAAAAACGATAAAAAAAATTGGGATGATTTTGAGAAAGTGCTTAAAATTCAAGCACAAATTACACCAAAATTAACATTTTTTTTTTTTTAAAAAAAAGAGCATATGACCTTTCTTAAAGAGCAGAATTTTTTCAACAGATTTTGTTTCATACAAAAAAGTTTATCTTCAAATTCATAGTTTTGGAATGTTACCACCAGTCTTTTTAGTCTTTTGATAACACTAGACAAAATTAAAAGACAAAATTTGAAGCAGTTTTTGAGAAAATTTTGAAAATGTTGAGGCTCCATATAAGTACCCATTTCTAATTCAGAAGGCCTGAGTTCATTTAAATCAATCTGGGAATATCAATTTGGGAGAAAATCATCTGAACATTTTTAAGGCACTAGCATTGACCACCAGTCAAAAGAACAGACAGACAGTCGCCGATCAATTTTTTGGTTCCCACTAAAGTTGGAATCTGACCATACATGTTAGAAAAAGTAATTTACTAATAGATTTTTCAACTTTTTAGTTATCAGGGCCCGGCAATTGTTTCTGTCAAAAATTCACTGTATTCTGGCACACAATTTCAATACTTTCTCTTCTCATAAAATGCAAGCAAATACAAAACAAAGAATAGAGAGAAATTTCATGTGGTAATACTTGAAACAAAATTTGGAATTTCTGAAATTAAATTTGTAGTTTCTGAAATTCACTTCCCGGTGTTTAGTTTTCTCTGGAATTAATCTGTAAACTTACAACTAGTATTCATAATTGTGCTTGTCATTTGTGAAACACATTTGTCAACAGTTTCATTGCTGAAAATTATTTTTATAAATTTCAGTTCGGTTTACATCCCTAATTTCTATTAGTGCCTTGTTAACTCACTTTAATTTGTCCCTGTAATCAACCAAAATCAATTATTTATTGGACTCAAAGACACTGTCATTGTGCAAACCAAATCAAAGATACCGTTCATGCCAATGAGAAACATAACTCAAATGAACTGATATTTTCAAACAATGAATATTGAGGTGATAATTATTTACTTCACATTTCAAAAATTTTAATTCTGGCAAGATAGTTCTAAAACAAAACAATGCGACAAAACCATTATTATTCCTGATCATAAATTTCTACACGAGCATGCCTGTATTAAAAAAAAAAGATTTTTTGTGCAAATTTTCAAGAAAGACCTCCCAAAGTTACTCTGATGAAAGAAATACTGTTTCCTTTTCTAACATCTCTTAGTTACAGTGTATTTGGACAATGAATCACAGTCTAATTCACGATTTACCACTGCTTTACAAACATTTCAATTACACATATGAAGAAAATTATAAAACGGTGGTTTGAAATGACACAAATAACAAATAAATTACTCAAAGTTGCCACAACTCTACTTCCATGCTTGCACCTCGTCTGAATAATCTTTTATTACACAAAGATAAATAAACTTCAGTATTATAACTTAACAAATCAATAATTCAATTCAGTGCTAACTGTCAAATGATTGAATTGGCTTATAACTCACAAAAACATGTGTACATTGTAATCCATCTATAAAAAATATATATAAACTCTGTAACAAATAGTGTATAAGTCAGCACTCTCATGGAATCATGGTGCATTTAGCAATGAATCAGAAAATTGCTTTTCGAGCTTGTGAGAATGAATTATCAATTTGAACGGATAAGGAGAAATGAAACAGAAACGAGAGGCATTATGAAATGTTCCCTCTTAAGAGATGTCAACATATAGGGATGCCAACATACTAAAATGATTGTCTAGGAAACTAACAATAATATTTTAATTTAGTTCCATGTCCATCATCTGAGAACGAATATCATGGTAGGTAAAACATTCTCCATTATGCCTTATAAATTTAATTTTTCTTTTTTTAATCAAATTAAATCAATTTTTTTCATCAAAATTACTAAACAACTTTTTCTGTTTTTTAAACTGGAATGGCTATAGGAGATGTAAAATATGCTCAAAAAATATTTGAACTTTTACAATTTCCAAAATTCCAGAGATCTGAATGAAAATTAAAACTGTATCATATTCATAAATGCACTTCTCTATTCAAACAAACATTTTGAAGAAAAAGTTTACAGCTATTTTTTGAAAAAATTTGCGAATGTCACTGGGGCTTCATGTAAATTCTCTACATTTTTTTTTTTTAATTATGATCCCCAGAACAGCACTACTAGATATCGCTCATGATGTTTACCAAGTTTAGCCAAAATGCTTCTAATCCGACAGTTATGCCTACATCCATCTACCAAAGCATCCAGGTTTTTAGGTACGAAGCTGCATTTAGCATCTCTCTCCCCTTGCACCTATCTTAACTATCTTTGGAACAGCACTAATATTCCTTAATCCTAATGTGTGTATGAAGTTCCAATTCAAAAAGCACTTTAACTACTGATATTACCACCAATACTTCAAAATTGTACAGTAGAAGTGATTCCAGTACTTTTCCTATTACTACAGTATGTGGGGAAATGCAAAACTAAGATAAACATGAGAAATTTTTTACATTTATTGGGGCTTGGCATTTTGTACCAGTAGCAGCAGTAATATATCAAATGTGTGATTACTTGAAAAACCCTTAAACAAATTAAAAAACAATTAAAATTCAATTTACTACACAATCTGAAACTATATCCAAAGCCATACTTCAATTCAATAACCTTCATTTTATATTTTGGATGAAGATATTTTCATGGGAAGTATCAAATAAATGATTAGGAAGTTTTAAATCACTAAATTATAATATTGGGAAATGGACTTATAATGCATGAATTACATTATTCATCATAAGCAATAATACATTACTAATGCTTCTGACCTACCATTTCCAATCATAAAAGCATGTTTCTTTTATATTGAGCAGATGTGTGAATTTTGCAAATTAAAAATTCATATGAAGATTTCAAGTGTTTAGCTTGGAAATTCATGCATATTGAAAACCTGAGATGATTGCATAAACATTGAAACATACTAGAAACCCAAGCATATTATCAACTTGATTGGGATTTTTATTGATAAAGGTGACCCGCCAAGTTTTCAAAAATGGTATTGCCAAAGATTTTCTGAAAGTTGACAAGTTCTCTGCAATACTATTTTTTTCCCAGTACCCATAAAAAGGTGGGAAAATTAATAACTCTCACTCTACATTTAAAAGTGAAGAAACAAGTAAAATGACCCAGATGAAATTCTGTCAAAAAAACAAGTAAAGCATGCTTTGATGCTCATCATACGAAGACTAGAATTACTAATGATTAGTAATACTCCTTTTTCTAGGTTTTGTAGTTATTGATAGAAGAAATTTTACATCTCGTTGAATATAAATAACAACAGGAGAGTACAGACAAATCCTCAAAATATGGCTCTTGAGTATTCGAGGTAGCAGATCTGAAAAATAGCTGTTGTAAAAATACTTAGATGAGTAAGAATGAAGGGAATTTGTAAATGGCTATTTGCACTATGAAATAAAAATTGGGCAGTGATTTTGAAGCACCTTAATTTAGAGTTATTAAATTTTAAACAACTGATTATCTAATTTGACCCCAACAAACTTACAAATTTGCTTCCATTGGGGAACCTCTGATCAAGACAATCACTTATCAGAACAATCTCAGACAAAACTATAAAAATTATTGCAAGAAAAATATTTACTTGACAGAATAAACCAACGAAACTTAAAAAGTAATATAATTAATCTTAAATTTTAAATCATTGGATATTAGAGATGTGACCTGTAATATCAGATTTTTTTTCAATTTAAGTACTAAAACATAGCATCAGTATGTAAACAATGCATGAGACAGTCTTGATATTTCATTTAGGAAGATAAGGCACATTAAATTATTATAAACCAATCACTCCATCTAAATTGGTGCACATGTTCAAAAAGTAAATTTAACAAGATGTCAGAACTGGAATGTAGCCATAACTAAGAATCTCCTAATACTTCAAACAACATCAATAACTGAAAGATATATCTTGTCGACCCATTACTGGTATTGTCAGGTCAGACCTGACATTTATTTGTCCTCGCACAGTGGGATCCAGGTCCCCCCGGTGACCCAACAATACCTTAGTCTTTCCATTGTAGTGAGAAGAAAGAAAGTCGGTGCTTTCAGTTTATTCAACAGTACATTATGAAGAAAGAGCATTGAGGACAAATTGAACAGAGGCATGCAGAGGCAGCTGGCAACTCTTGACTCTCTATCAATACTGTCATGCATTTGCAAGCAACTTTTCAACTTCAGATACCACTATTAGAACATTTAGGAATAACTAAGAAGTTTAGTGTTATGATCGCAAACAGGAAATTATATTTTTTTTAATTCAGTTCAATTTTTCAATATTTTTCAATTGTTCATTATTTTCAGGGATTAAAATCAGTGAACTGGATTTTTTTTAAAGATAAATTATTGGAATTCCGATGAATATTTTATTAAGATAAGTATAAATAACTGCATATTAACATAAGAGGCAAAATTGTAGATGTGTCGTATGGCTTTTACATGCTTGCGAATTTAATAATTTAATAGCAGGCTTATTTTTATTTCTTTGTAATAAGTTTAAAAAAATATTAGCTCTCTATTCCGATTTACACTAATATTACTATTACTTTGAAAATTCAATTTAATTAATTTCTTTAAGATCTCATCCCATCCTTGCAGATTTATAGGAATCTAAAGTATGGTGTTTTAGAAAGATGAAATTTATTTCAATGATTTTCAGTTACAACCTTTGAGAAAAGTTGTTCAAAAGATGTCTTTTCATTTGTAACTGGACATCAAGTAAGAATTAGTATGTCAAATAATAAAATTATAATTGGATCCACAGAACTCATAACCTGATGCAATCAAAATTCATGGTACCAGATAAATGTTAGGATTTCTCACTAAAATTTACTTTTTCTTATTGTAAATAGTGGGGAAAATTTAGTTTTATTTTACATATTGGATGTACACATTTCTTAGTTCTAGAGTGAAGGGCAAGAGTATGATAGTAAATACAGAACGAATAAGAAACCACACTTAGAAAACCAAGAAATTGAGACTAGACGAAAAGGAAGACAGTTAATTGGAAAAGTCTTACACATCAATTTCACAACTGAATAGAGCAGGGTTAAAAAGAGCCAATATAAGAAACAATATTAAAAACAGCACACTACATATAAAAAGACACATCACAAAAATCTATTCAAATAAGGAAAAGGAAAAATAAAGAATAATATTTGAGGAAATCAAATGAAAACAATCTGATATAGGAACAATCTAAAACCTGAATTTGAATGGGCAAAAGTATTTGACAAACAAATTTTAGAGTAACCTAAGGTCTGAAATGTGCGTATGTTACTTTCTGGACATAACGAAGTCATCTTATAAAATTACATTACATGCATTTACAGCATTTCATATAAATTTTATCCAATTTATAGGTAGTATTCAGGGCTGCATTGAACATGACTGTCTACTATTCCCACAAACATAAAAATGTTGTAGGTATGAAGTCTGTCACATTAAATCTTACACAAATTTAAATGCACATCACTTGTGTCAAATATGTGAAATACGCTTACCTTCTTTGATCCACTCATCGAGCTCATCCAGTAATTCTGATGTAGATTTGGATTCATTAGGCTCATCTTTCTCTACTTTTGGGGAACTGAGTGTCACATCATCATCAAGACCCCAGAAGTCTGCTTCATGTTCAGGGGAGGTGAAGCCCGGAGAAACGGGCTCCACCTTCCAGTCCCAGCAAGCTGACAGAGTTGTCATGTTGTCCGTTGTTGTATCCGTTGTCAAGAATAATAAATTGGGCAACTAAGGTGATGTCACGAGTGTTGTCCGATTCGAAAGATTGTTGGTCCGCTGTCGACGAAGCGACGTAGGGAGGTAAAAATGCCATATTGGCACTGAAAAAGAAACAAACAATGTTAGGTCAAATATGCAAAACCATCAACATTGATTTGTTGCATTACCTAAGTTAATACTGTTACAGCTCCTATACACTTTTGTTAGTTTAAATGTTTAAAAACATTCACATTAGAACGGAAATAAGTTTATACTTTCAAATTGTCTTAACTTAAATTCTTGAACATTACACACTGAGATAGTTCAACATAACTTAAAATTTCCCTCTAATTTGAAGCTTATTCAATACCTATAAAGTATATTTTGTTCATTAGATTTGGAAAAATACAACCAACTGGATGTTTTGCATCTCTTAGTATTGTCTTCAAAAGAATTGTAATTATAATAATAATTATGAACTTCAGACAGTCTAAAAACATTCTTGCTTTTAAATAATATTCATCTTCGGCATAAAATATTTCTAATAATAAAATAATAATAAATCTTTATAATTCTTTCTAATCTTTCTATATCTAATCTAATCTTTCTAATAATAAAATATCTAATTTGTCCATTTCCCATGTTTAGTTCACCTGAAAACAATTTTCTCTGCACAATTTCCCAATTAAACAAACAATTGGAATGTCACTCTACTGCTTAAAATGTATTTACACTAACGCCACAAAAAAATAATTTTGAAAATTCCTATATAAAAGATGCTCAGGAAATTGGTTTATTTATTGGTACATAAAAATCTCTATGGAAGTACAAAGACTGCTTTCTTAACAAGCTATTTTACTACAATCTGACAAGTTGATTTTCAAGACGTGTATTAAGGAAATAGTATTCAGAGGTTACAATAGCTATGCTTATTCACATATAAGAGGTTAAATATCAGAGATCTATCACCTACACCCCCATTGTGAATTGGCAGCTACAGTAGTACATATATGCAGAATGTTGAGACTTCAGGTTGCTCAGATGCTCAGAACCAAATGGAGAGCTCTTCCCCTGTGTTACCCTTTATAAGCTGGCTGAGAGATTCTGATTGGCTGCTTGTCAGGTGATGTTACATTAGAAAGTGATATTCCCAAATACTACTGGTTAACAGAGATTACTCCAATACATTGTAAAACTTCATTTTTGAAGCATACAAAATTTGAGTAGTCAAAAAAACATTCTGGTTCCTTCCAAAACCAAACATTCTAGAACCTTCCAAAACCAAACGCTCTGAAAACTTCCAAAACCAAACGTTCTGGAACCTTCCAAAACCAAACGTTCTGGAACCTTCCAAAACCAAACGTTCTGGAACCTTCCAAAACCAAACGTTCTGGAACCTTCCAAAACCAAACGTTCTGGAACCTTCCAAAACCAAACGTTCTGGAACCTTCCAAAACCAAACGTTCTGGAACCTTCCAAAACCAAACGTTCTGGAACCTTCCAAAACCAAACGTTCTGGAACCTTCCAAAATGAAACGTTCATTCTGGAACCTTCCAAAACAAAACGTTCTGGAACCTTCCAAGAACCTTTGAGACAAAATTTTCTAGAACTTTCCAACATAGAATGTTGTGGAACCTATTGACATAGTGCTGTGGAACCTTCTGATATAAATCTTGCTGGAAGCTTCCAATACAATAGATTCTGATCATCCGTTCAAAAAGTTCTGGAATCTTATAACCAAAGTTATTCTTCACAAAATACAACACTAAATGCTTTACTAGAGTTTTGTTGAAGGAGTATTTTCCTATGCAAGTGTATGCATGTGTGTTTGTGTGGTGTGTGTGTGTGTGTGTGTGTGGGGGGGAATCCATCACATATGCCTACTGAAAGTCACAATGTGGAAATAAACACACAGTTACTTAAGAAACACCAATGTAGACATGTACAACTAGGTTCAATAATCCCCCAGATAAGATTTACAATCTGTAGTCAGGTATGGAGTCTGTCGAAGACCAAAACCTATTTGTTTACTCCCGATTTTGCAGACATTTAGCAATTTTTCAGAAAACTTTATTTTCATCCACTGAATTTGTATTTTAAAAGCAAAAGATTTTCATTTTACTACAACACTATTGTGTCCTACAATATTTGAATCATTAGAACAATACAGACCATTATACTTGGGTTTTTATAAGTGGCATTTGACATAAATCAGATGTTGATGATTTCATCCTATCGGGAGCGTAAACGTCGCCATGGTGACGTCACCATGATGACATTCCAGCTCTCGATTGAATGATGCTGTGATGAATGATTTGCATCAAGTGCCACTTTATAAAAACCAAAGTACAGGGACAGAGGGGGGAAATTCACTCTCTAATTATTGAAATGTCCAGATTTTGAAGTTACTATTTGGAAAATAAATCACAGAATTCAAGCAAATTGGTCAAACTGAAAATTACAATGAAGTGTTTTGTGACAGCACATAAAAGGAAGATCACAATCAATACTACTGTGGTCAATGGCAACAAATCCTTGCTGATATAGAGGGACCACAAAAGCTTGTGTCAGAGATAAGGTGGTTAAAGATAGATAAAGAATAATTAAAAATTGACAGAATTGATACAGAATAAACTGACACATGAAATGACAGAAGTCACTAGAAAGAGTGAATAGCCCAATGAGAAGAGAGCAAATTAAAAATAATAAATGACAATCACATGGTAGAAGATGTAAAGTTTGAGTGGGGGCAGGTTTTGACAATTATTTTATTATTTTTTAATTTTGAAGAAAGAAAAACTAAAAGTTCTTATGTAAAGCTTTGATGAAAATTGTTTCTTTCATTTATTCAAATAATTTAAAATAATCATTGGCTTGTTTCAATTTCATGCCTATTTGAAGGTATACATAGCATAAGGTATAATTGCAATATTAATTGATACCATTATTGGTGTTTGGTATTATGTTTAAATGTATACAGAGTACAATTACACATTATTATTCAAATTATATTACTTGCCATAACTATGATCAAACTGTGTTGTTACAATGATTCAACAGGCATTTAAATCATGATTAAAAAACAAACATTATAATGTACTAAGAAATTTAATTTTACATAAACAAGAAGGAGGGAGACAGGTGGTCTACATGCCACAATGTTACTTGCTGATGGGGGGCGGGAGAGGAATTGATGTTGCTTAAAAATTCATCACATGTAATTAATGCACAGCCTCATGGTTGTCTTCACATTGGCATTTTTTCTTTCTTTTGTAACAACAATCATTATAATGTGCCTTGCTTAAAAGCTTGCTTTATCTTCACAGTATTGGCAAAAAAAGTTTACAGACACCTATCAAAACACAACAATCAACAGTAGTCCTTGAACTTCCAGCTAACCTACACATTTTGGTACTGAAATTGGAAATCAAAAGAAATATAACTCATTGGTACAAACCAGAAGTCTAAAACAAAATTACTTCAAAATGTAAACACATTTTTGTACTTTCTGACATTCTGCACAAAACATGATTTGAAATTGCAAAAGTTATAACTTGAAAATTATTTCAGTGAGATTTGATATTCGTTATGCTAGTAGGTCTACGTAACAGACCACACAAATCATTACTCAGAAAAATTTGTTTTAAAATTTTGTTTAGGGAAATGAATATTTCTAAATTGTATGAAATATTTCAAGAAGAAACACTTTTATTGAATCTCCCTCTATTTGAGCACCGAAAGCCTTCAGTGCATCCTAAATCGTTAAAACATATTGGCTTGTATAAACTAAGAGGCTTTGGCCACATGTCTGCTCATTAGGCGGGTAATTATCAGAAATGTTCATTCATGTATAATAGACCTATTTTGCAAATAATAGTGAGCTGCAGATTTGACATAATAGTCTTGTCATCAAAATACATACAACCCTCCCTTCTCTAGTGAAATGAGGGCTCAAGAAAAAGGGTAATACAAGGCACCTCCTTGGAATATTTAACAAAATTTAGAAATATTCAACCATCATAAAACTTTTAGAATTAATTTTTCTGAAAAATAGTAATAATTTTTAACTGCTACCTTATAGTCTTGTTTGTATAACAAATTTCCAAAATCTCGCTCAATTTATTTTAAAGTAACAATTTTTGTTTGGAAAACATGTCTTGCAAAGCATGCCTACAATTACACCAACTTGTCCATAATTGGAATGAATTTAGTTTCAAATCTCTGGTTTGTACCAATGAGTTACATTTCTTCTGTAAACTGTTTACAGTTCCAACACTAAAATATATAGGTTAGAAAAAAAGTCGAAGGACTAATGTTACATTTTGATAGGTGGCTTTAAATGTTTTGCTGACACTATGTGACCTATGTAGTGCTTATTCTCCCTCCCCCTCCCTGAAAGTAAATTTCAGGTAATACCAAGTTTTCTATCAAATACTAAATAACAGTTCTTCTGGATAAGGTTCTGTATACCACATTTTATCTCTCAACTGAACCATTAATTTAACATTAATAATTTAATTTTTCAAATAGCATTGCATTGTCAAAATACGAGTTATATAAGTCGGTAACCTATGAAAATGGCTTATTGATGTTTTACTTGTGTCCTGCAGCCATTACCAAAGTTTATTAATTTTTCATGCTGTTGCTATTTGGTATTGCTTATGGCTGAAAATATAAAATTATAATTGCAGTCTATCTGAACACTCTCTTCTTCCATATACATACACACACCTCTTCCCTCTACAAACATTACTGCCCAATAAAAAACAAATATCTTACTATTTCTTAGAATAGATATTATTTATGAAACAATTTCAATCAATAAAGTAATTCTGAAACAACACTTCTACACGAAAGGCTGGCAAATTACTACGTGTTTTAGAACAAATAAATATGACAATAAGATTCTTAAGAATAGATGTCAATTCTCTTCAATATCTATTCACAACTTATTGACATCCTAAAACCATGAAGTTTTCAAAATTGAAATTGCTTTGATTTTGTAATTGTAATTGAACTTGAAGACAATATTGTAGAAATAAAGATATTATATCAAAATAATAACACAGGGATACAAATAATACCAGCCCATGGTACCCAAATTTCCCTAGTAACTTTCAATCAGTGGTATCATTGCCCTCTCTCCCTTCCAAAAAAAAATCCCTATTAATTTTCTACTTCTACTACACATCTAAATACATGAAAACTTTCAATCTGCTTCTATTTTTTAAACTTTGAAAACATACTGCATAAAATCCCTCCATCATCAAATATCTCCCAGAAGAGGTCATCTTTTAAAAACAACTTACACGGCAAAATAACAAAAAATTATTTATAACATGCTTTATTGTTTACATGGTATCAAAAATTCACGTTATTAATGCGAAAGCAATAACTGATGCTGTTATTGCTGGAGACCAAGATGTTCCCATAATTTACAGTTCGGGCATTTCATGCAATCACGTGCTTAAATCATGGGGTCAAGAAAGATGCTGATATACGGCATGTTTTGACACGAGTTGACCCTAGCTACTTTCCCGTTGTTAGTGATAAATTTATTACAAGTACATGGAGAGATAACTTGGTGTCCGTCCAACTACTTTTTCTAAGGGGACACAGGGATTCAGCTTTCTCCTAAGCGTGCGGTAGTTACTTTCAACATAATACGTAACAAATAAAAACAAAGTGTTCAGATCCATTTCCATATAAGTTTCGTTTTAATATCAATAAAATGATATCAACATTGAAAACAAATGATAACAATTATTTCCGGGACAACCAATGACCCCTTGTTTAGTCAACAACACGGCGCCTAAGTTTGCATCCAACCCTCGATAGAACTTCCAGAAACTGCAATGGCGCATTCCTTCACAATCGTGCCCTTCTATTGACGCGTCAATGACTATTCTTGTGTTAGTCAGTAATGTACTGCCAGTGGATAGATTTAGAATATTTTAAAATTATATTTTCCATGTTTGAAGACGGGAAAGTCATTTAACATGACCCTAAGAAAATTCATAACGGTACATGCAACCTACTTAATCCAATTATAAACAAACCACACAAAGTACACACACTAGCTTCATTTTAACTCGACAATTACACATCGTACACGACGATAACTGATTTCTCGACTACACTCCTTCAAAATCGGAGAGAGAAGGGCCCTATTAGCACAAAAACATACGGAAGACTTAATAGCGCACCATACGGAAGAACGCTATTACACTTTACTATAACATTTATATCACTTGCACTTCTGCGCAAAAAATGTACTTACGCCATTATGCTTAACTTCTGTTAGCACACTTGCGTGTGCGGACGCGTGGGAGCACCTAGAACCCCATTTTCACCGATATATTCGCCAGGAGGCAGGTATTAAACACGTCTTCTTGGCTGGTAGCATGGGGGAAGAATGAGGACGAAACGTGACTCGAGATCAGGGGTCCTTCGTATCCTTCCGCTCACGCTTTCCCTCTCTTTAAGTCCTTCGCAACTTAAACGTTAATTTTTAATTGTAAATAGCATTTTTTTAAATGATTTCCTTAAATGTTCGATTTTTTAACGAATATTTGGGAAATAAATGTAAAAATCCTGTATCGTACATGGAACTATTTTGGGTAGAGTAAACTGCGTTCTGTTCCGCGTATTGAAGGATTGCATCAGAAAACTTTCAATGACGTCACATTACTACCATTACGGGTTGCAATCGTCCGTAGAATGTGGATAACGTTTTCTTAACATTTAATTACTAGATCTAAGTAGGCCTATCAGAGCCATCGACTCCAAGATGTTTTTGTTTACTCCAAATTCCTTGTGAGGATATCCATTTCAAGTCATTAAGCTAGAAGAAATAAATGTGATACACCATTAGACGCATGCGCATTTAATTCAGAAGAATGTGACATGTGTTCTGTTCATTGACTCTGTCAGGACAACGCAAGAATCATAAAGATAGAACAAAATGTTTTCATTGCATATTGTAAACATGTAATAAGGTAGTGTGTGAAATAAAAAAGAAGTGCGATTCCGAAGGTGATGAAGAGTACATGTATTATCCGAGAACATATGAATGAAAATCGTTTATGGCGAAAAAACTTTTTTTTCATCAGAAGCAAGAAAGTCATGGTGCGCAAAGTTTCTGGGAACGTCATATCTAAATTTGGCCCAAAAAATGACTAGTCACGCAGCCGTCACAGCCAGACTGAAGAACGCACATCCTCTGAGATTTGACATGAAAGAAATGAAGTACCTGGATGAAGATTACCTGTGCGAGTTATTGATCTGAGAGTAAATAGATGGTGAATTACTCATTTTCTAATTCTTCCCTATTAAGAAGGATTGGAGTGTCAAAGTTGCAGTTGATTAATGAAGTGAGAAAATGAAATGTTTAGCTATAAAAATATTTACGATTTGCGTTACGAGAAGTGTAGAACTATTAATTGGAATAACAAACCAAAACTTTTTATAATGCATTCTGAAACATTAAAAAAATGTTTATCGCCTTGAGTTTTGTTTTACATACAATAATGTGCAGCGGCACCCAGAAGGGAGGAGGGGATGACAGTTAGGGCAATGTGCTTCAGGCCTCTTAATTCAGGAATCCGATTTTTTCATTCAGAATAAATAAATAATATGATTAAGTTAGTACAATTAAAGCTAGCACATATGTAATCTTTTGTGTCCGATGAAGCTAGCACATAAGTAATCTTTTGTGGAACAAAGGGCAAGTCAAAACGAGAAGGGATTGACATACAAATCAATATTAACATGTGATGTTAGCAAGTATATCAATTCCTCCCGTTCTCACTTGTCCTTTATTTTATAAATCAACAGGCAATTCAGTTAACGAATACATAGCAGAGGCGGATCCAGAAAGTATTTCAAGGGAGAGGGGTCAATTTCAAGTTCGGGTCCCCATAAATATTTTGTAAAATAATATTTAATTGTTAGCTTTAAATAAAACGCATACGAGTGAATGTGTAATGTCAATATTGATTTGAATGTGATATCTGTTTATACAATGTTATTACAATGTATAATTATATTTATTTGGAATAAATTCAGTAAAATTACTAAAATAATTGGCTAGGGGCATGACCTCTACCCCCCCCCCCGCCTTAAATCCTTCACGGCGGTGGCCGTTCGAACCAGTTTCTGGCTGTTTGCGTTACAACCAAAAACATTTCGCTCAAAATCT
Organism: Acheta domesticus; assembly: GCA_031308135.1. Taxonomy (NCBI): domain Eukaryota; kingdom Metazoa; phylum Arthropoda; class Insecta; order Orthoptera; family Gryllidae; genus Acheta; species Acheta domesticus. The sequence goes on along the minus strand of JAHLJT010009436.1, from coordinate 75,402,447 downwards.
TTAGTTACATGTAATAATAAAATGTATATTTCATTTTGTTAATTACAATTCTCGTGAGTCATAATTGCATCAACATTTTCTTGAATTGAAAATCAGATCCAAGAAATATATCAATGTGTGTGCTATCGGGGTTGGTGGTTTTACTCGGCTTTCCTACGTGGAAGCCATGAGAGTCAGGTTAATCGTCCAGTCGGTATGTATTGAAAAAGAGGGTTTACCCCGTAAACGGTCATGAAAACATTTTCTTTGAGTATGTTGTATGTACCCAGGCACTTTTTAAAACCCGAAGTTTTCGACCTACCCTGTGCTAACTCCGGGAGGCGAAAAACTGGTATTTTTCTTACTGTTTCGAATTTTTCTTTACAGCTCTTTAACCTTAAGACATGTAGAAAAATTATTCAAATCAATTTTAAAGAAAATAAAATTTCCTACAACTTTTGTATAAAACATTTGTTTCGAAACTTAATTAAAAAACAAGCTACAGATATTCGAAAAAAACTATACTTTTTCAAATCCCCAAAATATGTGCAAAAATACTCATGTTTGTGAGATTACAATCAACGTATTACCTCTCTCTCTCTCTCTCTCTCTCTCTCTCTCTATATATATATATATATATATATATATATATATATATATAGTGTGTGTGTGTGTGTGTGTGTTGTGTGTGTGTGCGCGCGTGCGTGCGTGTGTGCTGTGTGTGTGTGTGTGTGTGTGTGTGTTTCTACTTCTACATGTTTTTTCACCGAAAAGGTTTATGTGCTGTTAAATCTGTTGTAACTTCACTACATGACGCTGTAGAACAAGACTATTCACGTCAAATGCAACCCGCAACACTTTCGTCAGGATTTTGAATATATATCGTTAAATAACTCCTAAATAATGCGTTCTATGACCTTAAAATCTAAAATTTTGAGGTCGAATGCTTTAAAGAAAAGTTTCTTACTCCGTAATCTACAGGATGAGCGCTTCTTAAACATTCTATTACATTTTTGATGGTCCGGCGTTTCCCGATATTACCTCACCTGCTCAGAGACGTGCAGAATCTACAATTAAATGTGAATGAGAATGACAGAGAGCGGCAGAGACAGACAGGGACAGGGACAGGGGGAGGGTGGGAGGGAGAGACGGTGAGAGGGTGATGGGAGGGGAAAGGGAGATGAAAGGCAGAACGACGTCTGCCGGGTTTTCCTAGTAAATATAATAATTATTACATGTAATGCTATTATTTATCTCATCTCCGGTGTAAGCATTCTCTCATAAATGTACCCATTGCCGAAGATATTAATACACGAAAAAATCGATGGATATGTATGTGTGTTCGTGTTCCGGCTTAACTCAACAACGTCATTTCAACAAAACTTGGTATATATTATTACTGAGAAATTACAATGACGAAAAGAATACACTGGGGTGGGGGTAAGACTCCCCTAGAGGGGTGTATAGGACTGAAAAACGTTTTTACTTTCCGGTGTACGTATGGATATACGGAGTAATATACGTAGAATAGGCAAAGTTATGTAATAGTGCGAGAAAAAACGGCGAATTTTTGGCAGAAAAAAATTCATTGCCTGGCCCTGATAACGAAAAATTGGATTAAACCAATTGCTAAATTAAGGGGGAAAATCCCCTTACACGTGGTGTAGCCAGAATCCCTTTTTGTAAGTCCGCGATACCGAAAAACCAATTGAAAGCAAAACGTCCGTCTGTCCGTCCTTCCGTCCGTGTGTGAACACCCCTAGCGCCTGAACCATGCGTAGGATTTTTCCAAATTGGGGAATTCCCTCTCCATCTGGCTCTAGTAAGTACTATTTTGAAAAACGTTCTTCAAAATTTGGGAGTACTTTATATGAAGCCCCCCGGACATGATCAAAATTTGCTCAAAAGCGGCTCCAAATTGTTTCTTTAAATTTCTTGTAACAATAGAGTAAAATACATACAATACAATAATGTGGCATAGGTTCTATTTTGAAAGTTAACTCTGAATTTTCGAAAATCGCAAACGTTTGAATTTTATTCGGCGTCTTTCTCAAACTACAAAATTGCAGGTGGAGAATTATTCCTTTAAATAAAATTTGTTCTTCTTTGTGAGTTCTTTAAGGTCATGTTCATTTTTTAAAAAAATTGTAGCAGTTTTCGCGCAATATTGCGTGCAATATGTGCTATTTAAAAAAATACAAAAAACAACATTTTCTCAAAAACAGCTCCAATTTTTTTCTTTAAACCTTTTGTAGGCATACTACTAAATGTACTCTATGAGATGACATAAACGTCGTAATGCTCTATTCTTTTGTTTTTCCAAAAATTACAAAATATAAAGATTTTTTTACTTGTCTCTCACGTCGCTAATATTTGTACTAGCGGCAATTTGTTCACATTATTATATTTATGAGTATATTTGCTTTATATAATGTCACATAAACTTTCTCGAAAACTCAACCGTTTTCTGTGAAAACTAGTTCAAAATTCCGCATTTTCAGAAACGTATAAAACGCCATTTTCTCAAAAACGGCTCACACATTTTTCTTCAAACTTTTCGAACGGATAGTGTTAATTGCACTCTTTAAAATGACGTAAAGGTCATTTTGAGGTATCTTTTTTTAGTTGCTTTTTTTTCTTCAAAAATTACACAAAAGTAATTTTTTTAAAGATCTCTCATATCGTCAATATGCACGTTTCCCATAATTTGTAAACACTATTGTATTAGTGAGTTAAAGTGCTTTAAATGACTTCAAATAAAGTTTTTCGAAAACACAACAGATTCCTGTGATAAAGTGCTTCAAATTCGTATTTACAGTAGTGCTTTAACGCTATTCTCTTAAAAGCGGCTCCAAATTTTTCACAGAAAATTGACATATTGGACGAGGTTTTACTGTTCTTTAATATTTTTAAAATTATATTTACGTTCTACTATTAAAAAACAAAAAAAACAATAAATTGTTAATATTAATATCATATATATTATTTTCGTTAAAACCGTGAATTTGTTGTCCCTCCTACTCGGCTCATAGTGAACGGATTTTAACAAATGAGGTACCAAAAAAAAGATAAAAAAATCAGGAATGGAGGTCACTAAATATTGCAAATCACGAAGCTTTTCGTTATTAATAAAATGCTAGGAAACTTTTGTTGTTTGAACTTTGCAGCTGGGGTAGTTAGCGTGCCCTCCGCGCGCTGCCTGTCAAGATGGCGGTTATGCGCACACCATCCGCCACAGGAGAACTCACGTGGTTGTCGCATGTGAATCGAAGCGGCGGGAAGCGGAAATCTGTTGTGCGTTCCGTTAAGACAAACATGTGTGCGACTATTTATCAATTGTGTTGTAAGTGTTCAATGTAAAATTTTGTGTATGTTCTTATATATATTTTATGTGATATCTACGTTCTGTTTTAACGTCCTACAGGTTTCCCTTCAGTGCGATGTAATCGCACGGGTTCAGCTAGTTAGTTAATAAAAGTAATATGAGCGGCGATAGATGGCAGCTGGCGATAGTTTATGGCACGTCCGAATTGCTAACTGATACCAAAGGAAATAGAAAACGAATACGGCAAAGTCCGTGCTATGCATCGCTAGTTTTTTTGTTAGTTTTTTGTCCTCAAAACGTCCATTCGACTGTCTGTCCATTTGTGAACACGAATACCGCGTAAACCATACGTAGGATATTTTACAAGCTGGTAATTCCCCAGGCGATCGGGCTCGACTCGAGGCGTTACGATTTTGAAAAACTTTCTTGAAAATTTGGGGGTATTTTAAATGAAGCCTGCCGGACATTTTCATAATTATCTCAAAAGCGGCTCCGACTTTTTTCTTTAAATTTCTTGTAAGAATAGAGTAAAATATACTTATTAAGGTGGCATAGGTCCGATTTTTACGGTTCACTCTGAATTTTCGAAAATTGCAAAAGTTTGAATTTTTTCGTCGTTCCAACTACAAATTTGAAGATAAATTTGTAGTTGGAAAAAACGGCAAAAAATTCAAACTTTTGCAATTTTCGAAAATTTTGTAGATTTTTCCTTCAATTAAAATTTGTCCTCCGTAGTGAGTTCTTTCATTAACGCCACGTACATATTTTTGATTATTTTAGCCGTTTTTATATATATTATATTATATATTTAGCCGATTAATATAGCGTGCAATGTGTGCAATTTAAAAAAACAACAAAAACATAATTTCTCAAAAACGGCTTGAAATTTTTTCTTTAAACTTTTGGTAGGGATAGTATTATATGTACTCTATGAGATGATATAAACATCTTTGCCCTTTTCTTTTGTTTTTCAAAAATTACAAAATTGTATTTTTTTGTCTCTCACGACGTTAATATTTACATTAACGATAATTTGTTCACATTATTATATTTATGAGTACATGTCCTTTAAATAATGTCAGATAAAGTTTCTCGAAAACCCAACCGTTTTAAGTGAAAACTAGCTCAAACTTCAGAAACGCAGAATTTTCTCATAAATTGCTCCAAAGTTTTTCTTCAAACTTATCGAACGGATAATATTAATTGCACTTTTTAATATGTCGTTAATTTCATTTTGGGGTATTTTTTTTAATTACACAAATGTAATTTTTTTGAAAGATCTCTCACACCATTAATATGTACATTTCGAGCAATTTGTAAACACTATTATATTTGGGAGTTAAAGTGCTTCAAATGACCTTTTAAGAAGTTTTTCGAAAACGCAAACATTTTCTGACAAAAAGAGCTTCAAATTTTGAATTTACAGTAGCGCTTTAAACGCCATGTTTTTAAAAACGGCTCCAATTTCTTTTAAAAAACAATTGCTAGTTAGGACGATGTTTTACTAGTTTTTAATATTATTCAAATAATATTTCTGTTCTAGTATTAGGAAAGCGAAAAATTAAGAAAATGTCAAAAAAAATGAACTTTGGGCGACGATAGATGACAGCTGGCAAGAGTATGTGGCAAGTCCGCTAATCGAGACCAAAGGAAATATAAAACTAATACAGGAAACTAATACATTTTGGAACACCCCTAGTTTTCACATACGTAGCAAAGAGTGGTAAATAAAGTGGTGCTGGTCCAACTTTCGGCGCATCCTGTGAATTTTCAAAAATTGAAAAAAAAAATCAAAATGGTAAATTCGAATTTTTCGCGCCATACATAAGTAATTTGAGTGGTGTTTAGAGGAAGTTGGACGTTCTGATAATCCATTCTTGCTTAACTTAATAAATTAACTTATTGTAACAAATCGTAGAACCATGGAGAATCCTTAACGACAATAAATATTAGTGTGAAATGAGGTTTACAGACAGATAAAATTTTAACCCATGGTTGTTTGCCAACGTTTGTTCTGATGATGGAAATATATTTACGTAGACGATGGCGTGTGTTAAAATGGTTACTTCTACTGACCTGTACACCTGACTTCAATAAATCGTAGAACATTTCGCTCGAAAACTTGTATCCTGTATTCAGTTGCAATATTAATGCATATTATGTAAGCGCTACATATATTGCGAGGTACGAGCTTTCTCATTTGCTCGATGCGTGTAATATCGAAGTTATTAATTTGGAATATTTATTGCTTTGAGCGTTTCGTTCAGGGCCTTGAGACCATTCTAATTTCTATCCTTTAAAATTTAAAGCCTCGAGAAATACTCTGAGAGCAGGAAAGAATGAAACGAATTTGAAAAATAATGAATGTTATAACAATAATTTACCCAATATGAATCATATTTGTACTCTATTCCACAATTTGTACTCTCAATGTATTGATGATTCTTTCAAACAATCCTCAAACTTTAATAGAAATTAGTCCAACTAGGTTTTCTCTCTTAAAAAAATGATTTAAGAGTAACATGAAAGAAAAAATTTAAAAAATTGAGAACTATAATTTTGTACGAACACTTATTACGATAATTTGATATTACTACCGTATGCAGCTTGTATTCAATGCAGCGATGAATATTTGAGAATTTCATTGTTGGGTGGCAACATGGCTAGAAGAGAGGTGGTTTTATTAACATTAATGTTACAAAGTCTCTAGGTTCAATAAAATGGTACATTAAACTTATTAATAGCGGGAAGAATAAAGATATGTATATATATAATCTTCCCGCCATACACAGATATGCATGAGCTGGACGTAGTTTATGGAACTGGACATTACGAGGACATATCGTAGTTTCGTATGCATTCGTAAAGCGAGATATTGGATCACTTTTTGTTCGGGATGTTCAATTCATGTGCGCGCGCGCGCGCACGCACGCACGCACGCGCACACACACACACACACACACACACACACACACACACACACACACACACACACACACACTAAGCTGTATCGAAAAAAATAGAATTCAATGACTTAATGAAAAAATTTGGTTTTCGATACAAGAAGAACATCGGCACCAATGAAACCGTTTTTAAAATGGGTTTAGGGTGTGCCACAAACCCTATAAACACCCCATTTTTCGGACTATTTTAGTTACTTTTTAGAAAATAACGAATAAATATTTTTAATGTGATTTTTATCAACGGATTCAATTTTCGAAAATCGGGTTTTCTACCAACGTGAGGCCTGCACCAGGCGCGGATCCAAGGGGGGTCACGGGGGTCATGACACCCCCCAAATGATGAACCGTCAAAATTTTGTGAGAAACTTCAACATATCTAAAAAAAACTCAGAGAAACTGATAACCTTTCCAATGTCCCTTCAGAATTGGGGCTGTCCGAGACATTTTCAGATATTTTCAAACAATTCTAGAAATTCCTACAAATTTAGCAGTGCTAAAACTAATGAATTTATACAGAAATTGGTATTTAATTTGTATAAAAACATACTTCATCAAGATCATACTAGATCACTTTCAAAATATTTTTAATACAAAAAATATATCTTAACAAGTAAAAGAGCTAAAGTCGGAATCAAATACACTGCGCGTTACTAGTGCTGCTAACTTGATGTGAGTATTTGTCACTAATTGAACGAGAGAATTGTGGGAAAAATGGACGTCAACACATGGACTCATCTTAAAAGTCACAATTGTTGTTCAAAGGGAATAGAACCAGCTAAACTTCGTAATAATAATGGTATGTATATAAAATTGGAAAGTCTTGCTTTCAGGTGTTTGTTACAATTCAGTTTCGATGATACAATCCAATTCAGTATGGGGACTCCTATCGAACTCAATGTTTATTTAACCTAAAAATGCTTAATGTAATCTGTAACGGCGAACCTGATTGATCATTGAAGTCTGATGCTGGTTCTGGTTTTGTAAGAACGTAAGTTAAGGCTATCAACAGGGGTTTAGTGGTAAAGATTAGTCCAAAAGATTTAGAGTTAGAGGATTTTAGTTTGGCTGATGAGAGAGGATAGTGTCTGACGCCTAAAATACAGTGGCGAAGCTAGAGTCAAGCAGTTGGGTATTCTGAAAATCGTATCTTACATTTTTTTGTAAATTATCTCCATTCATCGTTTTTCTTCAACAAAACGTGGATAATGTGTTCTTTAAAGCTTTCGTTTCTGCACAGTTAATTTCCCACGGAATTTCTCAGGATGTCTTAACTCTTTAATGTAATCGTATTCCTTTCACATATTGCTGTATATAAAGGGAAAGTTAGTCCTGAGTTGTATCAACCGAACCGTCTCTTAATATTTTTTCTATACCAATTTGTCTAACATATACTTCAGCAAAAAACTGCAGGCATGTATTTTGCATTAATTGTAAACATTTGTCAGTCATTTCGAGGCTGCTCACTGTCAAGGAATCGATATTGTTTTATTAGGAAAGAAAACTTTTCTGAACGAAAGGACGCTTGTGGGTGGAAAACTGCTTTTCGTCCAGAAATTCAATAAAATGAAAGTTGTCGAAATCTTGAAACATGTAGTCCATCTGAACCACTACTGTAGGTATCAATAATTTTAAAGATACGATTTTGTATCTTTCAAATAATTCTCACCCTGAAAGTTCATTCATATTCATCTCTACATTGATGCATATTTCAATAGTTTCTTCCTATATAACACGATATATTAGTACGTATCGCTACTATTTCTATCTCTACGGCGTAGTACTTAACACGTGATTCCGCATTGTTGAGCGAAAAGTGCATTTCAATATCGTGAATCGTTTAGAAGTTATGAGACTGGCGCATAGTCAGTGGGACATTGTAACACTATCTTTAGCTTCATTAATTGTTTCGTAAAGAAAACTAACAAAAATCAAACGGCACATAAACAACTCTTATTTTCCCACAACATCAGGTGATGAGGTGAATTTGTCTCTGAGACGTGAGTCTGCATCGCTGTACAAGTCCGTGCCTACCGAGAGCCTAGGCTGCAGCTGGGGTCTCTGCCCAGTGAATGCAAGTGAAAGAGAGGGAGCGTACGCTCTCTTTTGCGAATGCGCGGCAGAGCCTGCCGGTGTCTATCCACTGGCAGGCTCCTCGCTCAGCTAACGGCCCCAAAATGTATATTTCTGCAGCCCAGCTAATTGCCTCGCGCGTAAACAGAAAAAAGGAGTCGAACACATTTAATTTTCTTCAACGATTCTGTAACAAAAATATTGAAAAATGGTACACAACGACAGATTTTATTGAAAAAATAATTTGGGTATTATAGGGCTCTCAAATTACCCTTCAGCTTCGTCACTGCTAAAAGACCTTATTTGAATATTTTGCTGTCGCTGAGTCCGAATCCGGTTAGAGAATTTTAGTTCGGCTATTGAGCGAGGATAGAGTCTGACGGCTAAAATATGTTATTTGAGTATCTTGGAGTCGCTGAGTCCGAATACAGTATCAAAAGTATCTTTTGACAGCACTCATTCTTGATGAACAGTATTGCAATGATGTTACTTTATTTGGGTTTTAATTATACAAACCACCAAGGCAATGCAAAAGGAATCAGATCAGTGATTTGAGAAATATGAACTGTTGTATTAAATTAAATTTATTAGATGTTTGCATGTCTCGGTTTACTTGTCGCCAAAATTATAATGAACTTTACAACATTGTTATAGATGAATCACCATTGAAGGAGATTCAAATATGGTGCAAATTTATTAATATACGAAAGAGCAATATAAACGAAAAAATGTAAAAAAGGAAAAATTAAAATTAGAAAAATAATTGTTCTAAAAAATAAAAGTATAATTTTACTTATTTATTATATGCATGTATACATTAATTATAATAATTTATTAATTTGTTTTCATTACACACATTTACATGTTTCTCTCATATACGTTTCTTCACAAATTGTTTCATATTATATCAAATGAAAGTTCGTTTTGCTAACTTGAAATTTATTGTTAATAACTTTATACATTTTCATTTTTTTAAAAACAAATGTACCGAATAAAATTGACATATTTTTGTAGGCAGAATTCGAATCTGCAACAAAATTGGGGGTTAACAGTTAAAATTCCAAAGTTTCCTCCGCCTCACCCCAGCGGATAGGATGAGGATGGTAACAATTGTAACCTGATTGATATCTGATATGTGATTATTAGTATATTGAATTTCTGGCCCTCAAGAAAACGTGCGCAGATAAATTTCTTTGCCTACACGTCATATACAGTTTTTACTGTTTTTTGACAAATAAATAAATAAATAATATATTTATAGTATAATAAAGTCAATCTGATATACGTATAACATAAGTCAAATTTGTTATTACATTCTGTACCCTCCCCCCTTTCCGAAATTAATGCATTTGAGTCTTAACCTGACCCCTCCCAAAAGAGAAGTCTGGATCCGCGCCTGGCCTGCACCATTTTCTTAAACGTCCTGTAGACTATCCAGCAACAAAATTTCATCAAAATGGCTGGCGCCATCTTTTTTAAATTTTGAAAATGTCCCAGGGGTTTCATGCAAAGTACCCCCAAAATTAAAATATCGGTTTCAAATTCAAGGGGCCACGACATCAGCCAGATCGTTTCAGGAATAACAATTTTGGAGAAAATCGGCTGAACGATTTCGCCACTAGTGTTGTTCGTAAACAGCTGGACAGATAGACTTTTCATCATCAATCGATTTTTCGGTGGTCAAGGACCCATAAAATATGGATTCTGTGTTAGGGGATTTTTTTCTAAATTTAGTAACAGGATTTTTCCACTTTTTTCGTTTCTAAAGCCCTGTAATAAGAGTTTTTCTGCCGCAAATTCGTCGTTTTTTCGCGCAGCATTACGTAACTTTATCTTCTTAAGAAGTTCTTTCTTAATCACGAGAAAGTAAAAACAAATAGTTTTGGCGTAATTTGTACATGAAAAATATGCAATTTATGAAACAAATTCTCAAAAACCGCTTCTTATTTCTGCTTCGAATTTAACCACGGATAGAAACACACCACAAGAAACACAAAGAATGGCGCAGGTTGCATTTTCGTGGGAACTCTCCGTATTTTCAAAAATTTCTAAAACTGGACGTTTAAATACTACTAAATCAAAGATAGAGATTTTTGACTTAAACGAAATTTGTTCTAGAAAATCACATCATGAAAGAACATTTGTACACGTAATTCCTTTCCCCTGAAATTCTTTCTGGATTCGCCATTCGCTTAGGTTGAAAACGCGTTGCAAACGACCGATCGGTTGCCATTTCAGGTAGTTCACGGAGAAATCTTAGTAACATCATTCTTTTGGAACTTTGAGTTCGGATTATCCCTGCAGGAAGGCAGCTCGTGATAGATAAACCCACGTTCTTCACATTACAAATTACGATCATGATTTTTTCTTCATGTGCACTGCAAGTGAATTTTAAATATGTGACCTAATGTATGACCTTGTAATAAAACAACAATTTAAAAAAAACAGTATACTCTTTTAAATTTTATCAAAAGAATTTACCTATATTTTAATAAAGTATTTAATTTTTTTCATTTTTTTTATCCATTTAACTTGATTTCTCTTCAAAATCTAAAGTAACAGTCATTTAATTGCAATCCTTTTGAAACTTTGTAAATTTGTTTATTTTATTGAGTTTTATTTATTTAATGTCAGTATTACCTATTTTGATATTATGATCGATAAAAGTCAATCTAGTGTTTTATTGTTTAAAAGATTCTTTAGTTGGCTTGTAAAATAATAATCATTTAACGGTAATTTCGTAATAAAGAAATAAAAATTGCTGAATTCAAACTTTACATTTATTGCTGCTTGCTCTTTTTAATTTTGATCGTCTTTCACAGTAAAATCAAGAAATCATTTAATTGCTCTATAATAATTCGACTTATAATATCAGCCGAGAAAATGGATACGAAATGTAAATTGATATTGTACCATGTGCAATGTGAATGGACAATTTCTCTTAAGTTATAACATTGAAGTAGTATCATAACGTGTAACTTTGCTTCAGGAACGTGTATTATTAGACATTCAATAATAGTATTCAAGTGGATATTTCATTTCCACCTGAAACTTTGTGACTAGTGAGTGACGTAAAATGCTGAAAAGAGTGGTAACATCTGTGTAACACCGAATGAAAATTATTCTTAGACACTTGAAACTAGAAATGAATGATTCATTCCGTATTAGAATACTAGACACATCCAACACCGTCATTTTCTCCATTCTCATATCCCACACGCGATTAAAAATCTAATAGAACCCCGCCTATAACGTGGATGTTGCTGAGATGAACTGATGGGATTTTGACGGACAGCAGGCGACTGCCAGGAAATAGAGAAAAAACATGTGGGCGGGGCGGGGACGGCCGGAGGACGGGTGGATGTGCCCGCATTTCCTCCCCAGCCCCACGCCCGCCGTGCCGCGCCGCGCCGCGCCGTGCCGCGTCGCCCGGGGCGACGGGCAGGCCCCGCGCCGCGCAGGAATGCAGTCTGCATTTCTTGGAGCTGGCTCGACGGCTGTCGGCCGCAGGGCGGGCGAAGGAACGCTGCAGTGGCCCGTTTTTGAACATTGTATACAAGCCGTTCACATTCATTTTTTTTAAAAATTCCATCCTTACTTGGGAGCCATGGGTCCCACCCAAGAATTCAAATAATATTAGGAAGTGGAATATCGAGATGTCGCGCATGCTATAGTCACTCTAAGCCAATATCTAATATTCTAGAGATTTTCTCTCAATCCCGGATGTTGTATAAGTTTTCATTCATGTCAGACTTAATGTCAGGTTCAATGATAATTGTACATATGCAACCATACAAACACAAGATAAAGATGCGACGTTGCCGCAATCCGTCTGGCACAACGCCCACTGACCAGACAGGCTATCAAAGGTCACCCGCCAATAAAGAGTTCTTAGCTACTACAACGCCCGATGCGGTAAAATCTGCAACTAGCAAATGCAACGCTAGTATCTAGAATTGCCACGAGAGTGCGCTGTGTTGTTGAATGTGGCGCTTCACTCGGCCGACTTGGAACTAAAACGTCCATCTTAAAAAAAGAGAATAATGTGTGCAGCGGGTGGCCAGACTTGCAGGGGCACAGCAGTTTCTTTGTGTTAGGTAGGATTCGTGAATCGGTGCAGCACCAAGCATTGATGTGACGGTCACGAGCACGAGACTTCGGCCTCCAAGAGAGCCATATGGGGATTCTATAACACACATAAAATGGGAACTTGGAGACTTGATCTCGATTCATTTTATTGGGAAAAAAATGTCGGTTGACAAAGAAGAGCAGCGTCGGGCGAGCGACGGGACGGGCGCGGCGCGGCGCGCTGGAACCGGGGATGGGCTGAGCGGGGCGAGGAGGGGAGGTGTGGCGCGTCGCCGGCGCGCGGGGCGCGGTCCGGGCCGCCCGGGGCCAGGGCCGAGCCGGCGGCGGCGGTGGCCGCCCGCGAGGCCGGGTGCGGGCTCGGCGCAGCGCAGCGCAGCGCGAGCAGAGCAGAGCGGCGCCGGGCCGGGAGACGCTGCGTTGCGCGGCGGCGCGACGGCCAGCCGACCGACCCGGCCGGCCGGCCGGCCCCCCCGACCGCGGGCAGCACGTGGCCGCGTGCTGGCAACTGTTTATGTAGCACGACGGCCGAGCACGTGACGCGGCGAGCGCTCCGCGGGCGCCGGGTCGCGTCCGGAGGCTGCGTCGCCCCGCCTCGCCTCGCCGCGCTGCGCCCCGCCCCGCCACAGTCCGGGCATCGCGCCCGTCCCCGCCCCCACCGCCGCCGCCTCCGCCACTGCTAGCTCCTCCGCTGATAAGACGGCGGCGCTCGCGCCTCCCTGGCCTGGCCGTCGCCGGCGCCCGTCCTCCTCCGTCCTCGTCAGTCCGACGTCGCCGACGCCGCCGGCGCTCCTTGGCCACTAGAGCGCCTGCCTAATGGCGTCGAGATTTTCGTCGAGATGGAAGCGCCTTTTTATGTTTCTGATTAATGCGGCGCGCTTTAATCTGCGCAGATAATGAGCCCTTGGATGCCGTTCGTACCGCTTTCGGGAGGACGCTGCCTCCTCAGATGCCGAGCGCCGACTTAATGTTTTCCCCAGCAGATATTTTGTCGCGGCCCCGCCCTCTCTCCTCTCGTTTCGTCCGCGGAGGCGCGGACATCTGGCGAATGCACTGTTGGCAGCCTCCGCAAGACGCAAATACGAGTACTCTACGCGCAACGTTTTTTGGGAGGGAAAGGCAGTGCTCTCGTGCTGAAAGCACTCTGCAAATCATTTTCTGGATTCCGAATTGTCTGACATTCTATTTATAAGTTGCGAACCGGGACGCACGTAACAGATGCAAACAGATAGAGGGAGGGGGATCTTTCTTGTCTCATTCATGTAAGTCTGAAGCATAGAACTTGTGAAAGGATTACAAAACAAACCGTTTGCCAGCCTACTCACTTTCGTTTGCTTAGAAGGAATGTTTTGGTACCGTTTTTTTTCATGCACAGTAGTGAGATCTTCTGTAAACGTAGTACGTCTTCTCAATCAATTCAACTCGTGGGCGTTACCAACATATTTGCTGAGAGTTCGAGGGGGGTAGAAAAGACGTATTAGCAGTTTTTACATTACTTTATGGAGTAAATCCGTATGTATACTCATATAAACATCTGTTTTTAATCTCTTGGGCAATAGAATACTATGTATTATCAAAACAAAGAATAGGACCCTCCATGTCTTGAAATTCGCTGTTATGGTGCTTCAAGTAAAAATTCTTTCATCATATTCTCCTGTAAGAGATCTCTAAAATATTTAACGCATCCAGTCTTGTGCACAGCGCAACGATTGAGATTCTGGGTACTGAAATCTCTGAGACAGCGTATCTTAACTATCGTTGCAAGATAAAAAGAAGTTGCAGAGGCGACTGGGGGCGACATGTTTTGCAGGTCTAGGAACTACAAAGAAAAAATATTTTAAATGAAATAATTGAAAATAGGAATTTAGCGTCAACAATAATTTCTGAAATATTTTTAAAATGTTCGTTTTCTTTAGATATTTCATTTTGAACATTGTCATTCCAAGTTTTTATTGTTATCCGCATTGATATTTGATCTATATATCACGAAAACATCAACATCGACACAAAAATTTGTATCTGAAGTGATAATATATAACTAAAAATCTATTTTCTAAGCATTGTAGAAAGTATTAAGAACGGCTGTAGTTATTTCATTAATATGGTTATGCTCGTACTTATTTTTATTGCCATGTTCTTTATTTTAAATATGAAAATAAACTAATTTCATCAGTTGTAAGGGAATTATAAGGGTAACAGGACTTATACTATTTACACTATTGGAAAGCAATGCGTTTTATTTAAAAAGGAACAAAAACGATAAGTTTCATTTAGAATAAGGAAGGTTCTACAGTGGGCATTTTCTACAGTGGGTTTCGTTCTGAGTCCATGAAAGTATAATGAGGCGAAAACTCTTTGCTCGCAATCGAGAAGAGATATAGCTGCTGTTTGACGGGTCCCATTACAAACTTGAAAAATGACCATGTCTAATGTTTTGCTGTCTTTAAAGACTTTTCTTTAGGCGAATAATGAAAAATTATATTTCTCGCCCATTCATTTACTTACATTCTTACTTCTTACTATGAGGAAAGGTAGTATGTCTTATCTACAAACTTGAAGTTTAACTTAACTATGTAACCTAGAATAGTATATCTTTAATTTGTATTTCATTCGTTCCTGCAGAAAATACCACCGAATTTTTCCCGCCTCTGTGTCGGACCTCAGAATACCCGCACAAAATAAACGCACCACTTCCATGACGTCACAGACGTCACAGAGCGTGCAATAAGTAAGGCCACAGCTGCGTGCGGCTGAAGCGGCACTGGATCTCGGCGGCGACCCGCAACGCCCCGCGCGTTATTTCAGGCGGAGGCGGTGGCGATGGTGCTCGCGCGGGCGCCTCGAGCCTTTGGTGCCCTCCACCGCCTCCACCGCCACGGTTTGTGAAGATGGCGCCTGCGACTCGAAACGCGCGTCGATGCCTTTGATGTCGCCGGGGGATTAATTATTGTTCTTCCTCGCATTGGCACTCGGTTCGACATTAGTACACATCAGTGCAAAGTGAACGAGCCAATTTGGCGCGCGCCCAAGATGTCGCCCTGGGTTTGGAAGCGTTTCAGCGTCATATTTGCGCGACGCGCTTCCCTCGTTGCACATTCGTCGCGCGCGGTTTCTGAGTCACCGCAGCAGGCAGGCGCCGCGGCGCGTCGCAGGCGTCGCAGGCAGAGGCCGCGGCGCGGGCGGAGCGGCGGCGGGGGCGGGGGTTGGGGTGTGGAGGTGGCGGAGGCACCGCGGCGGGAGGGAACCCTTTTTACTGTCCCGGGAGCGGAAGCCGAAGGAACCATCTTTGTGCGGGGCCGCGCGCGCGGGAAGAAGCGAGAGAGAGAGCTGCCGCCTGCGTGTGCGTGAGAGCGCTGTGGCGTGAGTGTGCGTGGGGCCGGGGAGGGAGTCGCCGCCGCCGCCGCCGCCCCACCGCCTTCCGCTGCCGCCGCATGCCGGGTCTCGGCCTGTACGCTAATTCGCCTTGCGGTTTCCGAAGACAGGCAGACGCATTCATCATCGGTCGGGCCGGCGCACGCAGGGGCAAGGGGGCGGGGGTGGCTGGGGGCGGGCGCGGGTGGGCGGGAAAACAGGCAGGCGCGCCCCCGAGGCACGTTTTTCGGGCGGCGCGGCGCGGCGTGGCGGCCAGTCCGACCGACCAACCGACCGACCGGGCGTTCGCCACGGCTCCCGGCGAGGCGCAGCGACGGGACGAAATGGATGGGATGAGACGGGACGGGGCGGGACGAAGCAGCGGCGGCGAACAGAGCGGAGGCCGACAGGTGCGGAGGGTGCGGCGACGTTGGCGGCGGCTGTGACGCGGGAGGTGATGGGGGCGGAGGCGGTGATGACGACTGTCGGTGTCGGCGGCGCGGGAGACGGAGGTAGCGAGACTGGATCCCGACGAGCCTCGCCTCACCCTCTTGCTCGTCCCGGTTCCATCCACCCTGCCCCGCCCCTCCCCTCCCCGCCCCTCCCCGCTGCCCGCTTCTTTCCGCCGAATCAAACGCGCGAGGACAAATGTCGCCTGCCGCATCGCCACCGCGATCATTACGGCACGGGCTGCGGGCTCGTCAGCGCGACGACCCATCCCTCCGACGTCACCACCGCCACCAGCGCCCGCTCTCTGCGCCTGCTTTCCGCGCATTCCGTTCTCTCTGCTCCACATTCAGCTCCCCCTGCTCAGGCTCTGGCGTTACCGCCGTTCGCTCGCTATCCGCCCTCGTTTTTCTTCTGGATTTTCTAATACTCTATTTCATGAGTTGTTTCCTGTCAGTACATCTTCTCTTCATGTCATCTGTTCGTCGTCATTCTTTAGAGTCTCACCCCAACCCCATCTCTCGGACGTGCTTGTGGTCCGTAACCTCGTTCTATACGCACTTTTCGCTATTTATTCTTTTCACGTTTCGCCCGTCCTCTTCTTTCTCGCACTCGCCCTCTGCCTTTCCCCTTCATCAGACCTCAATTTCCTCTATCCCATCGTCACACCCTCCTCGCTCTCTCAGCCTACCCTGATCTTCATGATTCCCTCGTTCACCCTGTGGGTTCCAACCTCCGTGCCCTTTCTCGCTGGCATTCCAACCTCTCCGCCGTCCGCAACCCATTCACCCTCCCCACTCCCCAACACGTTTCACATTCCCCGCTCCACCCACACCCTCCACCACGTCCCCCTCCGCCGCTTCCCGCAGGTGTGCTCCGCGGGGGCCCGGCGCCTGCCCCGCCCCCGCGCCCACCCCCGCCACGATTGTTACGTGGTTACCGTGATTTATGGGCGTCGCTGTCGATAATTTTCTGGCGGATGTAGCGCGTGTCGTGAATTCGCCACTCACCTGCGCGCGGCTCTCCTCCATCGCCCGCCGCCAACGCCCTCGTCCGCCCCCCGCCCCCGCCCTCCGCCCTCCCGCGCCGCCACTCGCGGGATGAGCTGCCGAAAAAACCGCCCGCGCCGCCACGCAGAGCTGCCGCCGCCTCCGCTGCCGCGCGCGCGAGAGTCGAGAGGCCTATCGATCGCTGCAATTAGGCGCCTCCGGAGGAGAAAGAATTGTACCTCGCAGCTGCGGCGCGACGCCGCGCCGGCCGATCCGTCCCCCGCTGCCGCCCCCGCCCTCCACTCGCCCCGCCCCGACCCCGCACTCGCCCCACCCCGCCCCCGCGCGGGGGGGGCGGCAAGCGACGCCGGCGGCAGGAGCTGCCGGAGGGGTGCGACGTGCTGCGTGCATCCAGACAATTTTTTTCCACGGAGGGGTTGCAAATCGCTGAGCTATCCCGCTGGATGGCCTACAGGCAGAGTACTTTGAAATGAGGGGTTTTGGAGTTCCCAAGTAGTCCTTTAAATTTCTTACTTCTATGTGGAGCTCGTATTACGCACAGAACAAAGAACTTGTGATCAGTTGTTAATTGAGAGGTTTTCAAAACTAACATTGCAAAAACCTAGATCTACAGAACTGTGGACGTTTTCTAGAACAAATTTAATTTTACGAATTAAGAAGATAAACTTCATGATAAAGGTTTCGGTTCCTTATTAGGAGTGACTGTGGAATTCTGGATGTTTCCAGATCGCATCTTTAGAGAACGTGGCGAATTACCACATTCCTCTCAGTTGCAGAAGCGCTGTTCTATATTAGGCCTCTTGCATAGGTTAGGTGGTGCAATGGAAAACGCCTCTTGAAAAAAATTGTTGCATTCCGCCAGGTCACTGAATACTATTAACACAAAATGAGAACTACCGAATATTTGGCCAGCTTTAAATCTTTTAAACTGGAAACCCAGGCTTGTTTGGAATGTCTTTAAACTTTCTTTTATTTATTGCTTGAAAGGAGATAAATTGCCTTTCCTCTGCGTTCTTTTGTTCCAGGGTATTCATCATACCAGTGACTTGGACCCGAAACGGGGTTTTTGTAGATCGAAAATAATGAGAATCAACACAAGAGGCCGTAGACCATCTCTGCGCTCCAATAGAATTAGTCTATTACTGAAAAAACGCACACATAATATTAAAATTGTAATAAATAGTAATAAGAACAATTGTCGAGAAATTTGCCCACATTGTCTTTACATGGGTTGCTTTCCCGAAAAAGAGTTTTTCACTACAAATAAGACAAAATTTCTTTCGATTGAACTGAAGTAATTTTTATCCCGTAAAATTGTTCGACTGCATGACCTGAGGTTTTGTTTGTCCAAACTGCGAGAAAACGTTGAAACCACTGCAGACAATATTGAGTTTTGAGTTCGAAGAATAAAAGCATCCGTCTGCGTAGTCTTATACAATTGAATGAAAACACTGCAAATGAGAATCCTTGAATGATTTGCGAATGTTAATCCATCTTCCCAACATTTACAATTGGGCGTAAGTTACTTGAATGAAAAGCAAACAATGTATTTGTATCCTTTAACTCACATACTGATACATAATTTACGTAATAGTATTGATAAAATAAAAAAATGTTCAAAAACATCAATGGAAAAGAAATGAATGCGATAGCGCGCTGCTTTACAAATGCATCGTAAGCATCAGCAAATAAACAGCGCGGAGCGCGGCGCGGCGGCAAAAACGCGAGAGGCGTTCTGCGTGCTACCGCGACGCGGCTGCCTCCAAGCCGACCGAGTTCGTCGCTCTTCACTCAACGGAAGCGGCGTCGGGGGACGTTTGATTGGCGAAACACAATTACCGCGCGCGGCAGTCACCCCGCCCCCGCCGCCGCCACCGCGCGGCATCCGCCAGCAGCCCGACGCGCCAGCCGCCGTCGCCGCCACCGCCGCAACCGCCGCCGCCGCCACCGCCGCCACCACTACCGCCGCCGCCGCCGCCGCCACCACCGCCACCGCCGTCTCCGCCGCCGCCGCCGCCGCCGCCGCCGCCGCCGCCGCCGCCACCACTGCCGCCGCCGCCGCCACCACCGCCACCGCCGTCTCCGCCGCCGCCACCACCGCCGCCGCCGCCGCCGCCGCCTCCGCCGCCTCCTCCGCCCCCGCCGTCATCACAACTGGCGCCCCGACGTCTCCGACCCCCTCCGCGCCCCCGCACCACTGCTCTTCTAACCGCACAACACCGTCTATTTCCTCACACGTTTCGCGTCGCCATCACCCCACCGCTCCACCACCTTCTTACCTCACCGTTCCGGCGCTGCGCGTACGTCCCCGCTACTCCATTTTCATACCATCCTCATCCACCCCCATTGACACCCGCGCGCTTACCTCCCTTTCGCACCTCCGTTACTCACGCCCATTATCCAACCAACTGTCGCAGCTCGCGACTTCCCCCTCCCTCTCGCAACCAATCTCACAGACTTTGCCCCCTTCTGTACCCCATCATACGTAAACCATTCACACACTGAGCGTCCTTATCTACTCCAGATCACCCCTCCCTACTCAGGGGCAGATCTAGACTATCATTTCGGGGGTGGATTCATAGATTTTTGTTAAATAATAAACAATTTTATGATATTGTATATTATTTTTGTAGTGTACATATGATACTATACAATATTATTTTTAAATAATCACATAATTCTAACATAAATATTGAAATCAATTTTTCCAAATAAAGGAAGGAAACAAACGAAAACTTTAGGCATTTTAGGGGTGCATGGCCCCCATGACCCCCCCTCTCGGATCCACCACTGTCTACTACTGTCCCCCTCGCCGCCGCCGCGATATTGCTGTAGCTGGGTTGCCACCGCTCGATCTATACACACGTACTGTGTACAGTTGTCGTCCTGGCCCCTTAGCACTCCGTCAGAGAACCTATGGTAATGGGCGCGAGCGTTGGCCTATGCGGCGGCGGCGCCCGCAGCAGCAACAGCAGCCGTTGCGGCGGCGGTGTTTATGTTTACGAGATGACGGCGGTAAAAATGGAACAAAACCTCGCAGACGGCGGCGGTGGCGGCGGCGGCGGCGGCGGCGGCGGGAGCGGCGCAGACTCGCGGGCTGTGAGACGCACTTGTGACGGCGGCAGCGACGGCTCGGGTGTAGCGGTCGGGGCAGCGTTGCGTTGCGGCCCTACGCCGCCTCGCCACGCGCCGATCGTTCGGCAAGCGGAGTCGCGACGGACGTCATCGGGAACAATGCGAAGCGCTGCGGCGTCGCGTAGGCGCCCCACACCGGATGCGGTGCGCCAGGAAGGGAATTGAAGCCGGACTGCTCTGACGCGTGTTTGGTTCGTCGCGGATTCTAAATTGATGGTTTGAAGACAGATTTAGGTTTAGTAGGGGAAATTCGACCGACCTTAATGAGGAATATCTATATTTTCTTTACATAAATAACTAGTGGTGCTACGGAATGGCACAGACTTTCCCGTATTACTTTTCTATTTCCTTGGGTCTGGGATACATATTCGGATTTGCAACATACTCTTGCCAGCTGTCATCTATAGCCGCCCAAAGTACATTTTTTGATATTTTCTTAATTTTGCGGTTTCCTAATGGTAGAACGGAAATATTAATTTTAGAATATTAACGAACACTAAAAACACGTCCTAAATGGCAATTTTCTTTGAAAAAAGTGAAGCCATTTTTAAGAAAATGGCGTTGCGTTTAAGCGCTACTAATAATGCAAAATTTGAAGCTCTTTTTCACAGAAAAATTTCGAGTTTTCGAAAAACGTCATTTGAAGCCATTTGGAGCACTTACACTCACAAATGTGATTACAAATTGCTGGTAGTGTGCATATTAAAGGTGTGAGAGATCTTTAAAAAAATTACATTTGAAAGATCTTATCCGTTCGAAAGGTTTGAATAAAAAATTTGCAGCCATTTATGATTGATTTTGTAATTTTTTAAATTGCACATATTGCACGCAATATTGCGCGAAAACTACTAAAATGTTAAAAAAATGTACAAGACCTTAATGCAGGAACTCACTTTGGAAAGCAAATTTTATTTGGAGGAAAAATTTTCTATCTCCAATTTTGTACTTGTAGGAAGACGCCGAAAAAAAATTTCGAACTATTGCAATATTCGAAAATTTAGAGTTTACCATGAACATCTGAACTGTGTCACCTTTATAAGTGCATTTTGTCCTTACATGTATAAGTATCCTTACAAAAAATTTAAAGAGAAAGTTTGGAGCCGTTTTTGAGAAAATTTTAGAAATATCCGGAGGGCTTCATGTATCCCCAAATGATTTCGCTCAAAATTTTACACTTTGTAATGGGAGTGTTTAAAGAGTGGTTTGCATTAAATCGGACGTGTGGGGGCGTTGATGATTTATTCGCGTACGACCACTCAAGCGCCCATGAACTCTACGAAACTCGTCGCACACTCGTCGCACGCGTCGTATATTCACTGTATACAAGTATTCTGCCCCTGCGATTGTGAAATATCGGCTGGAATAATTACTTGAATCTCTTATAAGTAAATCAAATCTCCAAGATGGTGTCATAGCGAACGCATGTCCAAATTTGTGGGAAAACGTTTTAACAATATGATATTTGTCAATCGTGTCCAAACCAGGACATAGAACAAACCCATACTTCCGACAAAGTCTTTCATCTATTAGAATTTTGCACGGCGTAGCGTGAAACGTGATTAACGATCCTGTAACCAGAAGAGTGTGATGTGTAATGCATTGCAACAGTGAATAATTGTCGGGTCCACTGGTACTAAAATAAAATCATGTGTATGTTATCTGAATTAAAGGAATGTCTCAGTGAAAACGAGAGTACGCTGAGGAAAATTTTTATAAAGTAATAGTAACGATAACGACCTGGAAGAGAAACTCAAGCAAATTATAATATTGCGAATATAGAAATGAATTGAAGCTATGAATAAAATACATTAATGAATTTTAAGCTTTAGGAACAAAATCTTAGCAAAAAGATTCAAACTTTCAAGATTCAAAGATTCAACGCAGAAGGCACAGAACTGATATCTACGTGCCAGTGAAGCTATTTTGTGAAATTATGCAAGGGAAAAGAACAGTTACAAGCCATAGGTAAAATTAAAAGAAAATTTAATGCAATGTGGAATTAAATGATAAAATCAATTTAAAACTCAAAGATACGAATTGCTTTCTAATCTTTAATAAAGAAAGGACTTCGATTGAATCCAGAAGTAAGAGAGGCGTGTAATTTTTAAGTAAGCATAAAAATAAAAACGAGGAGAAAAATTGTAAGAGCACGTTCATGAACAAAGAAATCAAGAATGGTCATATGCAAAATCCCGGAGGAAACAATTGTTGAAAATGCAGAGCATATCGTAATATTTTGGCTCAAACTTTGTTTATTAATTTGTATAAAAGAGACATTTCTCCAAAACTGTTTCAAAACCCAAAGGTGAGAAACTACAAATTCTCGAAAGAAATTACATACAAAATTGAGAATGAGTAATTTGTGAAGAAAAATATTATTAAATTGCGTAGATTCAAAATAAATGGTTAAAAGTCCATCTTTCTTAAATTCTGCTTTTTTTGAATTGTTTAAGGAGAATGTTTATTTACAATGATCTTCTCTAAGAATATCATGTGACACATTTAAAAAATAAACAAAAGTCATTCATCTTTTATCAAAAGCGATAATTTTAGACAGTTTTATAATTTCCTTGAAAAAAGAAAAACATGGATATGAAACCATTTATTCTGAATATCCGAAATTACAAAAATATATATCCAATACAATGATTATAACAACAAACACGGTTAATACAGATGACACACATGTTCACTGTACTCAGAAAGTCACAAGGATGTAAAGAAAGTCAGTCTCAGAAAGTCACGGGACGAATAATGCAAACACATTAATCCCTCGACATCCGCGAATTCGCTATTCGCGAGTTCCGAACATTCAGGACTTCAACATTCGCGAGTGCGCTTTTTAGTCGTACGTGTTTTTAAAGCGAACACATTTCATTTTCTTTATCAGCGTCATATGGGAACCGAACTTGACAGACACCGGAGCTCAAAGTATCACGTTCTGCAAAAATGTCAAATTTGGAATGTCAATTCACATTAATAGAAAAATAATTCAATTCAGTTGTGTCAATTTGGAGGTAAGGGTTAAGTTCACATGAACAGAAAAGCCATTCAGGATCTGGGTATCTTCCTTTGTAATGATTTCACTGAAGAGAAGCTTCGGGAAATAATCAGCGAAGAAAACCTTTTCCACGTAATAATGAACTAATGGAAGCGAAACTGCGTCCGGGGCAACTTCAATGTCAGAATTGTCAATGGCATTCTAAATCTTCAACAAGCTCTGGTGGGAAGGGCATTTGAATATAATATGAGCATGGAAATTACTTCGAAATTTAAGAGCGGCTCTTCCACATTTGGGTATTAGAATGAGGAAAGTGATGTAACAAAATAACCGAATCACTTTCAACTTTGAAATAAGTTTCAAATATTGTTTTAAATCTTCTCTTTGGGATATTCATTGTGAATTCTGTTTGTAGTAGTGTTCAGTTCTACTGCAATTGTTTGTCATTTTTTTCTTTCCTTTTTAAACAGTTTTTCGATATCCAGAAACCTAACCCACCTTTTTTCATTAAAAGATAGATTCAACATTCGCGCATTTGACATTCGTGATGCTTTTCGGGAACCTAACTCTTGCGAATGTTGAGGGATTACTATATATCAACTGTGCGATGTACTAGAAATGCAACAAGAATGATGTGTCTTGTGAAAGCTATCCATCTCTTGATAAAAAGATACGTTCAAAATTCTAATTATTATCAGCGGCATGCACAGACATCAACAGCACTTAAATGGTTTGAAGTCTCGAATGTCGGAGAGCAATGAAAGTCATTCAGTTAAATCTATGATATTCAAGAGTGGCCATCAACAGTTAATTGCAGTAGGCTGTCGAAAATAATTTAGACATTTTCCTCATAAAGTAACCATTCGTTATCAAAAACCAAGTAGTTTGAATTACAAACACATAAGGGAATATTCATTTATTGTACAGAAAAAAAACAAAGCTGTCAAAATTATCACAAGAAGCACATTCAAGCAATATTAGTTCAAAAGTTATCATATGAAGATAACTGTTAGTCATTACGTTACGAACAACTATTAATGTTATGTTATGACGTATGGTAGTTAGCAGTAGGCCTACCCATGGATTGCAATATAAATCAGCAAATCGGAATTGATTCAATAAAAATAGATAAAATATTTAAATTTGCATACAAACTGAAAGTTTTATGACAGGATAACAATACAAGATCTAACAGATGATTCGGCAAAATAATACAATTAGCGAGATAATGCTGGAAAAGTACACGATATAAATAGTGAATGAATAAATGGAAATAAAACACTTTTCGAACCCGAATGGATACAATACCGATCTGATGGTTGTAAGTAACAATTACCTCCACGAGATCTTGGAATGGAAAATGAAGAAACTTTCCAAAATAGATATTTCCATCGATCTGAACACGTTAATGGTTCTGCGAATTTGAAACTGGCTTTTAAAGTTTTTGGGGGTACTTTACATGAAGCCTCTAGGAATTTTCAATTTTTTTTTCAAATGACCACCAATTCAATTTCCGCAGCTTTACATAACTTTGTCTACACTGTGTATATTATTCCGTGTATAAATACGTGTACGAGAAAGTAATACACAGTTTTGTCATGTTATTCAGTTAATTTGGCACTATTCGTACAAAAAGGTAAACACAGAAGTTCGAGTCGTTTTCGAGAAAATCTTGTTTTAAAAATTGCCTTTATTTCACGCAAAATTACGTCCCAAACCCACCCATATTTTGAAAACATTGTATATAACCTCATTTAAAGATCTAATTTTGAAGAAATGATTTCATTAAGAACAAAAATATCTATTTTCAACATTGTAGTTGTAAGAGGGTGCCGAAAACATTTTTAATTTTACCGATATTCAAAAATTCCGAGAATTCAAAGAAAATTGGACTTCTCCATTTTATATGCGTATTTTTGATTATTCTCTCTATTTGATAAACTAATTTATTCAAAAATTTGGAGCCATTTTGGAGGTAAAATGCCAAAAAGTTCTAATGCTTCACTGATATTTAATTCTTATTTCATTTTCCACACCTGCAAGGGTTAAGCTGGAACGAAGAATCACGTATAAATATTTTTATATATTTAGATATCATACCGTCAAAAGACCCAGTCAAGAAGAAGATGAGGCTTTTGAATAAACTAAAATATAATTTTATTTTTTAATTCACCAACTGTACCCAATATGTAATAGAATACAACATTTAAGGGAACATGTGAATTAACGTGATGGTTTAGTTTTTGTTTCTATAAAATTGATATTTTATAGGGGAAGATCGGGTGGTATCGGCCACCTTAGCTTTAAGTATGATTTCTGAATTAAGGTTTGTTAAAATTATTCTTAAAATACAGAATATGAAACTTCAATCTCTTACTCACACACACTGTCAAAGCCGTTTGGTTTTAAAAGTAAAATAATATTATTATTTGGGGATAGTAAAAAGCGTTGACAATTTACATGTCTGAAAAGTGGAGGGTGGTATCGGACAACTACATAAATAATGATAAAATAATTTTAATGGCGTTTTTCAGCAATTCATCCAAGATACTCACTATTGAGACAAATATTTCATTGCTTAATACAAAGAAAATGAGTATTTGATTAATTGATGGGAAAAGAACAGTTCTTGAATTAAAAACAACTAAAACTCAACTATTATGTTCAATTTATAGCTTCACAACTATACTTTTTAAAGGGTTTTTCTTTTAGAAATGACCTTCATCCTTCATAATGGCTATCTTTCTATTATTTCTTCCCATTTCCCGCGAATTTTACCTATAGTTTCCTGAAACCCAGACAAAATCCACATTAGTATTCGAATATTACCTCCTAACAACCTGCATACAAGAAATACGGAAGAGAAGGCGAAGAAGTAACTGTCCGGTACCATCCGATTCTACTTTGTCCGATACCACCCGAACGATCCTCATACTTCAGAAGAATACAACACAAATATAAATTGTACAAACAACCTTGTACTGCTGTAACGTAACAAATACATCTAAGTAAACATACTAGTCTCAGTAGAATGTATTTAAACGTATCCTAAGAAAAGTTCCAAAGTTATCTTCGTACACTGGTTAGCATAAAAACGTAATGCGTGTCGCAAATAAACAAACTGATTGATGTACTCACCTCATATGGCGTATGCAAAGCTAATTCGTGTCCAGGAACACACAGACAGTGTGACACGCGCTACCTTCAGTGCCAGTTCCCTAAACTACTTTTGTCCGATACCACCGCGGTCCGATATCACCCGACCTTCCCCTACATTTTTTAAGAAACAAAACAGCTGCATTTTTTCACGTTTTCTTATTTTTTGTCCTCAGTGTAACCAAAATAAAGTTTTCGACATGTTATTGAAATGCAATGCTCTTTTCAACGTGAAATGTTTTGAGAAAATATTTGAAAATATTTTGAGAAATTTTTATTTCATTTTTCCAGAAATTCATAAATTGTCAGTTAATAACTTTTGTACTTGCACTGTCATAAATCTTAAAATGCTAATAGTGTAATTTTGATATTGACGGATCACCAAAGTTTAGAAATACTTAAGTATAATTCTCGAAAATTCCAAAAATTTAATGAAAATGGCATGTGAAAGTGAATGGACCGCTTCGGCAGACTAATTCGAAACACTCACTCACTCTCTCTTTCTCTGTCTCTCTTTCTTTCTCTCTCTTGTTGCTCGATTCTTAAAAGTTCCCTACTATTGTGAGCAATATTTTAACATCTAAAGTCATTCAAAATTAAATTACAATAAATTTACTTTTTGATTTTGAAGAATATGTTAGAAGGTAAAGGTATCCCCTGTGCAAAGCACACATGCCGATATGGCCCTAAGGGGAGGTGAAGGTAGGGCTCCACCTTTTTCGCTGCCGTCGGCACAAGGAGGAGGTTGTGTGGCGAGCACAACGCTCCGGCTGCCTTTACCCCCAGGAAAGATCCTGGTACTCACTTGGAAAGGAGGCTGAGTCGACCCCAGAGCCGCCCAGGAAGAATATGTTAATTGAAGATTATTTAGTACTTCTGGAACTTGTATGTCTCACCTGGACAGAGTGAAAGAGGAAGCAGAGGAGTCCTAAAAAGAGGAGAACCAGAGACAGAGAGAGAAAGGAAAGATAGGAAGAGGAGTCACGGAGAGAGGAGACATGGAAAGAGGAGTCAGAAGAGATAAGATACACAGAGAGGCGATAGGTAGGGAGAAACCAGACACAGGAAGAAGGGACTAGTAGTGTAGGTACAGACGGAGGAGATACGGGTAGAGGAGGTACAGGTAGAGGAGGTACAGGTAGAGGAGATACAGGTAGAGGAGATACAGGTAGAGGAGGTACAAGTAGAGGAGGTACAGGTAGAGGAGGTACAGGTAGAGGAGGTACAAGTAGAGCAATATGTAGTGCAAGTAGTGCAATATGAGCAATTTTAAAAAATTACAAAAACAAGATTTTCTCAAAAATGGCCCCAAATATTTTCTTTAAACTTTCGGTAGGGATAGTGCCTAATGTACTCTATGAGATGACATTAACGCGATATTGCTCTATTCTTTTGTTTTTTCAAAAATTACAAAAAAGTAATTTTTTGGACTTGCATCTCAAATCGTCATTATTTCCGTTAGCGTCGCTTTGTTCAAATTATTATATCTATGAGTACATGTGCTTGAATTAATGTTACACAAAGTTTCTCGAAAACTCGACTGTTTTCTATGAAAAGTTGCTCAGTATACAGCATTTTCAGAAACGCTCAAATGTCATTTTCTCAAAAATGGCTCCAAATGTTTTCTTTATACTTTTCTAACGGATAGAGCAAATTGAACTCTTTAATACGACTTAAAGTTCATTGTGGGGTATTTGTTCGTTTTTTCAAAAATTACACAAATGTAATTTTTTTTAATATCTCTCACGCCGTTAATATGCATATTTCCAGCAATTAGTAAGCACTATTGCATTTGTGACTTAAAGTGCTTTAAATGACTTCAAATGAAGCTTTTCGAAATCCCAAAAGATTCCTGTGAAAAAGAGCTTAAATTTTTTCATTTACAGTAGCGCATAAACTCCCGCCATTTTCTTAAAAACGGCTCCCAATGTTTCAAAGAAAATTGTTATTTAGGACGATGTTTTACTGTATTTTTTAATATTCTTAAAATAATATTTCCGTTCTACTATTAAGAAACCGAAAAAATAAGATGTCAAAAAAGTGTAGTTTGGGCGGCAATTAAGGGCAGCTGGCAAGAGTATATGTGAAGTCCGAATAGCTAGCCGAAACCGAAGGAAATAGAAAACTAATATGGAAAGTATGTGCCATTCTCTAGCACCACTAGTTTCAATATACTTCTCTAATAACTAATTGAATAAAAATGAATGGAAATGGGCGTTGTTCCAGCAGAACACTGGAATGTTTGGAGAAATTTGAACCAAAATTTGCACAAATACTGTGGAATAATGTTAAAAGAAATCGAAATACAAAATCTAGTTTAATTTTAGTTTGATGCAACCCGCAATGTTCATAGATATGCTGTGGGGATTGCGAAGCAGATGTGTGGACAGGAAATGGTCGTGTCGCGGCTGCGCGATGCTGAGGTAGGGAGGTTTGTGGGGTGGGTAGGGTGAGCTGGCGGAGCGGAGCAGTGGGACTGATTGATTAGTGATTCCGGGCGCGTCAACTGCTAAGATTACTAATCCCGTAAATGTTGTGCACATTTTTTTACCTAAGGCTGTGATCTTCCCCGTTGGAGATCCGGTGGCGACCTACCTTGCGGATTGTGGGTTATCCTCAACCAGGTATCTCCCACCAGCGGGGCGTAGCCCCAGCCGGGAGCTCTAATGAGCTCCCGACTGGTCTCCCGGCATGTGTAGTAGTAAAGTGGATATGACTATAAGTGCATGTAAGTAGGAGAAGGAAGAGGAAGGAAGGATCGCGCGCGGTCTATTACCCGTTTCTTAGGGTAATGCTCCGGCATTCCGGATCAGAGCAGCCAGGCGTTAGGATTCTTCTCCAGCGCCTGAATTCGACCTAGCTACGAAAACCCTGCTACCATGTAGTGTCGAAAATCGTGCCACCGCGGTGGCACTCGGAACTCTAGAACCTCCCGGTTAGAGGCACTGCAGTGACATCTATTGATGCCCTGAACTGAACTCCCTAGGTCGGTCGGAGCAGTGAGGCTTGCAGAGCTCGGCTAAATGATGAATGTGATAAATTTGCAGGTTACTTAAGTTGATTCTAATATAAATTGTGGCTGGTGAGAAGAGTCCACATTCTTGATACGTTCGAAGTATTGACTCTCTACCTTCTGTGAGTTACACAAGATTGAAAATATTTACAATTACAATCTGATGTTGGTTCACGGAGGTTATCAGCAGTTTTTCTCGGGAACTTGCTACTGGTAGTTTCGTTTTATGGCTATCCGATATTTTCATTATCAAGTTCTCACTCCTACAGAATTATTGGTGTCGCCATTCATTTTTAGATCTTAAAATTTGTTTCGTTCAGACTTATTTGTCTCTATGTTCTAAGAGTAATACACCATACTTCGTAATTTGTTAAATTTTCCTCCGCAAATGTTGAAAATATTACAACCAAGATTTTTTATTTTGCGATTTACATATTTTGGTCCATAACGAATATTATCTAAGACTTTGTTTTGTTGAAAGCAATTTAGACTTTGTTTTGTTGAAAAAAAACACACTTAATCATAGGTTGACGAAAATGTACGAAGAAGGTAATCGTCTATTTGTTCGGAGGATTGTATTTAGTTAATATAGCTCTCTGTTAATTTCCATTATAGATCCAAAAGTAGTTGTTCTTTTCAAGTGGAAACCATCCCGAGTGTTTTAGAAACAAGCTGCAGCCTGCTCGTGCAAAGAGCACCTTCGCCTTTGCCTTCGCTTTCGCTCTTCCGTCGCGGCGCTGACCAAAGCCTTTGCTGCGCGCCGCGCGGCGTGGCGTGGCGTGGGCGCGGCGCGGCGTCGCGTCGCGGCCGCGAGGGCTGGCGCTGGCTCACGGCCACCCACTCACAAACGCACCGCCTCTTCCGCTGGCCTTTCAACGCGATAGGAATCGTGTTTCTGCACGGGCTGCGGCCGCCCGCCTGTCCGCCAGCCTCTGACGCGACGCCCGCCCGCCCTCCCGCTCGCCCGCCCGACGGTTGGGCCTCCGAACGCGGGGGCTCAGGCGGGCGCCGCGGCGCAGCCGGGAAAAGTCCTTCTGGTGCCCTCTGCTCAGCGTGTGCGGACTATCGCTCTAAAGGGCCCCGAACAACTTCAATTCTTCACCAACGCGCTTTAGAGCAGAGTTGTCTAGGTCGCTGCCACGATCGGGATTCTGACTGCACGAGTGCCAGGACGAAATCGCCTCTCCATGCAGTTCATCATCCCCGTCGCAAGAGACCACGCCATCACTATTGTAAAACTACTAATATGTAAAGTTAATACTACTAATATGTAAAGTTACTAATAGTTTCCTCTCCCGAGGCTAGTTGAGCAGAAAAGCTCGTGGCATGCCACGGTGTCCGCGAGGCGTGCCACTGCCACCAATAGAAGACCTTGACACCACTGCTCTAAAGGGCCCCGTACAACTTCAATTCTTCACTGACCAACGCGCTTAGGAGGATAAATTCTACTTTCACCAAATATACTTACCGACTGCGTATAGTTCTGAACCAACATTGCCGCTTTGACTCTGACCGGGAGGTGCCAGTTTCGAGACCCGAAGGTGGCGTATTGTCGATACTATTTTGTTGGCTAGGTCGAATTCAATCACTGTCTGGAGGAGAATTGTAGCGGCCTGCTGCTCTGATGGGTAGTTTCTGGTCCTCGGTAGTCCGTAATTTCTCCGATCAACACCAGGCGAATGACGAGCAGTACTTCAACAAACGGGGCGTGGACCGCGCGTGATCTAGCCTTCCTCGTCCTTGTCCTATCCTCACCCCCCTTACACACACAAACACACACACACACTACACATGCCGGGTGACCAGTCGGGAGCTTAGAGCTTGTCCCGGGTGGGGCAGTACTAAACATAATAGTATGTATGTATGTATATATGTGTATATTATTATTATTATTATTATTATTATTAAATATTATTAAATTATATGCAATAATGTGATGTATATAATGTGTTCGAGAATTTTTGCTTAAAACACCAGAACACACTTCAGTGTGTTCACGATTACTTTATTTTACAAGAGCGCAGCAAGCCAAGGATAGGCGCAGAAAAAGAGAAGGGGGGGCATTTTCACTTATTTCAGAAAATTAATGACATTTTAAAATTATTAATTTATTACT
Source organism: Acheta domesticus (assembly GCA_031308135.1). Lineage (NCBI taxonomy): Eukaryota > Metazoa > Arthropoda > Insecta > Orthoptera > Gryllidae > Acheta > Acheta domesticus. The sequence goes on along the minus strand of JAHLJT010009436.1, from coordinate 75,370,795 downwards.
TAAATTATTACAATAATTCCAATATTATACATATTAATCGTTACATTAACTAACATATTTATCATTACTCAGATTTCCAGCTCGCTTATTTTCACTGAAATCACGTTGTGCAGCCTTGCGATTCCAGAGCAAATAAATAAGAGCTGTTGGGCGCCAGCAAAAACGAAGCTTGATGACGCCTAATGCTCCGAAAATATCCTGTACACTTGGAATTGCGGAAGCGGCGCTAGCTCTTGTGCCAGGCACCACCCCCTCGCTGTTGTTCAGAGCTCCTTGCGCTAAGCTGCCCGGTGTCCGTCTTGTGCATTAGCCAGCTTTGGTACACCCGCGACAGTTCTGTGAAAGTACTACAGAGATATTTAGAATATTTGTCGAAGTCTTTTAGAATTTTATTTCTCTGAGAATTATCAAATTTACGTGAAAAAACAACTTTTTCAAAAGTAATTACAAAAATAATTTAATGTACCTGGGATTAAAAATTTAATAAATTGCGATGCAATAAGATGGATATCATCGATCAATAATATAATATCATTGGTATAATAGTATTTCCTATGTTGGCTTATAAAACGCATTAAATCTGAACTGTGATAATAGTTAAATAATGCTACAAAAACAACTCAACGTATTTCAACTTCAAAAGTTCACATTAACATAAATACTTGCAATTTTCGCGGAAGTATTGAAGAACAGACTCCTCTAACGTGGATAACATTTCCTACACACCGCAATAGAATCCGGATTTTAGCATGAGAGCAATCGTAAATATGACGTACGACCACCAACATAATGGAGTTTTATGTTCGGTCGTTCCAGGAACGTAAATAGCAAGTTCATCGCTGGCAGATGAGAGTAGGATATCCATCATCGAAACTCGCACATTCCCTACCTGAAAGGAAGTTTTGTTGAATGCATCGGTAGTGCTGAAGATGAAGAATTTTGCAACAAAATTAGCAGAATGCCGAATAAAAGAAGTGTAATATAGGATTAATGAAAATAAAAACTATGTAAAGTAGGAAATCTGTTTTAATCGAAATATTAATCATTACGAATAATTACTTTAAAACATTAGATAGAAGTAATACATTTTAGTATATTACGTATAATTGGTGTATTGTATAATTACTACTTCTGTTTGTATAGAAAGTTAAAAGAGCTGTGAATTTATGACGACAAATTTATTATTAACTACAAAAATTATTACTTGTTTCGAATAAAAGGTCCGTTCAAGATGAAGCATATGTCTGAAACTATCTACATTTGATTCGCAAGTGATGCTATTGGATAAAATGTCAGAAAAAAATGTTAAAATTATGTAATCTTGAGAGAAATGGAGTTTACCTCTACCTCTGCTGACTTTTTGGGGATAACAGAGCAGGTAATTAAGTTATATCTAATTCTTACACAAAATAACTAAAGAAATGAATGCTTTTAATTCCGATAAGTTGGTCCAATGTGTGGTATTACGTGATGACATGTTTTACTCGAATTATTCCTCAGTAAAGTAGGTGTCATGAGTTAATTTCACTTCCATTAAAGTTAGTACATCCCCCGCCAATCCTTAATTAACTTACGTGCAAAGCAAGACGTCTTCACCACAAAGGGATCTCGCGAACCGTGAGGCAATAAATAATAAAAAAATACCTTTTCCCGAAAGGATTCTTTGTGAAGAATCATGAATCGACAAAACCCAACGGGAATCGAACTGAAGGTCACATACTCAGATAGGTAAAGATTGACCTCACCAAACAGCGTTGAACCTGTGGATAACTAACTAGACACGCAATAAAAATCTTCCTAGATTTAATGTTGCTTCTTTTTTTTTTCCAATTTTAGCACTTCCATTTAAAATGTCGTTTTCCATTATTCCCTTTCCTGCCATTCCCGCCGTGTGCACGTCTCCCACCCGCCCGGCGCGGCGCCTAAGCCCGAGATCACGAGGCCCGCCTGAGAGCTGCAGGGGCCGTCTGTGCAAATGGCGACGCAGCGGCGCTGCCCCCGGGCGCTGCGTGGGCGCAGAGTGGACGCGGTCGCCCCCCCTCTCCTCCGCGCCCCCCGCCCCCGCCGCCGTCGCGAGAGGCGCAGGGCTTCGCGGAAACGCCGCCGGCGCCTCACACTCCTCCTCCTCCCTGCCCCGCCCCCTCCACCCCGCACCCACGCAGTGTTATCGCCCTGGGCTGCGGTCGCAGCTGCGGCCGTGGCCGGGACGGGAGGTGACGGTGGCGGGGCGCCGCCGCCGGTGGTAAAGACGAGGAAGATAAAATTCGCAGCGGTGGCGGTCGTGCTGGCGGTGATGGATAATTGTAGGGTGGAATCGTTTGCAATGTTGGTGGCAGTGGTAAGAACAAACGGGGCTTGATTTGAGGGATTGTAAATCACGGAGATGTGTTGCTGATAGGGATGTGAGTGATAACAACCTCACTGTAAGAACGATGCCAGGAGGCGGCTTTTAATGGTGTTAACGTGGTTTGTCAGCTGCGTCATAGGGCGGGAAGAGACATTATTGGATGGACTCTTATTTTTAAGGGTGAAGAGATTGTGATGTTAGAAATACTGGCGAATAGTTTGGTGCTGGGCGATTTTGCGACGAGGGCAGTTGAGTCCGGGGCAGGTTGAATCGCGGTCTGAGGCGGAGGTAGAACGAGGAAGAGGGGTGACGGGGGTAGGACGAGAGTGGCGGGGAAGAGTACAGGCGGGGGAGGGGGGAAGCGGGACGGGGCCAAGACGGGGCAGGGCGGGATGAAGAGGTGAGGGCAAGCAGATTTGAGGCCGGAGAGGGGTGTGGATGAGGTGATGAGGCAGGCGTGTGGGGGTGACGGCAGGGGGGCGGGAGGAGGGGGGCGGTGGCGGCGGGGTCGCGGGCGGAGGACCCTGTTCCAACGAAAACGCGCCTGCGGCGTTCGCCCACTCCACCGCCGCCTCTGCATAATATTCTGCCTAGTAACGCTGCAAAGTGTCTTCTTGAAGAGCGCTGCCTGGCAATGGGTGTCCTTCCGAACGCATTGTGCTTCAACTAGCGGTATTCCATTAGCTTTTTTTTTTCTCCTCGTATGCTTTGAACCAAAGACTTCACATTCACTTGCAAATTGCGTTGCGCGATTTTTTTAATACTATTATTATTGTTGTTATTATTATTAACGACAATCAAACTGCAAAGTATTTACGGATCCTAAATTGAACTTCAGCAAGATAACATTCCTAATATTTGGTAGAAGCATTGCCAAGCAATCTTGTTCAACATTGAATTAGAGTATTATTTGAATGTTATTTCATGTTATCAACGACCAACATTTAAATAAAAACTTGAATCTACGAACCCGAGTGAACAGAGTGTAAAATTTATACGCTGAGTTGGATGCGACCCTGTCGCAAGGGTATGGGCTAAGAACAGCATTTAAGTAAATGGTGCTGGACAGTGGCGTATCTATGGTATGGCAGACATGTCACGTGCCATGGGCGCCACTCACAAGAGGCGCTATTTAGAGTATACCCACTAAAACAACACGAACTTTATTTGAATTATCCTGAGAGGGGCGCAAATTCTATGCTTGCCACGAGCGCTTGAATACCTAGATACGCCTCTGGTGCTGGAGGCTGCAGGCTACAATCTCGCACAAGACAGTATGATTTTACCGTGTGCTTGTGGTGAGGTCGATTGCTAATCCCCTTACTATCACACATGAACCCTCTCATTTACAATAATTACTCATTATCACTCATTATTCATGATCATTCTACCATATTTACTACAGTGGCAGACAAAGCTGTGAATATTGTGGTATCATTGTATAGGTTGAGATTGTGCGCACGAAACATTAGGTTGATTTTGAGAATCTGCGGACGAAACATTTGGTCAAGAAAGGTGTAAGTCTCATCTCGCGCATTCTCTCAAAATTAGAATCATATATTACAATTATCTTTTTAATATAAAATAGTAATATGCAATTACCATTGTGCATTATCATTTTACAATTATTGAGAATTATGTTATGCAATGTTGTGACAAATTCAGTTCACATTATTCCTAAATTAGAAGTATATTGAGTTAATTACTTTTTTGGTGTTTTCCTGTTTTTTGTGTATTCTGATCACGATAATTTTATATTTTTTATGAACTTAGAAAAACTCATTCTTGAGTCGGCTACTTCTTATTATAATTCTGTTAACGTAAGCATAAACGAAATCGAAGGCAACAGAACCGTCCCCCTCTTATTTAGAAAGGTTTTTTAATATGTTACCTTTCTAGAGGTCCAACGGAAAATCAGGAAGCTGCTTGATCGTGTTGAGAATCTTAGTTCCGGTTACAATTTTGGTCTGTGGTTGCACTAAAGAAGTACAATCACAAATGGGGAGATGTCGATTATACTTGTCCAACCTAAGGAACTGGTCAACTACGGAGGAACGTGTCATTATTGACTTCAGAACGCATTCGTATGGAGTCATGCAAATAAATGTTCTTAAGTAATCTTTATATACTTCCTTGACCTTCATCACGAGAGAAGGGTCCCTCTAATTGCCTTTTTAAAAGTGGAGTTGCACCTAATGCTCTGTACTTCCCGAATTTACTCTCAGGAAGGCAGATTTATTCGATGTCATCTTCAATGATGAGAACGAGTTGGAATGGCGGACAGTTACGGTACAGAGTCGACAAATTGCAGAACTGCAATTATTGTAGAGGTACGGCAGAACAGAACAGGAAATGAATTGCTTTGATAGTTATTTGCTAGTGGATTTTATAAGGTGATAAAAATTGGTAGAGAGCACTGACACCTGTGAGGAAGTAGTGTATGGTGAGCATTACGTTTTACACATAGATACTCCGTAATTTAACAAAAACTCAGAGTGAAATTTGTTTTTGAGGATACATTATGTAAGTTATTTAGAGTACGTAAGCTTCTTATACTCGGTGGTCCTAGAATTGTGTCCCCATTGTGATGGATTTTCCATACCGAAGTGGACAATTACTGCCATGATGAGAATTCTGTAGGCCGACTGAACTGTTCGGTCGTTCCCGTGATTTCCTCTGATCAAATCCAGGAAAATATCAGATGCACGTTTCTCCCTTCCCCATTCTCTCTGTTCCTAAGCCCCAGAGATAGGTTAATTCTCCGTTTTCGTATGATCCATCCACTTAGATCTGCAAACACTCCAACATTTCTGTGAATAAGTCAATGTCAGATCAAAGTTCAGAGAGGGAGGGTCTCAGGGTCTGACAAAGTCTTATTCTGCATACAAGACATATTTTGTTTATGTGTAAAAATGTTGCTATTGTGAATTGGATTCTTCCAAAAACTCTCTAGATTGTTCACAGATCTGGTTTTCATTATTTCACTATTTCACATTTCATCATAAGAAATACCTACAACGATAAATAATGTTTGTCGAATTGTGTAATACATGGAAGAATCATGTAGTCAGCTCTTGTACGTGTTTGTGGCACAGTACTTGAACGAACACATAGTGTCAGTATTTTCACCGTATTTTCACTTTGTTTTCATATAATTTTTTTCATTGTTATTTTGTCGCTGAGAATAAGTTGAACTCCTAAAATGAATGATGTAGGTAAGCAAAATATCAAAAACATGCTACATGACATAATCCTGTTATTCTAGAGATAATAAGTTAAGTTAAATAGCGGTGCTACAACAGCACATAATTTCTCGCAATTATTTTAAATTTGCAATATTCGAAAGTTCAGAGAGTTCAACGAAAATGAGATCTATGCCATTCTTTTAACCTTTCCTTGTTGTATATGTCAAGAACAATTGGTGTGTTTTTAGATTTTTTTAGATTTTTTAGCAAAAACTCTTGTTTTTTCAATAAAATTTTACATGACCTGTTTTAAAGAGCTGATGTTTTAGAACAGAGTAGTTTAAAACAAAAATCTCTATCTTCAATTTTGTAATTTTTTAATGTTAAAATTTTGCAATTGGCCGGAAGTGAGACCACACACCTCCGTCTTTTGATACATATGAGAAGAAAATTCACCGGCAAATTTGGAGTTGTTTTTAAGAGAAAAATGTTTTTTTATTAAATTTGGTTACAGTATATGCCACACAAAATTATGCAAAACTACTCATATTTTCGATGTCTAACTAATCTTAACTAATCTTAGTTTAAGATGTCTCAAAAACAGATTTTTTCAGGCAAAACCTTTATCTTCGAAATTGTAGTTGTTGGAAGGCGCCGAAAAAATTTGAACGTTTGCTATTTTCAAAAACGAAGGATTTGAATGATGAAAATGAGACCTGCATCATCCTTTTTAACAGTTCTTTTTGCCATCCGAAGATAAAGTTTAATAAAACAATATGGAGCCGTTGTTGAGAAAATGTTGAAAATGTTGAGCCTTCTATAAAGTACCTCCAAAATCAAAATATCCGTTTCAATTGCAGTTTGAATTTTAGGAATAATTTTTTTTTTCTAAAAAACCGCTCCTCATTTTTTCTTTAAGTTTTCTTGTCGTACGAGTATGTATCGAAGGACAATAAGAAAGGGATTCTAGTAAAATTTCCGGCGAACTCTATTTTTAAAAATTACAAAATTTAAGATAGAGATATGGCGCCTTAAACATTATCTGTTCTAAAAAATTTCTCTTTCTAAAAGGTCAAGTAAACGTTTTTTGAAAAAACGAGTAATTTTTGCATAATTTGTGCTTGAAATTTATGCAATTAATAACAAAAAATTCTCAAATACTCCTCAAAATTGTTTTTTCAATTTTTTCTACGGGTAGAATAAGAAACGCTTAAAATAATGGCACAATTCTCGTTATCGCTGGTCTATCTCAATTTTCGAAAAGCGCAAATTGAGTAATAATGCGAGAAAGCATGTGAAGTTGAAGCAACACCAGTTTCAAAAGTTCAGTTTATTAACGCGTTATGCTTACCTTAATATTAGTTTACATTATATTATTTTTATTTCACCGTTGTGAATAAATTGAATACTTTTCATTATCAGTCCCAGATCATTCCATGCATTTCAATTATTCGCAATAATCACGGAACTTCGACATACTCCTTACGATTAATATAATTAACTTTCTAGAGATGGTTGTATTTTACAACACTTTAAGTTGTCTCTAATAAAATATGCAAGGGTCTTGTACTATTCTCTGCCTGATATGAATGTTTCCAAAGGCGTTTTTAATTCACTTTTTCGCGTGTTCTCTTCTGTTCATTTTTAACCGCTGATGGCCTTCACTTCGCTTCCGCAACGGAAAACTATCATTATGACTATCCTTTCTCCCACCACCAAGATCGTTTCCTCTCATTCTGCAATGACCTCTCATTCTGAAGTGACGTAATTCAACATTGCATGCTTCATGTGCATTAGTTTTCTTATGTTATTTACTTTTAAACGCAATTCCCGCAGATCCATTCACTTATCCGCTACAAATCTCTCGTGCACCATTGCTAAAACAAATCAATTTGAAATTCCGCTTTGATTTCTTTTTCGAAAAAAATAAATAAAATAAAACGTGAATACGACAAATGAAACGAAAAAAATTGATTCCATACAATTGCATTTCCGCCGGAGATAGTTTATTGTGTGAAATTATGGCGAAAGCAAGAACAATGCACTACACTACCGGCATTTAATTTCGCTGAGAAAATTTTATTAGATACATTAATAATAAAATTTCATCAAATAACAATATTAACATCTTATAATAATAATAAAAATAATAATAATAATAATAATAATAATAATAATAATAATAATAATAATAATGTCTCTTTTCTCATGGTAAATTATAGAAGCACGATATTATATAATATCTAAAACTAGAATATTATCGATGTATATATATCTACTACTAATGTATTTATTTTATGCGGCTGCAGAGGGCCAATGGCCAAGCTAGAATAAATAAAAAAAATAATAATAATAACATCAAAAACAATAATAACAATAATCTGTCAACTGGCTCCCGTGGCGCCGACAGTTGCGGTAGCCGTCGTGTGCACTCAAGAGCCTGCTGGTTCGAGTCCTGCGTAGGCTTGGACGTATTTGTGATTTTCTCTTGATTTATCATCATCCTATCACCTCATAGGTCATAAGTCAAGATTAACAAACTTGGTTTAACAATGGATACAGCCGAAAAGGCTATTCCTTATGGCGAGTAAAGACACGTTAATCTCTCCGGGCTAAAATGACTGAGTGTCGGAGAATAACGCGTAGCCTGGTCAGAGATGGCCTATATTCACAGTAAAAAGTACTCTGTGCCCAGTGGTCACTGACCACCATGCGTCCTGTTGCCAGGATAGCGGTTGAAGGGAAAAAGTCGGCACGCGACCATCCAAAAAAGTGGACCGCCGCTTCTCCTTCAGTTAACGAAACCGAGAAGATTTTAACCCTTGAATTATTTTTTTACAACATAATAGTTTAGGCTAGGGAGTTTGATTATGCTAACATCGTGTTTTACATCCCCATCATTTTTTTTGCACCCACCCGACTACTAACCCTTGGGAAAAAAGCGACAAAAACAAATTCCTCGCTGACTGTAGTAGTATACCATGTTCTCCATAAAGTTCATAAGTGAAAATTGCATTTAAAAGATAGCCGATCGAAACAGGAAGGAGAAAAATGATCTTCCTTGATAATGAATTTATCTCAGTTATACCTTATGCCGATTAAAACTTGAGGTATATTGACAAAACCAGGTCCACCGACTTTGAGCTAAAGTGTATGAACCAAATTTGGGTAGCTTTCCTCAAAGGAAGTTCGTTGACTTGAGCGTGAGCATGGAATCGCAAGAAGAATAAATACGATGTAGCATGCCTTAGTGTTGTTAAACTTTTACTTAAACCAGTCACAAAGCAACATCGAAAAAACATCATGCAGGAAAACCGATAGCAGGAAAAGCAGATCGGTTTATCCCTAGAGGAGGAAAGGAGGGTATCGCAACTTTTCCTTCTGGGGCGGTGGTGTTTGCCGTCTCGTCACGAGGTGCGGCGGCGTCGGCGTCGGCGGCGGCGGCGCTGGCGGCGTGGCGTCCGGAGAAACCCTGGTTTGCTAATGCGGTAATGGATAGCTTCAAGGTCCAGAGACACGTGCGTTCCCGCGAGTGCTGCCGTCGCCGCCTGGAGCGCCACGCCACGCCACGCCGCCGCCCGACGCGCGCCTTTCCGCACCTGCAGACGGCGGCGATTCTAACAGCGGCGCGGCGCGGGGAGGAGGAGGAGGTGACACACCACGTGACTCCCGACGGCGCCCACGCCACGGCGTGCACAGAATTATGTGCCCACAATTTGGGTCTCATCCCTTATCATACCCAATCAATACTTATCCCTTATCGATCCCCTATCGTGCATGAAGTGACTCTACGCCATGGAATCTCCCGCTCATGGGAACGAGGGCATTCTGTTTCGCTGTTCAAATATGCGAGAACACACCATATTTTTTGTGTAGCGTGAACACCAAGAAATTGCCAGAGGGTTATTTTCATGCTATTTTAAAAACAATTGCTCAATATATGCCTTCTCGATTGAAATTGATCTTCTTGATTGATTGATGGTGAGTGATTCCGGGCGCTGCAAATGTAAGGGATGTTTTTCTCGGGAGGTGGCGGTATTTCTCCACGCTGGATGACGAGATCCTGCGCCGACCTACCGTCGGCTAGCGAGGTTTCCCTAATCAGATATCTTCCTCCAACGGGGCACCACCCCTGTCGGGACAAGCTCTAAGCTCCCGACTGGTCTCCGGGCATGTGTGGTAGTGTAATGCATGTTAGTGTGTGTGTGTATGTGTGTGTGTGTGTGTGTGTAAGTAAGGGGTAGGATAGGGCAAGGAATGGGAAAGAACGATCGCGTGAGGTCCGTGGCCCGTTTATTAGGGTGCAGCTTCGCCATTCGCCTAGTGTTGATCCTAGAATCCACGAAAAACTACCAATCAGAGCAGCCGGCCGCTAGAATTCTCCTCCAGACAGGGACTGAATTCAACATTACAAGCTAGTGTCGAAAATCCTGCTATCGTCGGGACTCGAACCTAGGACCTCCAGTGACATTAGTTTGACGTCCTGAGCCACCTCTCCCGATGAATCATCATCTTCAATAAATTATTTTGAATTGGTTTGATGTTGTTATTATCTTTTCGGCAAAAAGGATTTTCGGCATAAAATGCGTTTTACAGTCTCAATAATGTTTTATGATACTCGTGTAGGCCAATGGTCAGTTTCGCTTCAGCAAACGACCTGTAGATTTTATTTAATTGTTCTGTAGACGTAATAGTTACCCCCCCTCCATTCCCCACGCATGTAGCAAATGAGCGTTTAAGAATACGCTCGCGGCTATTAAAGCGCCCCTGGGGGCAAATAAAACGCTAAGGTTAAGCCTCTGTGGTACGCAATGGCATACATTGGTTGAATTGGACCATTGAACCTTGAAATTATCAGATAAGCGAGTTTAAAGCCTTTCTTGCCAACAACGACAAAGGATTTTTACTTCAATATTTGAATTTTTGTCTTATTGCGCGAAGGAAGCATGAATATGTTTTTCACCGTGGACTTTGTGAGATTCTTCTCGTCTTTAGAATCTTTAAACCAATCAACTGGTTTTGATTAGTAAGAAGATGAACATTCTATTTTGAAGGTAAGATCTGTACAGGCAGTATAAAATGGTTTAAAAATCATTTAAACAAATACTGTAGTACATTTTCAGTCTTAATCTGAGATGCACTTTTTTATTATTGCATTGTTTAATCATGTTTTTCTTTCTCTCATCTTGTTTAAACTATTGAAAAAGAAAACAAGCGTATTCTACATGATATAACAAAAATGAATCCATATTAAGTGTTTGCTTGGTATACGGTATACCAATGTATGCGGTGTACCTTATACCTTGCTGACATCTTCTCAGTGCAAGAGACTTAACGTCAAGTCTAACGAAAGTGTCTATAACACTTTTAAAGGAATAAATACATAATTCTCCTCTTCATACCGTTGCACTTTATTATTCTAAATTATTGGGAAGTATTATTAGTGAATCCCTCAATTTTTCAAATGTTCACTAATGCGTTTACATACATATATTTACTATTGATAGATATGGCTTCTAAATAATCGTGGCCCCAATGTTCCTTATACATTTTGAACTAAACTTATACAGAATACAGAAAAAGTCCTTCCTTGAAACTGTATCTGAACTTTTTATTGTGAAGATTACTAGATGATGATTTCATAGATTTCTTTCCAAGCCTGAAGGCCATCTACCTTCTTAATTGTGTTGATTGACTGGTTATCATACTTCGTGTTGTTTCCTGTAGTTTCTTTTGAAAGGTCACATTCCCTCCTTTTAAGTCAATTAATTAGACAAACCGTTATTCAATTTGAGATAGCAGAATCATGGTTACTAATATAGATAGACTGTTTTGGTGTGTAGCATTAAATCGACTCCGATACTGAAGATAATAGACTCTTTCATCTTCAGCATTTTTATTTATTTATTGTTCTGGAATGTAATGAATGAGTATAATTTACTTGAGAGCAAGCGATCAACTGAGAAAGTAAAGATGACCCCCCCCAAAAAAACTTGTTGACAATTGTAAAATATTATTACGGGATTTTATTTCTGTTGTATACATAGATATACGGTACGTTTCACTCGTAGAATTGAAATGAAGACGGATTCTGTTGTGAATTTAATTATTGCTTATTTTTCAATTTTTTTCCGGTATCGATAGTTCGTGCTCTGCTGTTCAATGTATTGGTAAATACGTTCCCAATTATTATGGGGAAAACAATACACACAGATATAAATTACGCTTCACTTGAAAATTTTCAGTTTTATTTGAAGTGCTTATCAGTTATGTTTTCAGTGTACTTGAAACGAACTCAAATATTTATGTTATTCAATTATATGTAACTGCTCTACGTTCTTTTTCCGTTCTCTTGTTTACGTAACAGAGTATGAGCACAATTCCTGTAAGTACTCACCTGTTAAATGAAATCTCAGATTTGTGAGTTCGTGGATTCAAACCAATTTTCTCCTGATTGAAAAGGAGAATTTCAACAGGAATGATGAAATTTGTGATTTCAAGCGAAGTATACATTTTAAAAAGATATTGTGAAAATACTAACATAATGCCTCTCTAACACATGTAAAGATAAATCAGCACAAGATTTTCTGGAAAATGAGTTTGTATGTTCATTAAAATTCAAGTAAAAATGTTCCATTTGGCTACATTCTCCTATTTAATTGTCGTAAAAGTACGTGAATATTTAATAGATACCTATTTCGACTAAAAAGACATTATAATAGGCATCTGAAAGAGACATTTCTTAATGAGAAGGTCTGCAAAACAAAATAAGAACAAAGAAAAAAACAGCCCACATTCCGAGATTCCGGCGTGTTCGGGTAGGTTCCCGCCATTTGGGGACCGCGCCGAACCAAGAAGCGTGGGAAATATTTAACACACGTAAGAATCACAGCGGCGCAGCACGGCGCACACTGTTTCAAACGAGCTGAAAACCTGGCCATAACGGAAAAATTCAAAGCGCGCGTTCTGAATTTTCAATGATCAAATCATTTTGAAACCGCCATTTTGAATTTCGAGTTTTTATTTTGATATTCGAATTGAACGACATCAAAAAACCCCATAGTATCTTTTTCTAAGCAAATCCACTTGCATTTGCAATTATGGCCAAGGTTTGGGTCCGTGTGAACCAGTGTGCGGCGCGGCGCGACGCGGTGGCGTCCGTGTTTGAAATAGCGACACGTAATCTCTCGCACTCTGGTCAGCGCACGCACCGCGACACGCAGCCCCTGTCGCGAGCGAATTCCTGGGCGGCCCCTCTTCCTCTTCCGTCGCCCCTTCCCCTTCCCCTCTCTCTCCCCCCTCGGTCCTTCCGCTCGCCCGCCCGCGCACTTCGTCGCAGGCACTGCCTGTGCACGAGGGGAACCCCCGCCCCCGGCGCACGACAACGCCGGAAGCGAGGGCGACGGACGGAACAGTGTCGACGGAATATTCACATTTTTGTGCATATTACATTAGTCAGAAATGCTGTTTGAGTGGTTTAATGGCCGATAGAATAAAAACGCGAACTTAGTGATGCAGCAGCTTGCAGGATTGTTTTGGTGACTGCTCGGTACTCTGTGTGATGAGTTATGTCAGTATTTTCATGAAACATTTTGTAAACATTGTCAACATGCTCACATAGAATCCAGCCAAGACATTGTCATTATACACATTACTTTTTACATCAATATTGGTTTCATTATGAGTAGGAGCTTTTTTATTATTTTTTTATTAATTTTTTCGATTCTGTGTATTTTCACATGTTGATTTTAAATTGCAATGGGAATCTTGAGGCTTTAACTAAACTCAAGATTCACGTGTTAATCCACATTCACATCATTTCATTAATTTTATCAATTTATTTTCCCTTTTCTCATTTTAGCTCTTTTCTTCACTGTCAATCATTGCCCGTTGCAGAATTTATTTTCAGAATCATGTTTAGTTTTCAGGTTAATATCAATGGATTTTATACTGTCATGGATAAATCTTTCTTATATGATCTTCAAAATTCAGACTGTAGTCAAAATAAGTACCATTTATTACCTTTGCATTCGGTGTTAGAGAATATACCAGATTTTATTCATATTTTAGTAAGATCATTTCATAAACAGTGTTTTAGTGTTGTTGGAAAAGATAGACATATGGTTTTGTTTTATTATGCCGTTGTGCTTAATCTAATTTTTAATTTTAAAATCTAATCCTACTAAATCAAGGAGACTATGTGACACCAAATTTGATGAAGACTTCAAAGAAATGAGGTGTCTTTGGTGAATGTATTTTGTCTTCAGAGAATAGATTTTCAGAATTCAGTTATCGTCAAAGCTTGATTTTTTACCTATTTATTATAAATTAAGAATAATACGGAAAAAAGGGGCCAATCAAAACAAGTTCTAATATATTTGGAACCTCAACACACGGTCCTGTGCAACGTAACCAGCACTTCCATTCTCCGCTATGCATAGATGTCGGTTCGGAACGAGTCTTTTGCTTTTTGCTGGGCTTTCCATTCAAATTCTCGTGAATATTTTGTTTTTATATAGAATCATCTAGCAAGCCAAACATTGCACTGCGTCTCCACAATTTACTAAACATGCAGACTGAACGCTAAGCGATAGATGTGTATGCTTACAATATCAAAACTTTGTCTATGAACATCTTACAAAATAAATTAATTATTGTGAAACGCTTTTTAAGGATTCTAGTCAGTTCGTGAATCACATGCCAAAGAACCCTGGCTGCATAACACGTATATAATGATTGCGAGAAGTGTCAAAAGAGTGATTATAATTTCTAATCAAACAAGAATTCAGCAGCTCCATACATTACGAACACATCACGCTTGCTTTATTCCACCAATACTGATACCTGAATTCAAGGCTATTAGTGTTGCCGCCTCCACCCACTCCCTCAGAACCGCCCCACTGCCACCGCTCTCCATTCCCACCCTCGCCTTCGCCCTCCATCTAGCTGCAGGCGGGGTGGGTAGGCGGGCGGTGGAAAAAAATCTCAGATGCGTATCACGGAGCGTGCGGAGCGAAGCGACGGATCTGTGGAGCACGACGCCGCGCCGGCCGAGCCGTTCGGCAGCCAGAGCTGCCCAAGTCGGGGCGGCGGCGGCGGCGGCGGTCGAGCGAAGTTCGGAGCCCGCGCACGAGGCTGCCGCGTGCACCGCCCCCGCCCACCTCCTCACCCGCCCCCGCACGCCCGACGCCTCTCCTCCGCGAACAATGCTCAGACGCTGCCGCTGCGCCGCCGCCGCCGCGGCGGCGTCGTTGCCTCGGGCTGCCAGCGTCCTTCGGGCCCGCCTATCGCTACAAGCAGCCGGCTACGACCGTGAAAATCCGTCACCGGCCTTCGTGGTGGAGGTATCGCGGATTTTGCCACCCGGGGCCCCGGGACCCGCCTCGTGAGATTACTGTTGACGAGGAGCTTCGTTCGAGCGAGACGAGAAAACGTCCGTGATCTCCGTAGTTGTATTTATCCCCCAGATGTGTGTTTTTAAGTAGATATTTGAATTTTATTACAATGTGCGTGACGAACTCTCAGACGTGTGCACTGCAAATTATTAGATGTACCACATCTTCTGGTGTAAAAGTTTATGACTTAGGAATGCCTAAGCTTACCTCCCAATTATTGTATATGCATATAGGAAATATGGAGTGTAAGGAACAAAAATAATATGTACATGAAAAATTCTGAAAATTATTTCTTTTACAAATATTGTATACATATACAAGAAACATACTGAATTTATAACACAAAACATAGTCAAAAATTTCACTGTAGAGACGGCAACATTCTGAGTGCTCGGGGGAGCGTTATTTACAGTCCTTAAATTCAAAGTGGTGAAAAAATACACGAGTTGCGGCAAAATGGTGGTGAGATGAATTGAAACATTTCTTGAATGACTTATCCAAAATTTTTAAGAGTTATAAATGCACATTTCCTTTCCTATTCTTCTTCCTTTTTAAAAAATTAATTTAAATTCATGTCGCATAAACTACAAATGTCATGAGCGACTTTGACAATAATTAAATGCAATCAAAAATCGGCGAAAATCTCAATATTTTTACAAAATTGTATCACTTTTGCTTGATAACTTGGCGATGATAAAATTGCATTAAGTTATTATTTCCTAGGTACTCTTATCTCTTTTGAACGTGGATGGGGCATTCCAAAATGACGCTGTTTATTCACAAAACAGTATAGTAGATGCTAGAGATGGGTTTTGGAGCTACCTCAGATACAAATTTATGAGAAAACTGTGAGTGATTTGTTCTAATTTTTGATAGAGCAACTTGTTCTTGTCGATTAATTGAGGGATTTGTTACAAGTCCAAAGAAGTTAGATATATTTTTATGAAGTTTGCTGGGTTTTTCATTTTGCCATGTTTTGTGCCTTTGTGTATTTAATTTATTCCCTTTTCTTTTCCTTTTTCGTTTTTGATTGTCCTTTTTCTTCTTTTTCTTTTTCTCTTTTTTCTTTTCCTCTTCATTTTTTATTTTATTGTATTTCTTTTATTGTATTTAATTTCTAAGACAATGAACCCAGTAGCTGATGCGGCTGGAAACATTGACTTAGAAAATAAATAATATCTAATCATGGGAAGAATATAATAAATAGAGAATTCATTTCTAATTATTGAGAATGAACGATTTCGTAACGTCTAAATCAGCCACATGTGTGAAAATTAATTGCGTTGCAGGATAACATCTCTAGCAACAGTTGCAAACTCGACTGCGAACGTCAATATCTAGTTTAAGAAATGTTTATTTACCCTTGTACAGTTTTTGTTTGGATAGCGATATTTTTCTTGAAATTCCATTGAGAGGTGACGTTGATCTAACTCCTCATAACGGGTCCTGGCTCGGTACTTTCATTTTCAAATAAAATTGGTATTTACGGTCTTACGTGAAACTTAAACTTTTAAAGATGAAATTGTAACTAAAATTATCAGTAATGTTTGTATTCTGAAATGTATGATTCTGAAATATGGATGGATACTACAGTGTTGCAAGTATCTGCAAGCGAGATCAAAGCGTCGCCGGTTTGTCGCTGGTATCCAATTCGCAAACACAGATTTGTATGTACTCTGACGCACATGGTTTTTAATTTTTCTGCAATAGAGTTGCATTTAAAAGTTGTTTTTGACTATTTTAATGTTTTTTCGCTCAATCGAAAACTGTTATTACCCAAAAATATAAAAATTTCGGTTGCAAATGCTGAAACGATAAAGTAATTTAGATTTATGAAGAATCTTCCTTCAAAATCTTTCACTTGCCCTCATGCAAGACCAGTGATTTTCTCAGGCTTCTAGAACAAAATTTTCCTGCAGATATTATATAATATTTCTTTTATAAGGAAACTTTATGAAGAAAACTAAAATAGAGAACAAAGAACCAATGTATTTTGTCTAAGACAATCAGCAAGAACTGACAGCCATTTTATTTTCATTCTGACGTGTCGTCAAACTTTCATTTGACCTCTTCAGAGATTTATAACACAAAAGTTTACCTCTGAGAGAACAAATCTTAATTTGACGAAACATCAGAACGAAACTAAAACGACTCTTTCTTTAATACTGAGCTTCATTGACAGGATTAACTGGTCCTTTCTTTCGTATTCTACTAAAAAACTGGATCAATAAGCAGCTTCATCAACTTTCAAAAAATATAAAGAGACGAAAACGGAGAGTCACAAAAAAGAATGGCATGTGTGTTTATTAAAAACGGAAGAAAATTAGTAATAGCTTAGTAATAGCTGTTACTGCTTCAAGTGCGATAATTTTACCTGTAAAGGTCAATTGGATGTCGTTTTTATGATTTCTGTTTCTATCAATTTGAATATTTTAATTAAATTGGTAAAAATACATTTTGGGAAATGTTTTCAGTAATAAGTAGAATACAAAGGTTTCAAAAGTTATTTATGTAGTACATTTGTGTTTCTTTACAATGTCTCGTATTCAAATATAAATATGACTTAATGATAAAAATACTTTAACGATGTGCCTTAAGAAAGGAAACTGCTTAATGCCTGTGTTGGATGCGTTCCAGCGCGCGAGGCACCCCGCGCGAGTGACGAACTGCTAAAACCAGGTTTTCGTGTTGGTACACGAGTTACGTTTTTGATGCCAAAATCTACCAAATGAGGCATTTTTTACTTTCTGTTTTGTTTTTGGAGGGTTCTCTCGCTCTGGATTGCCAGAAGCACTGGACTTTGGCTTTTTGTGTAAAGGTTTCCTTGACTTTTAAAATAATGATTTAAAAAAATCTATTTTAGGAGTTCGCGATTTTTTGCGAAAAACATTTAGGCCCTTTATTACATTTTTTAGGGTTTCTTCTCTTCTGGGTAGTCTAGCTTTTCAGAACTTCCCATTTTGTTAGGTAGGAGAGCAACTACACCATCTGCCGCCGTGACGTTTTCCGAAAAGTAATTAAATTTTTGACTTTGCAGTTTAATCATAAGATACTAATGTGCGGGAACTTGTGAGAAGCATTTGGGACTACTTCTTAGAAGCTTTGGGGCATTCAAGGAGGAATACGTGGAAAGGAAGTTGTGGAAAACTCGTGGTGGAAACGTGTGTGGAGCAATAATATTATACTAGCTGAACCCGTGCGATTACATCGCACTGAAGGGAAACCTGTAGGACGTTAAAACAGAACGTAGATATCACATAAAAGATATATAAGAACATACACAAAATTTTACATTGAACACTTACAACACAATTGATAAATAGTCGCACACATGTTTGTCTTAACGGAACGCACAACAGATTTCCGCTTCCCGCCGCTTCGATTCACATGCGACAAACCACGTGAGTTCTCCTGTGGCGGATGGTGTGCGCATAACCGCCATCTTGACAGACAGCGCGCGGAGGGCACGCTAACTATCCCAGCCGCAAAGTTCAAACAACAAAAGTTTCCTAGCATTTTATTAATAACGAAAAGCTTCGTGATTTGCAATATTTAGTGACCTCCATTCCTGATTTTTTAATCTTTTTTTTGGTACCTCATTTGTTAAAATCCGTTCACTATGAGCCGAGTAGGAGGGACAACAAATTCACGGTTTTAACGAAAATAATATATATGATTAGGTATATTATGCTGTGCAACATTCGTTAACACCTTAGGGGATCTTATTGGGAGCTTACTGGAAAAAATGTCAGGTACACGAGGAAAATGTACAACGATCATGCTGGAAACATGCAAGGAAACCTGTGGGAAACATATTTATTTTTAAATGCAATTTACACTCAACACTTACGGCCTAGCTTACAAACTAGGTACTTACAAACTAATCTAAATCTACTTTGTCATACTTCCTGTGGGAATGGGAGGGAACATGTAAGGAACTTGAGGGGAACATGAGAACGAGCGGGATGTATGTGGGGGAACATGCAGGGAACAAGTGGTGCCCTAGTTTCTTTAAGTGTAATTCTACAAAATGAAACCCTTTTGAACCTTTTTTTATTATTGGAAATTTAATCAAAATCAAGTGGTAACTCGAAATCTACATACAGTTTAATTGACGCGCCAGTATACTACGAAAGGCCTATAATACTTTAAGAGGCATTTCAGGGGCTGGTCATTCGCGGTTACAATCCAATTTGAAACAATTTTCACTTGCAAAACAATATATTACAAAGTAAGCACGGAACTTGTACGCTCGGGTCCAGTTAGATATTATTATTATTATTATTATTATTATTATTATTATTATTATTATTAAAAATAGATAGCTGACTGTCGTATCTGGGAAAAGGTTGAGAATGGGACAAAAATATAGTATAGTATTTGTAATAGGTGGATTGGATCGTGGCAGAAACTCCGCAAAAGAAGGGCAGATGATAGTTACGCAATTCATATAATAAAATGTGAACACACAATGGACTGTACCCAATTCACAATTAGTTCTTGTACATGAACATTTAGCGAATTATTTCAAAACAAAATGAACATGGAGAGTTGTCTTATGAGAGCACTTTTCAATTACAAAGTCAATTATAATGAACTTGATACGAAGGTTACAAATTTGGGATAATCAATTGCAATGTTGACATAGTCAGTTTTCTTGCAATTTTTTCACTTTATTTATGCAATTGTAAATCTATGGATGAGATGTAGGATGGTTGTGTAGTTTTAATCTTCTGATATCTTTACTATTGTCCAGGATATTTACTGCAAGATAATTTGGGTGGTTTTCGAGTATTTTTATATTACTTCCGCTGGCGGGCTGTAATGGTCTGAAGGTCGTAACCCAAAAGAACAATGGGGTCAAACAGTTTTTGTAGTACGAGTTTACATTATTATTTTGCGTGGTATCAATAAAATGTTTTAACATGTGAAAATATATTCTAAAATATTTAAATTGTCAAAGATACAACACTAAGCTAATAATAATCGGCAATTATTACATCTATAAATTATATAACCTGATACTATATGATTTGGTCGAGTGCCTTTATACCATTACAAAACCTACTTCCTAAAGCATTCTAACATTTTGAATTCTGGTTATCACTTCAGATGGTCTCTCCATGGCACATCAAAGCTGCGTAAAAGAGACCACAAGGTATGTCTAAGAAAAAAGGCGAGAAAGTAAAAATCCTGAAGGGGGAAAACGTGTCGGAAAAAGACAAGTACATACCAATTTACCAAACTCTTTCTGAGCTATTTATTTATTTCCTGACATGGACATCTCGTGTTCTTTTTCCAGACGTTGGCCTACTCAGCATCTGCTACAGTGCTACAGAAGATCGTCCGCTCCTTCACCGCTGAGCTTTCTTCTCGGATTCTCACTCGCGTTTTTTTTTATTTATTTGTTTGATTACTTGTGTGTTTATAGATTTACTTATTAATTTACTTATTTCTTAATAACTTATGAACTTATTAACTTAATTACAAATTAACCCAGGGCCATAGGTGGCCCGTTGGTTAGTGTGCTCGCTTTCCACGACGCAACCTCAGGTCCGATTCCCGTTCCGGCAAGATTATAGTGTGCGTTTTCCTTGCAAAGTCTTAGTATCTGTGACTGTGTGACGATACGAAAGCTCACCTGCCACATTGAGAAAACCAGAATACGACGTGGGGATGTCTATGTGATAACCTCACGGCTGCACACCATGGCTGCAAGACCGGGACACCGCTGGTAGGCCTTAACTCGTAAAGAGCTGTTGTGCCAAAGTACATACATGCTAATTGATCTATTCATTACTTTCTTTATTTCCTTTCCAGTATAGGCTCCGCTCATACTACTAACCAGTGCTACTTTCCCACTTCCTATTACTGTTCCCCAGTAGTCGGAAACTTTACTAGAAATTTTCCTCATTCTATCAGAAGTGAGACCTATTGTCTCCTAATACGTCCTGGACAAGCGTTACATTTTTATGTCGAAAATAATAGTTCTCCATTCCCACCCATTTTCCTCTCCATATTTCGGTAGCACCATTAAAAAGGATATGGATCCAATCTTCAATATTACCAAAACGCACAAACAGATACCATTGCCATTAGAGTCTTTCAATCTAAGTTACATTGACCCCCGACTCTAAACTACGTGTAACTCCCTCTTGCGTCCCTTGCAAGGGTGTGAACACAACTTTCACAACCCTATACCAGACTAGTATAAATTTGTTCCACTAGGGAGCGTTTTTCAGCCGTTTCTGCCGGAATTTCTTACATTTTTGTAAACGAAAGTCTATTAGAAATGGATTATTCACGTACAGTGAAATAATAATAATAACAATAATAATAATAATAATAGTAATAATGTATCAATTATTTTACATGCTGAAACAGGTGAACCAATGTAGTAACAAGTGTACGCTTGCAAATTAATGTTTTATTCTTTCTTCTCAATGTTCTGTTTTTCAATTTGCAAGCGATTTCACGTTTCGTCTTGGCGCAAAACCAAGCGGTGCAGCTGGGTGACTGAATACCATATCTTGTGGCAAGTTCCGCTATGCAGACGACTGTGGTCGCGTTTATGTAAGCGAGAAAGTGCATCGAAAGTAACTTCGTCTTTTGGTTTCACGCCGGGCGCCGGCCCAGGGCAAAAACACTTAAAATCCGCGCTTTCCACTTCCTCGGCGGCACACTCATCCCGCAATAAAGTCGTGATATCGCGTTAAAACTTTAAACACATAATGAAAGTGTTTGTTCGCCAAATTGCACGGTACAGCGCGAGCGATCCGGGACACGTGGAAATAAAACGGCAGCGCTGGCGGTGGCTCGCAGCCCTCCGGCCGAGTTGGGAGTTAAACACTTTATCCCGCACGTGAGTACTTTAGAAGTCTCATTTTCATAGTCGCTTCGACTCGCTCCTGAAGGCCTATTGCGTTAAAGTCACCCTAATGAAGTCACGGAAAGAAAAATCGTGCAAGGCGGGACGCCGTGCTCAGGGGGAGGGCCTGGCCGAGGCGGGTGGGGGTGGGGTGGGGTGGGGGGAGGGCTCTCCGTGGCGCCCTAGTCGTGGGGATGCGTGTCCTCGGGGCTCGCCGCCGCAAGGAAGCGGATTCGTCCAAAGTTGCGGTGCGGCGGCGGCGGCGCTGGTGTTGGTGCTGGCGTGCGCCTTTTGATTCATGCGGAGCGGAGCGGGCGGTAAAACAAGTAAAAGTCCGCGTGAAAAGCTAACGGAGGAACGAAAAACAAATAAGCCGGCCAATAAGAAGAAAACGGACGCCGAGGAGGAAAAGGAGGCGAAGGAAGAGACAGAGACCGAGAGCGAGGGCAAAGAAAAGAATATCCCATTGACTGAATCAATGAATGAACGCAAGCCGATTATGAGATCCCGGCACGAAATATTTTAATTTGTTTCTTTCTCCCCTAGCCTGCCCTGCGTTGTAGTGGCGAGTAATTTGTGTGGCGAGGGGGCGAGGAGGTAATTATATGAACCTACCGCAAACTTTAAACGTGGGAGCAGGGGGGTGGAATTAAGTCGACAGTGAAACTTGGAAATGGAGTGTTTACCGCAGGCATTTGCTTTTATTTAAGGCGCGGACGGTGATCTCCGTGCGGGACGGCGACCGCGACGGCCTCTACCGCCAACATCGCCACCGCCCGCCGCCGCCGCTGCTGCCGGCCCAGGCGCCGCAGGGGGGAGGAGGAGGAGGGAAGAGAGAACACGGGGAGGAGGGGGGCGCCCGCCCTTTTAATTGCGATTCCAAGATAGGCGGTGACGGAGGTGGCAGCGCAGGACGCGGAGGTGGAGCGGCAGGCGCCAGCGTTGGCGGTGAAGAGAACTATCTTCAGCACGTAGACGAAGCTACGTTTTACAGATGTACCTAGAACGGGAATATTGATGATGGCAGACAAGGAGGGGTACACCCACAGCGACGAATCCGCAAGAGAGAAAGACATTCGGCAAAAATCAGAACAGATTGCGAGCGTAGGATAGTATAAAATTAGACACGGCACCACGAAAGCGTTGATAGTCCCGCAGTGACAGAATTAGGGGAACCACAAAAGCGGGCAACCCGGAGTGAAGTCGCCCAGCGCCGACAAGATGGACGACTGCAACGACAGTCCCGGCGGCACAGTTTCAGCATATGCGCCGGCGGGCGCGCGGGCGGGGACGGGGACGGGGGCGGGTCGGCCGAGCACGAGGCGCCGCGGAGCGCGACGAGGGCCGCGGAGCGGCGGACGCGTGCCGCGCGCGCATGCTGCGCCCAGCAGCAGCAGCGCCGCCGCACCGCCGCCGCCGCCGCCGTCCGAGAGTTTTTCGTGGCGCCGCCGCCCCCGGCAGCCGGGCTCTTTTTTGGCGGCGACCCAGGGCCTGTTTGTTATGCGCGGAATTCGCGGGGCTCCGGTTTCGGCCGGGGCACAATAAAACGGGGCCCCTCGGGGGCCGAGAGAGGGGCGATGCACTTGCGGCGGGCCCGGGCTGTGGACGGTGGGCGGTGGGCAGTGGGAGGTGGGTGGCGGAGGAGGGGCGGAGCGCGGGCTGGCAGCGGGCGAAGCCACCGCTGCTGCTGCTGCTGCTACGTGCGGCGCCGAGGGAGGAAATCGAGGAGCGGAGCGAGGAGTCGCCGGCAACGTGTAATTTAGAGCCGATGATGACGCCGAGGAGCTGGCCGGCTCTTACATCACGCCCTGGCGTACGTGGGCGGCGCGGTGGCGGTGCGGCGCGGCAGCAGCGAGGGCGCGGCGCGCTGGGAGGGGCGGGGCGGGGCGAGGTGAGGTGGAGCGGGGAGGAGAGTGGCGCGGAGCGGGGCTGAGCGGGACGGGGCGGAGCGACTGGGCGGGGCGGAGCGGAGCAGGCAGTTCGGGGACGACCGGGGTGCGCGGGCGCGAGCTGGCGAGCGGTGGGCAGTGGGTAGTGGCGGCGGTGGCGGTAGCGGTGGCGGGGGCCGGGTGGCGGGACGGGCTGCCAGACCACTTTGCGCGTTTTCATGGTCCATGGCGGCGGTGGCGGCAGCGGCAGAGGCAGCAGTCCCTCGGCGGCGGCGGCGGCGGCGGCGCGGCGGCAGAGCGCGCGCCAACCAGCCTCAAGCTCGTAGCGTAGACTACACTTAATTAGACTTTTTGCTCGCCTTGCTCCTTTTGCTTCGTGCTTGGCCTTCGGGCCCTCGGAGCACGGTCCACCTTGGAACGCGGCCGGGCGCGGCGGCGGCGGGCGGCGGGGGGCCGGGCCACGCTCGGCCTCAGCCTCGCTCGGGGCCCCGCCGCCGCCACCGCCGCCACGCCGCTGCGAGATCTCGATCGAGAGCAGCCGGAAACATCGCCGGTCCGCGCCTGCCGCGCCGCTCGCTGCTGCCGCCGTGGAGGGAATGCGCGCCTCGTAAAGCGTTGATTTGTAGAAGGCGCTTCTTACGCATTGAAGCCTTTCAGCAAAACGACAAGTTCCCCACTATGCGTGGAACTTTAAACACAGTTTCTGAACCTTCCTTTTTTCTGAAGCGTCGTGTTGTTATAGGCCAGTTTTTTTCTTACGTAATAGTTTGCTTTATTTTTATTACATCTTCTTGGATGTTTTCTACTATCTGCGGTTTTTATTTCCACTCGTGATTGTTTATTTCTCCTAGTAGACTATTGTTTTCCTCTTTTTGCTCTTGACTTTCATTCACACTTTCCATCATGTCTCTCCTTCTTTTTGCCTTTCTTCCTTTTGGTTCTTTAGTTCTTTCCTCTTTCCTTCTTTTGTTGTTTTACGTATTCCATTTGTTTGCTCCGTGACTACGCTGACAAACATATGGTTGCTACCGGTCTAGCGTGGAGCTCGCGCGTGCCCAGGCGTGTATATGTGAAGTCCAATACCCTCAGACATCCAACCTCGTTAATATTATTCATGATTATCCTCAAACCTTTCTAATGGATGTTACTACCTCCTAACTTGTTTCTCCCGATCTCTCTCACTTCTGACGCAGTATAAACACACAAGAGGACTTCATTCAGGACCGCTATCTTTCGAGTATAAATAAAACAAAAGTTGGTAGTGTTTTCTTTCCGTCTTTTTTCCCCTCTGGTCTTTCTTTTTGAGGATTCATTCATATTTCGGCTCCGCTGACCCATTTCCTCGTCGTTTCCAGGTTGTAGTTAGGCAATTTGTAGCTTCCGCGGAAGGACGCGTCGGACAGGGGTCGAGGGGAGAGACCGGCGAGGGGGAGGGGGGAGAAAAAGACGAGCGACGGGGCGCGTACGCGGACGGAGGGGCGGGAGGGGCGGCGGCGGCGAGAGCGCGGGGCCCCTACAGATTTATGGGGATGTTCCGGCGCTTATCGATCATTGCGAGGTGCCTCCGGCGAGTACACGCTTAGTACTCCCTGGGAGGCGAGTTGTTCAACGCGTGTTGGCGCCACCGCCGCCCCGTCGCCACGCGTTGGCGCGCGCGCACCAGAGCGAGGAGGCCGGCGCGGCGCCTGGGAGCGGGAATAATGAATAATTTGCCCCCTCATTAGTGAATGCTGTAAGCCCATCCTCTTTGTTTAGTTAGGGACAATGTGTGTAATTTAATTCAACAAAAGTGTGCCTTTAACCTCGGGGTTATTCAATGATTTATAGCAGTTTCCCAGATTTGCTCACGAAACACGTGTTTATGTTC
Source organism: Acheta domesticus (assembly GCA_031308135.1). NCBI lineage: Eukaryota > Metazoa > Arthropoda > Insecta > Orthoptera > Gryllidae > Acheta > Acheta domesticus. The sequence continues at coordinate 75,345,244 of JAHLJT010009436.1, read as the reverse complement.
ACTAATATACTCGTATTACGTGCGCAGATTTCTAGCGCCGATTCAAGACGACGACTAAAACATTTGAGTATCCCAGTAACCCGTCAGTACAACTGCACTACATTACAGACTGTAGTCACACGTTTCAAGCGGCGTTGTTTCGCATCCACTTCAACCTCTGCGCGTGCACCGGGCTGGAAGCAAGTCACTCGAGTTCCACATGACCATCGATGGTGAATAAAGGCCCATCTGCATTAAATGTTAATGTTACGTAATCCTCGCAAGAAGGTTACGGCTGCGTTACGAAACGCGGCATCGGCGAGGAAAGGATGAAGGAGGTTCTCCCGTAGCCCAGCGAGCACTCGGTCCCAAAGGCCCCGCAGGGCCCTCGCCGCCGCCGCCGCCGGCCGCCGCCTCCCACGCCAGGCCCCCGCATTCCTCGCCGGCTCCCGACGCGCCCCGCGCGCGTCGGCCCACGCCCCGCCCCGCCCCGCCCCTCCTCGCCCCGCGCGCCCCTGTGCCCCGCGTCCCGCCCCGCGTCTTCCCCGCGTCCCGAGGGCCCCGCCCGACGTCTCGGCGCGCCCCCCCGCCCCGTCCCGCCTCGCCCCGCCGCGCCGCGCCGGCTCCTGCCGTTCCGCCGCGCTGCCCAACGGCCGAATTCAACCCTTGCCCCGACCACGCAGCCTCCGCCCCGCTTCTGCCTCTGCCTCGGACGAATATTGTTCTGCTTTCATCCCACGGCGGTTTTGTCCCATCGAACTCCGCTTCCACAGATGTCTCTCCGCAGCCGCAGATTGTTCCTCTCTTTTAGCCGGATTTCGTGGCCTGCGTCACTCCCTAGTGATTTTCGTTTCTCCTCTAGGGGCCACTTTACTTCTAGGGCTCTCTAATGATGATCTTCTTCTCTTCTGCTTTAAACTATTTACTATTCTTTATTTTGTATCCAATCAACGCCATCCTTCTTTGCAATTATTCAGATACCATCTCTTGTTCTTACCTGCTCCTCTTACACAATCTTATATTTCACTTTTTTCGTTAATTTTCTTCTGGTTAATTTAATCCCGCCATCAACCTGCCTTCTTGTATCTGATCTTCCGATATTTCCCATTTCTGTTTTATTCGAACCTACCTTTCTTGTCTAGCTAATCATATTTTCTTTCATGTTCTGTTTTTCTGCTCTTCTTTGTATTTCCTATACACGCGTTACATTTGAATCCTTTTTGTAGTATTTTCCCCTACAGTAATCCTTCCCGCGATACAAACCACCGACCATCTCATATTCCTTCTACAAATTTTCCTACCACTAGAGTTTTTTGTTGGTGATTTCAATGTAATTTATCATTTTTTCTGTTATCCCTTTCTCCCAAACAAGAATTCCATACGTAAAACAGTTTTAACGATCATCTTAACATATAAACGAATGTATACAAGTATGTGTTGTTGGATGATTTGTGTTTTTTCCACAATAACTTTTGAACTGAAACATTTACTCCCAATTGTGCAGGAAGACTTTGAAACCCCTACGGGAAACTTTGGTGACTTGAAATTGTAACCTAAAATTTGGTTACTCTTCGAAATATTATTTACTGGAAACCACTAGCGCGGAGGAATTGTTGGCGGGCGGTGGCATTGTTGCCAGTGGCCGAGTGAGGCGAGACGAGAAGGGCGGAGGCGTCAGTTAATCTGGAGGCGGACAGGTGGGAGGGGTTGCCAGGTATGCGACACTGCCTAATAGATGATTATTATACATCATATCCCAGGCAAAACCGGATTATTAGCAAGCTATATACATAAAAATGGATGCATGAGGGTATGGATATATGAGGAAATGTTTGTGTGGGAGAGGGTTCCACAATAACTTTTTAACCCCTGGAGCCTTGAAATTTTTTACGAGCACTTAAGAGCAGTAGGGGTAAAGGCGGTGATCGCGGACCCACAATTGTATCACCGACGGTAACAGATCAGCTTCAACAACGTTGCCTTTGCAGCATTGATAACCGGGAGGACCGAGGGTTCACTGGCGGATCCCGGGGGCTGGCGTGTGGGCCATGCCTCCCCCCCAAAAGACCTAGACTTTTCGTTACCTACCTTTATTGGCAAAATGTATTTAAATATTTATGTATATTCAAATTATACAAATATTTAAACAATAATATTGTGTGGTAACATCTGTACAATACATAAATAATATACAATGTAATAACAAATATGTTTATTATTTAACAAAATACGACGATGCCCCCCTACCCGAAAAAGTGATCGGCTGGTTCCGTCCCTGCCAGGGTTTGAGTCCAGACGGTGGTGAATTTTATACATTAGGTAGATAGCTAAGTGGAATGCAATTACTGCTTTTAATAGAATTGAAGGGTTGTGTCACAGAAAGCCATAAGCCACAAAATCACTTTTTTTACCGAAGAGCATTTTGAAAGTTTGACTAAATCCATAAACGAGGAAATGTAGTATACTTGTCAAAAACTTGAATTAAACAATTCCTGTGATATTTATATTGTAATATAGATAATGAAAGACAATAATATTATTACATTCCATAATAATATTTTGAACCTTTTTAAACGATAGCGTCCATTGGATAATGTGGCTTTTGTGGCTTATGAATATATCTGATTCACGGGATTTTATTTTCGTTAGCATGCGGTGCTTGAGTAACAAATAAATTAACAAAGCATATAGTATACTTTTTAATACTTATTGTGGCCTTCAATACTTCAATAGAGTTTAGTCTATGTCTTCAACTAAATGCTCCTTACTATCATCAGCTTTGAAGGACAAGAAGAAGCACTGATTAGAATTTGGAATGTACTTTAAATGCGATTTTTGGAATGTACTTTCAGCTTATGTTTATTAATTTTTAATGGATTTCTGAATTTCCCCGATGTTCACTTAAGTATAAATGTTGTTCATTAAAAGACAGAGACCAGAATGCTTTGAAAATAACTTCATCTTCTAATCTTTCAAACATTTCTTTGAACATGCTTTCCTTATGAACACAGATTCTATCTTTTCTTAGTTTTATCTGAGACGTAAGCCCTTCCTTCATTTCTTCTCCTTTTGCTCTTTGAACGAGACCAGCCTTGTGTATTTTTGTTTCATTTTTATAACTTTTAGGCAGTTTTGATGCAGTCACTACATTTTCTCGTTTCTTTTCTATTACATATCAAGAAAGAAAAACAACATATATTTTCACAGAGAAAATCATAATCCACAAAGAGGATAGTAAGTTTCATGTATACTCGGATATGGGCAAATTCACAACACCTCGTACACTGATATCAAGTTTCAATTTTATTATTATTATTATTATTATTATTATTATTATTATTATTATTATTATTATTATATTCATCTGCATCACGACTAAAGGTGTTATGAATCGGCTGAATAAATCTACTCCAGGTTTGCAACCAGCTACCTAAGGAGCAGATCTAGGGACTTCTTATTAATATTCCTCTATATCACGACTAAAGATGTTATGAGTCGGCTGAATATAAAATGTACTCCAGATTGCAACCAGCTACCTAAGGAACAGATTTAGGGACTGTCACTGCTTCTACAATACTTTGCGAAAAATGTGGCTTGTTATAAAAAATAAAACGATTTCTTGCCCTTCCCAGTCTTTTGAATTACCTGGGAGTTTAGACAAGTTTTTACACAAACTTTGTGGAACAAATCCCAGAGCTCCGATAACTATCGGGACGACCTGTGCTTTTACGCTCCATATTGGCTGATCTCGATTTCCAAACTCTTGTATTTAACACGTTTCTCCGCCTCCTTGGCAACGACGTTTTGATCGCAAGGTACAGCAACATCGACAAGTAAACACGATTTGTTCTCCAAATCCCGGATAACTATATCCAGTTTGTTTGCTGCTATCGTGCGATCAGTTTGAATTTGTTGATCGTACAATATCGTACACAATCCAACGGACGTCACCGGTTTTGATGAGTGTTCGTACCACTTGAGGCATGTGTTTGGAACTTCGAGGGCGGTACAGATCTGCCAGTGGAAGTAGCTACACACCCTATCGTGTCTTTTCAAGTATTCTATCTTTGCTAGGATTGGACAAGCTGAGACAATATGATCAATGGTTTCTACGCGTTATTGGCAAATGCGGTATTTGTCATCTTTGGAAATTTTGAGAACCGCTTTATCTTAATGTCGTGTTCTCAAGGCCTGATCTTGGGCAGCTATTACAAGGGCTTCCGATTCTGGTTTCATTCTTCCCCTTTTAAGCCACATAAATGATTGACCTTTATTGATCTGTGCTCTGTCCATTCGTTTCAAATATTGCCCGTGGAGTGGTTTGTTTCTCCACGATTTCTTTAACATTTTTTGTGCCTCACATTTCATGTTAAGTAGCATCAGAAGTTCAGTGTCTCTGTCGTTCTGCGTGTCTTGCAGAGTCTTGTTCGCAATGCTTCTTGCTACGCGCTAACAATGCCTCTGTTTCCATTCTTCGGTTAGATTTCATTGACCTGTCTCATTAGAGGGTCATCTTGACGGCTGACTACATACTTTCCCATCCGACTATTGCGTTGTGCCAGGAGGCCGCATTTTGTCTGAGGCTTCTTCCTCCTTCCTTACATGAAACATAAAGTCTACGTACATCAGCTCGAGGGTAGAAAACATGATGCAGTGATTGGCAATTTTCTGTTTTTTTCGATCCATGACGCGAATTTCTTGCTTGTTATTATTATTATTATTATTATTATTCAGATTTTAAAATAAGCCAACTTATTTTAATTAATAACATTTAAAATTGTTAAACTTGTTGATATTTTCCTTGATATAGTCAAAAGCCACATAACCAATGTGAATCATCTTACTTTCTTAATTACCTCTTCAGATTCTGAGACAGAATCACTGGTTTCAGAGTTTCACGAACACTATCGATGGCACTAATATGGATGTTATCTCCATCTTCTGCAACTCCCAAATCCTTTAAATCTCTATTTTCTCTAACAAGATAGGTAGTCTTCTTTCCTCAGTCGCCATTTTTCTGTGGCTTGTGAGTTACGACTGTGTATCGAACATATTTCTAACCTTCACAATGACGCAGAGAAGAACATTGGCTTATAATGTCTTTATTGGCCGCTGGATATCAGTTAACCTCAAGAATTCCGAGAAATCTTCTGGAAAGCTGCTCTATCAATATTAAAGTGAAAACCTCCAAGAGTGTGGCTTATGACTATATCTGACGCAACCCTTCAATTCTAACCGTCGAATACTCAGGTTGTGTGTTTCTCATGGTTTCTTAACCGATAATGCGATTATAGTACGATTTCTGTAACTTTGCCCCTCAAGGCTCGTCTTCACGGTGGAATATGTCACGGTATTTCGCATCTTTCTCAGTCATGTCGCTAGATATCGCATGATCACGACCGTATCAAGCAGTGTTTGCGATCATGCGACATCTACCGGTACGAGCGAGAAAGACACGAAATGCCGTGTGATATTCCATTGAGGGGCAAAGTTACAAAAATCGCATTATACCTACTCACACTTGCACTGACACATGTGAGCTTATCTGGGTTGGGACGGTTCCCCGCTGGGGGTGGAAGGAAAATAGCACCGTCGACGTCGGTGGCGGCTCCTTTCGGGTAGGCCAGGTAGGCATTGCCCACCCCTGATGAATATGTCCTGGTTTAATACATTTGATAATAAAAAGAATAACTCTTACAATTTTAACATGATGTATGTATTATTTATGTGGATCGTGGCACGAGTCATATTTCCAATTCAAGCGTTTTCTAACAGCCCGAGTGCCATGCGATCTGTCACGTCTCTTCCCGCAGAGACATAGTGAGGCACGCCCTGGCTCTATCACGCTTCGCACCGTAATCTGTGAAAAGGCCCTGTAGTGAGCTTAGAACAGTACGCTGCGTGTGTACTTGACGCATGCTCATTGTGTGAAGGCCAGCGCATTCTGTTCCTGCCTGCCTGCACAGAAGACTCCGATTTCCACTCACATGCTAGCCCTGTAGCACGTGTCTTTACTATTTTGTTGAGTGAAATACGGAGAAAGTGATTATTTTATGATTTATTTATTTTTCAATTAAATTAGCGCGGATGCTGCGGATTATTAGTGTTACTTGATTTTTTTATACTTAAAATACTTTTTATACTTTATCTGATTTTACTGTAATTTTATGACAGTACAGTGAATTAACTACTATGTACAAAGGTTTCTCCTCTTAACGGTGTAGAAAAGAGACAAATTTTGCATAATTGTCAACATACTCCTATGTTTTGTACATCATGATCGCGAGAAAAATGCAAGAAAATTCAATCCTTCTGGATCTGATCCACAAATATTGTTAGCATAATATGTTAGTATAGTGAAGTTAAAGCTAGTCTTCACTGTTGGCCGTGACGTTTATTGTCAATTAAGGAAAGAACTCGGAATAGAGATGGATATGTTGTCATGCAAAATTATCACAGGCTATACATGAAATGTCAAAGAGTCAAATATGGAATTCAGTGAATCTTAAACGCCTGGAAAAACACTGAATCCGATTTCTGAAATGTTAGAGGAATGCAAATTTGCAAAAATGTTTTTAGAATCTGAATATCTTGAAATCGCGTCTACGCGTACTTCACAGAAATAAGGCTTTGGAATGTTATGATATCAGTAAGACAATTGTTTTGAATAAACTGAATAAATTACAACAACATTGTATTGAAGTGGGACATGACCCTCATCCCCCCCTCAGGATCCGCCGCTATTCAGTAATCCTGAACATTTGTTCATGAGCCGCCTCTAGCAGACGTGTAGGTTGGCGTCGGAGAACATGTTTCGGTGACAGAGGAACGCCACCATATCCGTGGATCTAAAATACACTACATTTACGGAATTAATGAACTCGATAGTTAATGCGGCAAGGATCAGTACTCACTGCTATCATTTCACTCAAACGTTATCACTCATTTCACTCACTATGAAGTACTTTGACCATCAATTTGGTTATTCCACAAAATGTTCCTGGAAATGCGGAGTGGGAGGAAATTTGACGGGATGATATAGGGCGGAGCAGGACGGGGTCGGGCAGAACTTGGGCTGAATACAGTGCGGAATGAGCTTTCGGATCGGGCCGGATGTTGAGGCCGGAGATGACGGAGCTGTTTAATACTAGAGGATTCTGATAAATATATTTACTTACGTTACACCGGGGTATAAACTAGTTCCCATAAACTATACTTTCCAACTTTTTGTTTTAGAATTCGTGCAAAATGATATGTTACAAAAATGCAAAAAAAATGTTCTCGCTAAAATATCGAAATTAATATATGTCTTATCAAAATGTAATAAGTCTTTGCCTCATTATAAAGCATTGTGTCTTACAACTTTCACTCTCGTCACCTAATGATCAGAATACTCCCTAACTAACAAGAAATCCCCTTTAAAAACTATGAAGATCATAGGTTACGGGTTTCATCTTACGGATGCACATAGATGTTGCTACTATACTCCAAAATTGTCGTTCACAAAGCAAAATTACTTACCTCAATTTTTGTCGGAAATGATGGGGCATATTAATAGGCGCACTCTCATACGGTTGATCTCTATCAAGTTAGGGCAGTTATTTTCTCACAAATGGGCCTCTAGTGCCAAGAAGCAAACACCACTACATCAAAACACACAGGGACACCAAGGTTCTCACTCGGCCATCCATTGAGAACCATATTCCTTGACATGAGTCACATTGAAGAGTTTAGGAAAGCCTTTCTGTTGGAATTTTGGACATGTCGTGTTCATGATCAACCAACAACAGAAGTAATTGGAAACTGTTTTCCATCTCTCCCGAAAAATTGAGCATAATTGAAATACATGGTAGTAGGATGGGGTTTCCAAGAATTAACGCAAAATAAATCAATAAAATTTAGTTATTGATAGTTTTTTATTTTAATTTATGTCATATCACAATGTTTTGTGGACTTATGAACACACTCAGGTGAACATTACTTGAAAAATATAATGTTAATGTTGTAATTTACGTGCAAACTACTTTAAATTAGTTCAGTATTCTAGTTTGTACTAAAATCCAACATTCACAGTATGTTTTTTAAGAAGTGTTCACTTGAAGAAGTGGTCGCATAAGCCCGTAAAACGTTGTGATACAACATAAATCATTTTATGTTCTATCACAATGTTTTACGTTCTTCACTAGTCCCATCTCAACTTAATGTTATTTTTTATTATCTTTAATATTTAAAAATTCCATCCTGCTGTTAATGGTAATACACAATCATCTGGAGAATAATTCATGAGTTACGTGGTGGTGTGAAAATGACGAAATATTCATAAGGATAAAAGTAACATTATTTTAAGACTTGCTGCAATATGTGTAAGTATTCTGGAAACAAACTTTTTGTTATTTATTATAAAAGTTATCTTCAATTTACACAAATATTTTAATGTTTGTAAATTGTTTCTCTTCGGTTTACTTAAGAAAACCATGTTTCATTAATTAAGAAGTCATTCAAGTTCCATTATTAATATACGCCCTGTTACGTCCCAATTTAAAACTATTTATTGAATTTTTTATTTCCTTGCACCCAGGGGACTCTTGCAGCACAATTCTTTATACTCAATTATTTGAACAACCAGTGTAGTGTGTTGAAAAATTTGTGAGTGAAATCGGACGGAGTGGCGTCGTACGCAGGAATGCAGTCCTTGCCTCGCCCAGCTGGACCCCTGCACCCCTGCTGGACCACCCTCCGCGCGTCCCGCCCCCATTGGGGTGGTGACTGCGAACGTGCCGGAGGCTGTTATTTCAGGCGCATTTTTTTTGGCAACTTCCTGTCCGAGTCCCTCCGGCTCCAAGGGCATGCGTGCGCGCTGAGTGCGTGCACAAGCTTCGCCATCTCCCCAACAGCGCTAGCCCTCAGTCACACACGCAAATTGACACTAGCGCCCCTGTGTGTCACGAAAGGACAACATTTCGACCGACCAGTCTTCAAAAACTTTTCATCCGACGAGATCAAGGACTCTTGTGGCAACCTCCGCAGAGGTCAGACGTATTTTCGTTTAGCGGTGCAAAATCTGTTTTGCCCACCGCAATCTGTTGCAAGAAGCGGCTCTCTAGCATTTACTTACAATATGCGGTGCAACGCCTAGTTGCCTACTGCAATCTGCTAGAAGACGCTGCTCTGCACAACATTTTAATTTGGGGTCGCAACTCTGCGCCATCCCCGTCAACAATCTCCTGCTGCTGCAACATCTCTCGACCGACATCTGCTGCAAGAAACACCCACCAGAGCTCCAACGGATAAGTGACTACTCATTTCAAACTTCTTTCTGATGCATCAGAAATCTACTTGAGTGCACTCTTTAAATCTATTTAAATTTAACGCAAGAAAGACTTTAATTTTTGGCAACTTCTGACTTCAAGATTACTGTTTTCAATCATTTTTGTTCATTTCCTTTTCATTACTTTTTTTCACATCAATTTTTATCTTACTGTTTTTTTAATATTTTTTGTTTGTTTACTAACCTTTTAACTCAATTTTTTAGTAATTAAATATTTGTTATTTTTTATTACAGCTAATGTTGTTCTTTTTGCCCTATCATATTCCATCCATCTATGCAATACCGTACAGCTCAATTAATTTTATGTGTTATGTGTATCATTTAATTTACAGTCTGCTGGTCCTCCAAATATATAAATATAAAGCTATCAGAGATTCCTCCATATTCTACTTTTCTTTTTTATACTGCCAAATCACATTTTGCAGACGATACACGTAACATATTTGGTCCTCCGGGCCGGATATTTAGTTCCAGTTATTAGACAATACGTTGTATTGTATTGCATTTGGATGTGTTTGTAGGGCAAACAAAATTGTGTTCGTGTGTAGTGATAAGTGTTCATTTTCACATAATTGTTATTACGCATCGTAACAGTGAATTGTGTCCGCAAGTCCCCCCTTGACGTGCAGGGCTATCGTGGCAAGACATTATTTTTGTTTTGGGTGATAGAAGGTTTTATTTTAACCTCTTAATTTTTTTTTGTCAATTTTAATAAATCAAAATGGGTCCAAAGAAAAATAGGCAGTTAGACCCCCACGCAGGCTATAAAACCACTCAACAAGAGCATCAAAGAAACAATTTCAAAAAATTATTAATTTCCTCAATGAACGCATTGCGTAGTTATGAAATTAAAGATAGGCTATCCTATAACGTGTTAATAGAAAAACAGACTCGGCTCACTAATCTTTATGAACAATTTGCTCAAGTATCAATGCAATTTGAATTTTCTGATTCTGAGTTTAGTGAATACGAAAATATTGAGGACGAGTACGTCACTCTCTTAGCTCAGATTAAGATTATTCTCAGTGAGAACAATCATCACTCCGATCAAATTTCGGAGAATTCCGTTAACCATGAACATCATGTGTGCTCATCTTCGGCAAATTCTCGAACACAGCAATCAGTCAGGTTACCGGAAATCTCTATTCCTAAATTCAATGGAGATTTTGCGAACTGGACGAATTTCAAGGAAATCTTTACGGCCTTGATTATAAAAAATACCACTATAGAAGATGTCGCAAGGTTTCATCACCTAAATACTGCTCTTGAAGGGGAACCTCTTTCATTGCTACGTAGTCTACCGGCATCAGCCCTCAATTTTCAGGTAGCATGGAATCTGCTTTGTACTAGATATGATAACACCCGGTTGATAATATCTAGCTACCTGAAAAGCTTCTAAAACCGCCTGAATTACAAGCAGGATCACCTCAGTCTTTAAGAGCTTTATTAGATCATTTTGTCACTAATTACAATGCGCTGAAGGTAATTCAAAATGAACTACCTCTTGATGAATTGCTCATTTCTCAGTTGTTGTTAGAGTCTCTAGACCTGGAAACTCTGCGTGAATGGGAAGGTTCATCTAACACAGATAAAATGCCCTCCCTTAACGATCTGACCACATTTCTTGAAAAAAGATGTAAAATTTTAGATCTAGTTAATATTAATAAAGTAAATGTCGAAGTACATCTAAAGCAAGGGTCATCGTCATCACGCCCCACTTCAAAACAGGGTACCAGTAATTGCGCTTGCTGTTCCGGCCCACATCCAATTTATTTGTGTGCTGATTTCAATAAAATGAGTCCGCAGAAAAGGATAGCCGTAGTAACTGACAAGAAGTTATGTCGAAATTGTTTAAAATATGATAGTCCTGGTCATACTTGTTCAAAGGGAACGTGTCGTCAGTGCGACAAACGTCATCATACGTTACTACATTTAGGTGATAAAATGTCCAGTAAGCCTCAAACGCAATCGAACGTGATGTCAGCTAATGCTAACGCGTGTTCAGACATGAACACCACGAGTTCCGCGCCCTCAGCTGGAATCTCGGAACACATTGAAGCTCAGGTAAAGTCGCAGGATTCGTCTAAGATATCGTTTTGCACTTTGCCTGCAGTTCATACGTCACGATGCCTTCTCGCCACCGCGGCAGTGCAGATAAGGAAAAGGGACGGATCTTACGTGCAGTGCACGGCAATTATGGACTCCGGATCCAATTGTAATTTAATTACTGAATCTTTAGTTGAACGACTTCAACTCAATACTTATGATGCCTCTATAAATATCTGCGGCATAGCAGCTTCTCAGACACGAGCTACTCGCGGGGTATCACTTGAAGTTGGCGCCAGCGCCACTAATTGGCGCACCAACTTAGGTGCTTACGTTATCCCACAGATAAGTTCTCAATTACCAACGGTAGATTTAGATCCAACTTCTTGGAATATTCCGAGTAACATGACTCTGGCGGACCCGCATTTCGCTAATGCTAAGTCCATCGATTTGTTGTTAGGTTCAGAAATATTTTTTCTCAATACTGGCTACGGGAAATGTTTCATTAGGACCTGACAAACCCGTCATGCAGAACACCTTGTTAGGCTGGTTAATAGCTGGTCGTCTACCGTGTTTTGCAGGAGTCCAAAACAATCTACGAGTCATTACTCGGCATTTATATCTTCTAATCACGAAAGTTTAGAGGAAACACAGTTTGAATTAAACAAGTTTTGCCAATCAGAGGAACTGCCTGCGCCTAAACAATCCTCTCCAGAAACTGAACATTGCGAAGATTTCTTTCGCGAATCTACCACTCGCGATCGCGACGGTACATATATCATAAACCTCTCTCGCAAATTAAATGCACCGACTTTAGGCACAAATCAATCTCAGGCAAACCGCCGTTTCTTGTCATTGGAAACCAGGCTTCAGAAAGATCCGAAACTCAAACGCAATTATGTGGAATTCATGAAAGAGTATGAAAACTTGGGCCACATGGTTGAAGTGACCTCCAGCTCCATGGATAATTTCGGCTATTACATCCCTCACCATCCAATTCTGAAACCATCTAGTTCAACCACGAAATTACGCGTAGTATACGTCGCTTCCAATTAATAAGTTAGCACCCTTACCTATTTCATAAGATAGAATAGTTTTCTTATCATTGGGACTTCACATTGTTCTTATTAAAATTCTCTATTTTATTTCTTTTTTACAAATGACACTCCTGTGTCGTGCCATTTGGGCGGGCAGTATGTTACGTCCCAATTTAAAACTATTTATTGAATTTTTTATTTCCTTGCACCCAGGGGACTCTTGCAGCACAATTCTTTATACTCAATTATTTGAACAACCAGTGTAGTGTGTTGAAAAATTTGTGAGTGAAATCGGACGGAGTGGCGTCGTACGCAGGAATGCAGTCCTTGCCTCGCCCAGCTGGACCCCTGCACCCCTGCTGGACCACCCTCCGCGCGTCCCGCCCCCATTGGGGTGGTGACTGCGAACGTGCCGGAGGCTGTTATTTCAGGCGCATTTTTTTTTGGCAACTTCCTGTCCGAGTCCCTCCGGCTCCAAGGGCATGCGTGCGCGCTGAGTGCGTGCACAAGCTTCGCCATCTCCCCAACAGCGCTAGCCCTCAGTCACACACGCAAATTGACACTAGCGCCCCTGTGTGTCACGAAAGGACAACATTTCGACCGACCAGTCTTCAAAAACTTTTCATCCGACGAGATCAAGGACTCTTGTGGCAACCTCCGCAGAGGTCAGACGTATTTTCGTTAGCGGTGCAAAATCTGTTTTGCCCACCGCAATCTGTTGCAAGAAGCGGCTCTCTAGCATTTACTTACAATATGCGGTGCAACGCCTAGTTGCCTACTGCAATCTGCTAGAAGACGCTGCTCTGCACAACATTTTAATTTGGGGTCGCAACTCTGCGCCATCCCCGTCAACAATCTCCTGCTGCTGCAACATCTCTCGACCGACATCTGCTGCAAGAAACACCCACCAGAGCTCCAACGGATAAGTGACTACTCATTTCAAACTTCTTTCTGATGCATCAGAAATCTACTTGAGTGCACTCTTTAAATCTATTTAAATTTAACGCAAGAAAAGACTTTAATTTTTGGCAACTTCTGACTTCAAGATTACTGTTTTCAATCATTTTTGTTCATTTCCTTTTCATTACTTTTTTTTCACATCAATTTTTTATCTTACTGTTTTTTAATATTTTTTGTTTGTTTACTAACCTTTTAACTCAAATTTTTTAGTAATTAAATATTTGTTATTTTTTATTACAGCTAATGTTGTTCTTTTTGCCCTATCATATTCCATCCATCTATGCAATACCGTACAGCTCAATTAATTTTATGTGTTATGTGTATCATTTAATTTACAGTCTGCTGGTCCTCCAAATATATAAATATAAAGCTATCAGAGATTCCTCCATATTCTACTTTTCTTTTTATACTGCCAAATCACATTTTGCAGACGATACACGTAACACGCCCCAAATGGTACATAAGATGGAGTTTGTAACACACGTAATATGGTATAGAACAATTAGGAAAGCCGTTCTAGCAAAAGTGTAATTGTTTGGAAGGAGAACAGAAAAGTCAGTTAAGATTGTTATTTCTTTGAGTAGGAGAGATAGAATTTTCTCCTGCCTCTTCGCATCACATAACGCGCTGCCTCCTATCGAATTATCCCACTCCACCATCCCAACTCACTTCACCTCTCAGTACTTGTTCCGCCCCCAACCGCCTCCGCTCCGCCCATTCCAACTCCCACTCCCGCTCCTCCGCGCCGTCCCTTATCTCGATCTCCTCTCGCTCCACCTCATTCGGTACTGCTCTGCTCTCCGCTGTCCTCTCTGCTCCTCTTCACCTCCTACGATCAAACTCATTACATACCAACACAGCTTTTCTAGCTTCGTCCCAGACTATATTCCCTTCCTTCCCAACCTTGCCATGCACTTCCTTACCCTGCTCCTCCCTCCAAATCATACAGCTCATTCCTGTCCCTTTGCTCTCAAACTCGCCTCGCCTTGTACTTCTAATCTCATTAGTTCGTCCCGCCTTGCCCCGTTCTGCTCCTCCGCCTGCCCCGTCCCGCCGCACCTCGCCACATTTTGCCCCGCCCTGGCTCGCCTTGTGCTGCCCCATCCCGTCCCGCCCCACTTCCTCCGGCCGTTTCATCCCGACCCGCCTCGCCCCATTCCATCTCGTTTCGTCTATTCCCACCTCGCCTCGTTCCGCTTTACCCCAACTTATTCGGTTCATTCCTCTCCCTTCCCATCCTACCTTGCCCGACCCGCCGTGACCCGCACTACCTTCAATTCCGTCTTTTCTCGTCCCTTCCCCTCTCCCATCATTTCTCTCCCTTCCCCCTCTTCCGTTCCTTCCCTCTCTATCTGACTAGTCCCAGCTCGTCCCGTCCCATCCATCCCAGTACGTCTCCACCCCGCGCCATTCCGTCCCGCCCTCCCCAGAGGTCGCCGGGCGCCGGGACGCGCGTAGGGGTGTTGCGTTTCCAGGGGCGCCACTCGAGTCGCGGGGCTTCTCCGCTCCGCTCCTCTCCGCCCCGCGCGGCGCCGCGCTGCTCCGCTTCGGTGTGGCGCGCCGCTGGCGTGACACGATGTCGGCGGCGGCGCCTGGTCTCGGATGGCGGCGGCGGCGCGCCGGGGCTAGCGCGTCGCGTTTCGCGGAGTGTCACCGGCGCTGTCTCCGCTGGCGCCGTCGCCACCGCCGCCAGAGCAGACGCTCCTCCCTGCCGTCCTGCGTTCGCGCCGCCAATGCGTCTTTCCTTTGCATTTGCCTTCGGGAGGGCTCCATCTCTATCTCCCCAGGCGATGCCACTGGCTGCAATTCTTTATCAGCACGTGTCTACTCATTTTACGACTACTCCAAGGTCTCTCACCAGTGGGGCACCGTCCCAACCTGATCAAACTCTAAGCTCCCGACCGGTCTCCCGTCAAGTGTAGAAGTGTAGTGCATGTAACTGTGTGTGTGTGTGTGTGTAAGTAAGTAAGGGGTAGGATAAAACAGGGAATGGGGAGGAAAGATCACACGCGGTCCGTGGCCCGTTTCTTAGGATACTGCTCTGGTATTCGCCTGCTATTGATCGGAAAATACCGGAAAACTACCGATCAAAGCAACCAACCGCTAGAGTCCCCCTCCCAGACAGCGACAGAACTCGGCCTAACTATCTAGCCAGTGTCGAAAAATCTGCCATCGTCAGGATTCAAACCTAAGGACCTCCCGGTCAGAGGTACTGCAGTGACATCAGTTAGTCCCTGTCTCCCTCTTCATCTTCACCAACTTTCACACATTAATTCGTCTTTACTTTTACCCTAGGAATTACAACTTTCGTTGAATCCTCCCTTGACCTCTCGTCTCCCATTCTACTTTGCCCTTCCACTCCCAACTCGCACAGGAACCCGGCAAGTTCCATCCCTGTCCGTAACCCTGCCACCTCCCTCGCCACCGTCTCGCCGCCACAGCCGCATTGTATGAACCGCGCCCCTCTGCCGTCGCCGCCGCGCCGACACGCAGCACTGACCTTCAGACCCAGAGCGCGGGGATCGATTCCCGCCCGCCCATGCGCTGCGCCGCCGCCGCCGCCGCCAGACAAAACAGCGACGGCGGCGCCGCCAGCGTCACGGCGTCGCGCGTTTTTGCGCGCTGCGCGGATAATGTCTCCGCTGCGCCGCAGCTTCTCTACAATTTTCTTGGGAATTATGCCCAACTAGTGAAGACATGACATCTCAGTAAAAAAAAGATGTGCATTTCAAGCGTGTCATACAGACTGGTTCATTGTAAAATGCAAAATATTAGAATAACTTTTGTGAAGACATTTATAATTCTTGTTATCTTATCAGGTTGCACAAATGTTATCTTACTATATTTACGAAATAGTATTGGAGTACAATAGAAGTTCATCTTCGCATTTGTTTTTTTGAATTCTTAGAAAATGAATAATCTTAATTTATGTGCTGATGCAAAAATGGCAAAGTTTATACTGTTATGGATTTTTGTGATTTCCATTGATATAAATCTGAGTCTATATCTTGTAAAAAAGAGTAGGTTGACGAGGTGAATTCACACAATAGGTCATGAAATTGAATACTGAGAGCAAGCATATAAGTTGCAAACAGAACTGAAATAAGACATTAACTAAAACAAGTCTTCTGACACTGGAAAAAGTAAATTAATTTTTCACATCACAGAGATTCGCACGTATTTTGCACGTTACTCACATGATCGTTTTAAATATTTAAATATGGAAATTAAATTTTACCTCTTTCACACCGATTATCTCACGCAGTACAGCAGTGCAGCAGTGCTAATTCGAAAATTGTATTTGAAGAGCTAGATTGAGAGCGCAACTTATTATGGAAAAAATTAATTGTCTTTTAAAATACCCGTATTTTCTTGCATTTCGACAAACAATTCTCTGCGTGAAATACTAAATATAATTATGCGTTACGCACCAAGAGACATTTAGTCGCATGTTCTTCTGAGCAGTGAAGATAAGATATACTAAGTTGTGCTTTGCCCGCTGACCCACGGTTATCACTGAGGTACTATGTTTGGCCTCATGCTATCGTTTTCCAAGTACAATTATATACGCTATATTTATTTCAAACTTTGTTCGACATTCCTTTCCCAGCTTTTTTTTAATATTTGCTTATGTAAAACATCGACTTGGAAATATCTGAGTACTTGATTTTCAATTGTCTTTAAATTACATTTACAATTTTGTTTGATTATTTATTTTCATACTGCGTTGAAATGTAATTTAAATAGAGGTCTAGAGTGTATCCTAGAACAAAACCTATATTACTATTTCCAATACGCGCAGAAAATGTATAAATGTCAAAAATAATTGGTATGTCAAGCATATTACAAATGTGAAAAAATAGAAACGTCTGTTGTATTTACTCATTATGAAAACGCAATCAAAATCTCTTCTGAAGTGACTCGGATTTCCATTTTCCCAGATTTATATATTTCCAAGATGAATATGTCTTCACCTTTGCTGGGAAATAATGCTGGCATTGTTTTCTCGGCTTCATTCAATATTTGATCTGGAGTATGATCAATATCGTCCATTTTAATGACGTTTTCTTATCCTCTGTGTTATTATTATGTAAGTATGACGGTATGATTAAAGCAAGTAAACAACAAGAATGTAACTTAGTATAAAATGAAATATAATCATCATAAATGTAGATGAACTCTTCTGCGCTGAACCACTCCTGAAAGTAAAATATAATTGTGCAGATGAAAATATAAGAGTAATGGTGATACAACAGCACACACTTTCTTGCATTACTTAAAAATGTGTAATTTTCAAAAAGAAGAGAGCCTAACGAAAATGAGACCACTCCATTTTTTTAATGTGTGACTTCTTCTATCTGTTGAAAAAATTTTGGGTTGGTTTTGAGGAAATAATTTTTTTATAAATTGCATTAATCTCAAGAACAAATTACGCGAAAACAACTCGTTTCTTCAATTAATTGTACATGACCTTTTTTTAAAGAACTGAATATTTACAACAGAACTTGCGTAAAGTAATAATATCTATCTTCAATTTTGTAGTTTTGAAATGTGAACTTTAAGTTTCGAAAATAATGAGAGTTAGCCAAAAATAAGACTGCTGCCATATTTTTTGCCATACCTTGATACAAACGAAAGAAAAATTTCAATCAATTTCATGCAAAATTACACGAAAACTACTCATATTTTCAAAATATTGAACATGATCTTATTTTACCTTTAAAAACTATTTTTTGAAGATCTACTTTTAAAGAACAGATTTAATTCAGAAAAATATTTATCTTCAATGTTGTAGTTGTAGGAAGACGACCAAATTGCACTTTTGCGATTTTCGAAAAATATATTTCAACGATCAAGAGACCTGCACCATTCTCTTAAGTGTCCTTTACGCTATCCAAGGACAAAGTTTAATCAAAAAACTTGGTGCCATTTTTGAGAAAATTTTGAAAATGTTTTTAAGACTTCATGTAGAGGACCCTCAAAAATCAATATATCTGGTTGAGACTCAAATAACTAAAAGCTTCTGACAAGCCGCGCTCAGTTGTCTCTCGGCTGTCGTACCGAACACATCGCTGAACTGGTTGTGAGCCGCTAGTTGTGATATTTCATAACATACTGTGTCACGAGTGGTAAATTGAGTATAATTTCAGTGCGATATAGTTCTATTAACTCTATAGAATATTAACGAGTGTTTACCAGGCAGCCGTATCACGGCTTGCCTCGTGCTGCCATGGCATCCTCCGAAAAAGTAAACATAACCAAAGTTTCATCAAACGTTCAACCAAATGTGGAAGCCAAGAAATCCTACGTCAGCGCTGCATCGACTGAGATGTTCCCGACTAAAGACCAAGCCATTGTTATTGACTCTCAAGAAGGAATTACTATAAAAGATTACATAAGTAAGTTAGCCTCTATTGTTAATGCCAGTGATATAAGATTTGTGTCCCGCATCTCCAATAATAGAATTTGTGTCTTTCTCAGCACTAAACAAATTGCAGACTACATTACAGATAATTTTAAGTACCTTAACGTATGTGGCAAAGAACTATCCATCAGACCTCTCATTAGTAAACAAAAGAGAATTATCATTTCAAATGTATGTCCCATTATCCCCCATGCTGTAATTGAAAATGAACTGGTCAAAAGAAATATTCAATGTGCATCTAAAATCAGTTTTCTCAAAGCAGGTATCTCAGATCCAGGTTTTTCGCATATAATGAGCTTTAGGAGACAAGTATATGTAGACTCTGATAATGTAAACAAACTACCAGAATCCACAACTATTTTTTATGATGGTACTACTTATAGAATATATTTTTCAACCGACACAATGACCTGTTTTACTTGCAAACAAGCAGGACATTTTGCCAACATATGCCCAAACAAAACAATTGCAACTGAAGTTCTTGAAACAGATGTGACTACTGAATCCCTTGTAGATCATAATGACAACTCGGAGTCAACCACAAGTCTTCTGAAACAATCTGATGAAACTAATGTAGCTGAAGTATCCCTTATGCACAAACAGGATGACAACCCTGGTGCTACTATAAGCCCCTCAAAACCAGCAGAAGAGTCTTTGTTTAATACAAATGAGTTCCCTGCCATTCAGAAAAGAACACTACCTTCTGAAACATCCTCACAAGAGACAATTGACAATAAATCCATACTGCTGTGCAATAATGTATCAAAACAACCAAAAAAGAAAAAACAGAAACAAGAGAAAAAAGAAGACACTGTCATAAATGAAAATGTTTCAACCAAAACTTTGGAGGACCTCATTGAACCTTTAAAAAGAAAAATTGAAGGCAATCCAGAAAAATTTCCATTAAACTTCAATCAATTCAAAAACTTTTTAGAAAACTGTACAGGTTCCAACGACCTTGCAATGGTTGTAAAAGACTACACTGATAATATTCAATCTGTTATAGATATGCTGTTGGGCACCTACACTTTCCTGGAAGAAAGATCCATCAAGAATAGGTTTACCAGAATTATAAATAAGCTGAAAATGCATGTTGACCATCAGGAAGGAACTGAATCAGGCATTTCTGAGTAAAATCCTTATTATAGTATAAATATGATCATTCTGCAGTGGAATATAAATGGTTTCTACCCTAGATATGAAAGGATTCAGCTGCTATGTAATACTTATAAGCCTGAAATACTATGTTTACAAGAAACTAACTTTAAAGAAACGCGAATAGGCAGGTTAAAGGATTATCTGTGCTTTTACAAAAATCGTAGCTCGTCTTCCATTGCCAGTGGAGGTGTTGCTATATTTGTGAAAGATCATATGAAAGTAAATTGTATTAACATTCAATCTGAAATGGAGGTTATTGCAATTAAAATACAGGTACCATTATCAATATGCATATGCAACATATACATACCCAATAGCTATCCTCTTGACATTAATGAAGTAAAGGATATTATAAGACAACTCCCTAAACCATTTATATTGTTGGGTGACTTTAATTGTCATAACATCCTGTGGGGATCTATCAGAAATGACTCAAGAGGAATCAACATGGAAAGTCTTATAGAAGAAAGTAATCTATCCCTGTTAAACAATGGTCATCCCACACATTTTAATGTGAGTAATGGACAGCTTAGTGCAATAGATCTCACATTATGCTCTACTAATGTGACAGCTAATTGTAATTGGTTTGTTCTAAATGACCATCATGACAGTGATCACTTCCCCATCTTCATTAACATCGATACTCCTTGTTTTACTCCATACTATACACAAGAAATTAAAAGATGGAACCACAACAAAGCGAACTGGACACGCTACCAAGATAGGATTATAACATCTTTAAACCAAAATGATAATTTCGATAATATCAACAATATTGACAATATCATTAAATCATTCACAGATATCATTACTAATGCTGCCAATGAATCTATTGAATCCATCAGATCTCCAAAAGGTAGGAAGATGGTTCCCTGGTGGAATGAAAGATGTAAGGAAGCACTTAAAATGTCTAAGCGAGCTTTCAACCGATACAAGAAACATCCAACCACAGAAAATAAAATTGAATTTAAAAAACTAAGAGCTTCAACAAGAAGAACAATTAAAGAAAGTAAAGCCAAATCATGGATTGATTATGTGTCTTCCATCACGATCAACAATAACGTAAAGGACTCCTGGAAGAAGATCAACTCTATACAAGGCAGCAAAAAACTGAATCAGATTCATTTTCTACAATGTGACAATAATCAAATTCTTACCAAACAAGAAGACATTGCCAATGAACTTGCAAAAACTTTTGCGAAAAATTCTAGCTCACTGAACTATTCCGAGACCTTCAGTAAGTATAAAACAGAACAAGAAAAAGAACAGTTTTTCACAGATGCAGGATGTGGCCAAGTCCAAGAATACCTTAATATGCCCATAACTATGAATGAACTGTGCGGTATATTAGAAGCCTCTAAAAATTCAGCTCCTGGACCTGATAATATACCAAATATACTTCTCAAGAAGCTCCCATCTGAAGCGAAAACAACTCTTCTTAAAATATACAATTACATTTGGACAGAGCAAACCTTCCCTAACATATGGAAAGAAGCCATGGTTATTCCCATTCCAAAACCTGGAAAGGACCCAACAAAAAGTGGCAACTATAGACCCATATCCCTTACTTGCAATATGTGCAAAATATTGGAAAAAATCATCAACCTTCGACTCAGATGGTACCTTGACTTCAAGGAAATAATTTCCAATAATCAATTTGGGTTTCGGCCAAGACATTCGACGACCTCCCATCTTATTAGCATTGATACCTTCATTCAAGAAGCATTTTCCAATAATCAGCATGTACTAACCGTTAATTTAGATATCGAAAAGGCTTACGATATGGTCTGGATGTATCGTGTGCTCTCCAAATTGCAGGATATCGGTATTAGAGGCAACATGTTTCATTTCATTAAACATTTTACTGAACATCGGACCATGCAAGTGAGAACTAATGGGTGCGTATCTGAGACTAAAAGAATAGAAAATGGTGTCCCACAAGGTTCAGTAATCAGCGTCACACTGTTTTTAATAGCAATCAATGATGTGGATGAAAACATCTATCCTCCAGTAATGACAAGAAAATACGCCGACGACATCACTATTCTATGCAAAGGAAGAAATATCAAGTCTAGCCATGAAAATATTCAGATGGCATTAAATAATATTTATGCTTGGTCACTTAAGTCAGGCTTCAAGTTCTCAGCCCTGAAGAGTGAGTGCATTTTATTTTCTAGACATAAGCAAGATAACCTGCCTCTTCTCAAATTAGGTAATCAAAACCTTAAGTACGTTACCAGCACTAAAATTCTTGGATTACACTTTGATGTCAAACTATCATGGAGTAAACATATTTTAAATACAATCACTGAATGCAAAAAGAGACTCAACATATTGAAATGCTTATCTCACAACAATTGGGGTGCAGATAGACAGCTGTTATTAATAACATATAAAGCACTAGTTCGATCGAAAATAGATTATGGGTCCATAATATACAATTCAGCAAACAAAAATATCCTCAAAAAATTGGAAGTCGTACACAACCATGGGCTAAGAATATGTACTGGTTGTTTTCACACCAGCCCAATTGGCAGCATTCTTATTGAATCGGGCGAATCCACCTTGTTTCACCGCAGAGATCAACTAAGTATTAAATATGCCCTCAAAGCTGCTACTTCAAGCAATCCTATTATTTATCATGATATTTTCCCTAAAATTGTAGGGCACAAAATCCACTCCCGATATTAACCACTACACGTTAAAATCAGGAGAATTCTTGATGAACTTAGTATTGAGAGCATCAAAACCGAAAAGAAAAGACCGTACAAAACACCTCCCTGGATAATCCAGGATTTTGTAGCAGATCTATCTTTAACAGAATATCAAGAAAGTCATCAAACAAAAGAATTCTGGGACCTCAAATTCACTGAACTTAAAAACAAATATAACAACTACTACCATGTTTACGCCACCGGTACAAAGAATGACCAAGGAACCTGGGCCACTGTAAACTCAGGTGAAGTCGCAGTCAAATATCAACTTCAACATTATGCCGGCCAGGAAACAGCTGATCTTTGTTCAATAATGACAGCGTTAAAAATCATTAAACAAACCCAATCCAACAATTTTATTATCCTATGCAGTTCCCTAACTGCATTACATAATATGAACAAGAATACTACCAACTCTGAAATGAAAACCATCATACATGAACTGTATCGTGATATGACAACCTCAGGAAAGACAATCAAGCTGGTGTGGTATCCACAGCAAATCAGAACAACACAGAATGTAATAGAGAACCTGAACAGGAGAATGACAAATCCAGAAGACACCAATACAACATTAACAGCGTCCAATACATTCGAAGACCTAGTAAAATACATTGGAAAAGCAATGCAAGATAGATGGAATACCAACTGGAAAACTTTAAGATCCAGTTCCCTTCATCAGAAAATAAATAATTTCTACAATCTCAAAAGTAAAAAGCATCTCAGCAGAAAAGAACAAGTAGCTATTACAAGGATTAGAACTGGACACTGTAAACTAAGTCATTTACATTTAATAGAAAGAAATCCAGCCCCCATATGTGACCACTGTAACATCCCTATTAACATGTCTCATATCATTGTCCAATGTCCCCTTTACAATTTATCGAGACAAAAATACCTACAGAATCTGAACGTGGAGTCAATCCTCACCTCTTTTGACTACCAAGACAGAGTGATCAAATTCTGTAAAGATGTAAATATATTTGTTAAAATTTAATTCAAAAGTTTATTGTGATCTATTGATGTATGAATGTTTTCTAGTGTATAGTGTATATAAATGGTATTCAATTTGTTTGTATTTCTTTATTAAGCACATACAACAATTGTGAAACTAATGTAAACTTTGAGTCGCTAATGACCTTAGTTGTCGATGCGACTATAAATAAATGAAAAAAAAAAAGCCGCGCTGCGTAAAACAGTCAACCTAAAAAAATGTAATACAATGTCCAACATGTCTAATTTTTAGATAAGAGCACACGAAACAACAGCTTAGGAAACAACATGTTTTTAACAAAGTTGTAAAATAAAATAAAGTAACATAAGAAACAACTCGGGCCCAGTAGAGGACAGGAAGACTTTATTTCAAGATCTGGGACATGTCTTTTTCGAGTTATGCACCATGACGTGTGCTGCAGCGTAATGTGGATTGCGGGTTGCATGTGCGCGAACACTTTTCTCTATATCCGAATCTGCAAACTTTTTTTTTAGCAAACCTTTTTAAAAATGTACTTTATAGACCATTCAAATTTTAATCGTAATAACATTAGTTTGCCATAATATAATACTAATCTTTTCATGCGGTAAAGTTTTTAAGTAAAATTAGAGCCGTCATTGAGGAATCTTTCGGGTTTAACAAAACTGTCTTAAGGCTGAAAATGTGAGGTCCGCCAATATTCTAAAAAGAGTATTTTTTATTTCAAAATTTGTTGGTTAACTAATGTACTTTTGCTTTTAATTCATGTACGTTTTAATAGAAATTCATTACGATTATTCCGTAAAAGGACTGTGATATTTTTTAAGAAAAATGTTATCAAATGCGAATATAAATAAGTTACACTATTTACATATTTCATGTAATTTTATACCTTCACTCATAAATCTCATTACTTGTAAATCTACCCCTGTTTAATCGTAGGTAAATTAAACAAACATATGTCTATCGCATATGATTAAATAGCATCTTTTAGGATTTCCTTAGTAGCAATATTTTAACCACGTTCCAATATTTCAAAATTCCGAAGACCTTTCTTTAATGATCATTCACTTCTCGTATTAATGATTTATTTCAGAAACAAAATAAGTCAGGTTTTCGACCATTTTGACTTTTGAATGCTATCATATTCTCTGTATGTATAGCATCGTTTCAGACAGACAGAACGTACGTCAAGCAATTCCAAAGGTAGTTTTTGAAGAGCACGTAAATGGGAATTAATGCAGATACAACTTAAGTCAGTGACTTGTGTTCTTTCTGCATTAAAGCGCGAGAAACGGCTTCTCTTTGAGTTCAAACAGCTGATCGATTTAAGTTTACAGGACGGTGTAATTTCAGTATACACTAACTCAAAATTTGAACCTTCCTACAATACCAGTCCAAAACTAGCGCCGACAGTAAATACTCATGTGCATTAACTGAAGGATGACTCTGCCAGATTCTTCGTATATCATGAAGGATTGCGGCCTAAAGAGCCTTGTGAGATGGCAGAATTTGCTATGGAAAATCTAAGTACCTCAACGTACAACTTCGAAAACTTTCAAGTGTTTTCATATGGCTGTTGAAGTCAAAATAAAAATCACACAGTATGGAGAGACATGTCAGTCCGTGTTTCTATGTTTTTGACCCTTAATGTAAAGTACCCTCTAAAATCAAAATATCCGGTTGAAACTCGCAAAACATCGAGTTCGTTCAGGTCAATCGAGGAATATCAATTTTGGAGAAAATCAAGTGAACGGTTTAGGCGCTAGCGTTGACCACACACGGATAGACAGGCGCTTTGCCCTTAATCGGTACCACGGCCTCTCAAAACATGGATTATGGCAACACCACATGTTGGAGGAAATAATTTAACAGTTGTAGGAAGAGGATTTATCCGCTTTTGCGTTACCAAGACTCGTCAATAACAATTTTTTTTGCCGAAAATTCGCCTTTTCCCGGCGCACAATTATATAACTTTTTGTTCTTACGGAGTAAGTGCTACAATGTAAAAATCGGTTGATGTGATGAAAATGTTAATCGAGTACTAGTATATCCCCCACGAGGAAGAAGTGGTTGCGTTCTCTGCAGAATTACAAAACTAGGCAGTTTGTGAATCTTTAATTATGGAAATAATTAGTTAAATGTAAAAATTTATTGTAATTATGGTGTTCATTCAAATATATTCCATTGAAATATATTTCCGATAAAAGAAGCATTTAATGAATGGTTATACTTTTTGTCCCAGTATGTTTTATTTCAGAAACAATGTAAGTCAACCATGTTTGTTAGTAAAATAAAAAAAGGGTTTAACGGCTTGCTAAATATGACAATAATTCTAAGTAATATGCGAAAAACAACTTCTAAAAAAATGACACAATGTTTCTAAAATTTAGCCGCATTAGGTTTTTTTGTCTGTACTGAAAAGTTACTTGTCAGTGACAGTGACTTATGTTGTTTCTGAAATAAGCCATTCAAATGAGCCGTTGAGAGCAAAAGTGGTGTAAGTCAAATTTTGGAAGATTTGAGTTAGATTCACTGGTAGATGGTTTGAACATTGTTCCATCACGGGCTCAAATGGTGTGGGTTAAACTTCAGTATTTTTATCTAGAGGCCAGCACAATTCAGAAGAAGCCAACAAGTTGCACATATCGCTGCATGCAATTGTGGAGTAAGTTACAGGTGGGATGAAACAACAGCTTCCAGGGACTCCCAAGAATTAGCTTCTTGTTTATATACACTCATCACAGAGGAAGCATCTCGAAAGAAAAAAACACACCATTTAATCGCTTTTAGTGATACGTGTCAAATTGCAACTTCAAAATTGCTCTCACTTGGTTGAAAATTGTGACAAACCCCTATTTTTCCATCACATTACTATCTCGGACGAAAATTGTGGATGCCATTTATTGGAATGTAGGACATAGTTTTCAGAAACGGTGTGTGCAAAAGTGATGAAAGTTAATTAACAAAATAGATAATTACTTAATTAACAAGCAATGTTTCAGTCAAAAAAATATATCTGTAGTAAATTAAAATATTATCTCCTTAACATGTTCGTAACACTTTAGGTCACTTATTTCTAAGCATTACAGTTTTACAGCATTTTTCGTTTACACTTCATTTTCCGGAAAGAAAGTTTTTTGACTTACATAACTTTTGCTATCAACGGCTCAAATGTCAAAACTCGATATCACCTGCGATGGTTATTAACAATTTAACATTATCATTTTCTTTCACCTTCTTTTCACTCGTCAATACACGAAATGTTGTGAATCATTTTAATACGACTAAATAATACAATAGAAAATAGAATATAGCAGAATATTTCATATTTCGTATTACATTTGGATAAAAGTTCCATATAGTGACTTGATAAATATTTCATTAATGTAAAAATGAAGATTTACGTACTACTGTAATAATCATAATATCTTAGCTTGATCACCTCTTCACTTTTCAAGCGTTAAGTGAATAGAAATGCAATCCTTTTTTAAAATCTGCATTATTTCAGGAAAGAGGTTTCTATAGTAAGAACATATTAGTAAAGTTACCCACTATTTATTCAGAGTCAGTTCAAAATGAATAACATAACATCTTGGAACGCTGACCATAAACAAGCACATGACAATTCCTTCTCGACCACCAACTATCACATGTGGTTGAAGTTTGTGTGGTACGAGTACTGTCATTATTTTCTGGCATCTATTTATATTGAATATTTGTGTAACATTTTGAGGACGCGTATTTGGGGAATGCGTGATACAAACCGAAACATTTCATTACGAAATTTCGTGGCCCTATTTTTATGTGGGCGGAGAGCCAAATTCAGGATTTAAAATAAAACGACACTGACTTAATCGGGGGACCAACTGACATATCTCCGCTCGCAGTACACACCAGTGTGGCCAATAGTGCGAGTTCGTTGAGGCATTTGTATTTGCAGACTCCTGTCGAATAAATAATCGAGTGAAATTGCAGTGCCCTTTACTTCACAATTTTCTCCTGCACAATAAACTGCAAAAGGATTTGTATCGTAACAGTACAATTAACCGATATACATATATACGAATGTAGTTCTAACGATGGATTTTATTCCATGTATTATTCTAAAAACGCATTTATTAAAATTACCGGAAACGTTTGATATTTTATTAAGGAAATATTTTGTTGGGCATTTGTCAATATTTCGTAACACGTTTATCAACATGACGTTTAGGAGTAGTTTATCATAATTTGAACTGATTTTTCATAAATATATACTTCATATGATCTTTTAATCAAATTGTAAGTATTCTAATCCTTTTTAAATTATTTTCTGTCTCGGAGATAGTTATTTTCATATTAAGTGCGTGAAGTGGGCGGTTCTTGATTGATATTTTTTATAGATCTCTCAACTGATTTTTTGGCCTCGATATACGATCTCGGCAAAAAATTCAATCTCGAGCATGAAAAAACAGCCACTTTGCTCACAAAATATGAACAACAATGTTCTACAACTGTATAAAAGTTATAATATTTGAAAAATGTTTGTTAGATTTGTTATATCGCGGGGAACAGCAGGAATAGAATCGTATGTGAAATACTTTTTTCTCGGTAACAAGACAATATTCTTGTCTCTTTTAATGCGTTCAACCGTCTTTTTTAATGTATATTAAAAATGATATACTTCACGTGCGGTTACCAAGGCGCAGAATTCGCCTTTTTTATACAGTTGAAGAAAACAAATTCTGACGTAATTAAACGTTTAAAATTTTACGAATGTGTTGTAAGATTTAAAATTCTTTGCTTTTATTACATTATTTACAAATCATATTTTTTCTAGGATTGCTATGTTCTCTCATAGAAACTTTGCTCTTTTTGGATTCCAGTTTATTCCACGAATGCATAGATTGTGTTCAAACTGTAGTCCATTAGGAAAGAAAGGATTATCGCCTGTAGAGAAAATAGTAAAATATTTAATAACATACATTCGTTGTCATTTTATGATTAAAAGCTTTTCGGGTTTCCACATTTCAACGAATTAGTTTTAACGCAAAAATACTGTACGTTAATGTTATTTTCGCAAAATAAGGGCCTATAAAAGTTTTGACAATGAAAAGAACTGCGAAATCATAAAATAGATAAAAGGCAGATTATATTCTTTAGAATTTAATTTTAGAATCTTTAGAATATCCTTAACTGCAATTCTTGTAGTTATGAACATTCTTTGCATATTTTCGCCGTTTCTTATAAGTTAAGTAATTTCATTAAAGAAATATTTTTGTGATCCACTTGGCATCTAAGTCACATTTAATTAATAACGTGAGACTTCAATAGGAAAATCTGTACATTCATTTATTCCAACACATCTAAGAAAGATGGTGCTTGACATAATACAGTGGTAGTAAGTTCCAGTAGAGCAGGGGTCCTCAAACTACGGCCCGCGGGCCACATGCAGCCCTCCGAGAACATTTATACGGCCCGCCGGGTTTTTATGGTTTAAAGAATTTTTTTCTTAAAATCCGCACATTTCTTTTGTTATGTGCTTGGGTGTCTAGAGATGGCAAAAAAATCTATGGTTTTAAAACAATGATGTTTTCCACCAGAAACGTCGATATTTGATGTTTTCTTCTCATCGATATTTTATTGCCAAAACATTGGTGTTTTTTTAAAATTGTTTTTAAGAATGCAATATCGATTATTTGCGTTGTTCTCTTCACCACGCTGTACATTTTGCCAGCGCAATCTGAGGAAGTTTGGGATCTGCTCGCGTTATGACTGTATGTTATCGGTAGGCCTGTCATTGCCTGAACTCTGCCTCTCAAGGCCTGTCTTTACGATGGAATATGTCACGGTACCTCGAGTCTTTCTCAGTCATGCCGCTAGATATCGCACGATGGCGACCGCATCAAGCAGTGCTTGCGACCATGCGACATCTAGCGGCAGGACCTAGAAAGACGCGAAATGCCTTGTGATAGGCCAAAGGGGCTTGAGAGGCAGAGTTAGAAAAATCGCACTATATAATCCGGCCCTCCGACGGCCTGAGGGACAGCGAACTGGCCCCCCGAGAAAAAAGTTTGAGGACCCCTGCAGTAGAGAATCTTTATACTCGTCATTTCGTGAAGAAAATATGGACAGAAAGTGTATACTTTAATTTTTTAATCTCTCTTAAAAACGAATAAACCGCTGAATTCCAAACTATTCACCTAATTCTTCAAAACTTGTTTCACTTTATTTCTTGGAAGCTGAGTAAAGTTCACAAACCGTTTGCTCGTAAGTGGAAGAGTCAGCCCTTGTCTCCTAGGGTCCTGGAAGGCCGTGGTGTCTTTGTATCGGATTCCTGAGGGCGCGCGGTCCAAGGCTCACCCGAGGACGTCCCTTGCGCCCCGGCCCCTCTCCTTGAGATGAGGGCTTGGAAGCGGGAGGCAGTGGATGGGTGGGTGTTTCGATATACCTGGCCTTTCTCAATTCTCCCTACAGTAGGCGGGGAAGAATCTACCTATACCTTTCCACGTTGTCAAAGTCTTCCCAAGATTCTATTTACTTTTCTTTTCTGTTTTCGTCTATCGTACTCAAGGATCAACGCTCTGTACAACCGGAATGTGACTAAATTTGACGGTTCATAATATACTTCGCATTTTTTTTTTGTTATTTTAGGTCGCATTAACATCAAGTGCCTTAGCGATCACTGTTGGGTTTAACATTATGTAATGACACGGTGATGATAGGAGGGTGAAAGGACGAACACAAGTACAACCATGCTCGAGGCGGGAGTTGAACTCGCTATCTTTGGGTCCGAGATCGCTATAACACTACTGACTTAACGATCTCGGTCACCGCGGATCGGCCTTCGCATCTTTCTTATGTAGATAAAGTAGAGATTAAACGAGGTGCCCTTTATCTACTTTTTGGCAAGGAGATGTTGAAAAATATGTCGCGGATAGTTTATATGAATCACTATTTAAGAATTAAATGATGTAAATTTCGTTTTCTTGTTACATTGAAAGTGTGCTTCCGGCTATGAATTAATTATTAACTGAAATCCGAGTTTAAAGACAATTTTTGATGGTTGGTGAAGAATGAATGGTTAGATCTTATGCCTTACAACCTTGCCAGGTTATGTACTAGGTTTATTCAGTTAATAAGTGTGAATTAGAAGAAAATACCCTGCAAATCAGAAGATCTAAATTGGATTATTTCCATTACCCTTCCCTAAACATTACTTACTCACTTTATCACTTCTACCATGTGTAATATTGATGCAAAAACTTTTGTCTAATTTAATGTCCAATTTCATATAATAAATTGTTTTTGATAGTATTTTAAAATAAACTATGCTGCGAATACCTAAAAAACAACAAAAATCTATTGGGAATTTTGACGCCTTTTCATGTGAACATTTTTGTGAAGTGTTCTTGTAGATCTTGTAAATTACGTTTCAAAAAAATCAGCAGACGCGCATATTCTCTTCTGCTTCTACTGGCACAGAATGAAGAAGCAATATTTTTCACTCTGGCCTCGAAATGCTCCGTCTGCAAGGAAAGCTAAACAAAGAAAAGCGTATCGAACTCAACAGAGGTAATTCGCGGCCATCCATTGCTCGCTCCACGGTCCTGCAGACACAACAGCTATAAAATAAATTCATTATTTCCGTTCCCCTCGACACAGTATACCGCATTAGGACAGGGTGCAATAAAAACGGCATGCCAAAGGTCACAGCGCCGAATATTGTAAGGGTCCAACGTTCGCAGTTGAGGTTTGGCCATTGACGGTTTCGTTTTTGAGGAACGTTATGAAAGCTAAGAAATGGAAAAATCGATCAAACTCAATAAAACAGATTTAGTACCTGATGTTGGAGAAAATGTATTTCCTGACATTATTATACCAACCCCAATGCTGATTATGAAAAATTGTAACGAGGAAGCAAGAAACTATATTACTATTTTCTAATGTGCGCATAAATGGAAAGAAAACTGCAGTCTCTTCCGTGTGTGGTGTTTATAATTTTCATTTTGATACCCAGCAATTCAGGAAGAAAAATTATATTCTACTAATTTTGAATTTACTGATAACTGAATGCTACTCTGATAACACTATGCTACCTACAGCCATTTGCGAGGTGTCTATGGTTTTGTTATATTCCCAGGACCTCGAGAAAGCTCCAAAACCAATGAAACAGTTTCTATTTTGACTGATCGACGCAAATACTTGATTAGGCTAATTCACAATTTTTCACATTGAATATGCCTTCCGAATTCTTATTGCGTTGCTGCTTACGACGCAGCTGATGCAAAGCGAAAACAAGGCTTCAAGGAAGAGCCCGTCCGCCATTAAATCTATGCTATTCACGTGTTTTGTTATGGAACAACATTTTTAATAATGCAAAGGATTGTTGTATTGTGTATATACTATACTAAACTACTTTATTACAATATTCTTTAAAACCGGTTTTGTTAAAATATTTAATGTATTGCAGTGCTACACGAAAGTATGTTATTTGTGTTATTAAACGTGGACGTGTTTTTTGGATAATCATTGACTGATTTTGTTCAGCAGCATTTTTGCTGCTGTAGGCCACTAGTCTTAATTAATTTCTCTTCAGAGTAACCAGTTTTCGTTAATTATTAACATTTAATTCTCGTTCATTTCTTTTATTACAGCATTATAAGCATTTGCCATCAGAACGCAAACTGAAATATTTAGTTTGCAAGAATGTAATAATCTTTTATAACGCGAAAATTTTTGTCCTTGAAAAATAAATGTTTTAATAGGTTCATTGTGCACCTAGAAAATTGTAATTAGCCTACATTTATATAGATTATTTCTCCTCAGCAATAATGGCAAAATTTCGGGAAAATCGAAAATCTACCTTACGGAGACAACTGTTCTACTGCCCGGAATAGGAAATCCGAAGTACATAGTTCGCCTGTTAGCATGATCGTTTGATCCCGAGTTTACGCAGCTAGTGCTGAAATTGTGCCGAAGAGACCGGCTGAAGTCAAAAACTCTTTGAAGATGCCCATGTTGGATGGGGAGGTCGCGCGCCATGTGACTGCGAAGCGTTAATGAATCTCCACACGCCGACGCGGAAATGACTGATGAACACATCCGGCATTCTTTTCTCAAGAAAGGCAAGGGGCAAAAAATGGGCAGTAATTATCGTAAATGAGGATAGATTGATGCGAAATACCTACAGCAGGCTTTCCGTCACGGAGTTTTTCGTACTTCGAGTTTGTCGTTTTGTCTCTCTATGTTCGTTTCTTTCTATTTTTCGTCTTGAACAAAGAATTTTTGTTTTTTACGATCATTTAATGCCTTATGATTATTAATCTTATGATTATTATGATGTTTTTGTTTTTTACATTTTGGGAGTGGGTAGAAAAGAGAATGTAGATGTTGGCGGATACAATACATTTCCTAGATATTGCCTTATTGCAGTTGATAAAAATATTAATTAATCTTAAGACGTTTCATTAGATTAGTGCGCCACCTAGGCGTGAGAATACTGACGGTGCAGGCTATTGGTTAAATATTGGCTAAATCTACCAACGGAGTTCAGATATAGCAATTTGATTAAACAATTAGGAGAAAGAACATTCACAAACGCATAATTACCTCTGATTTTGTCATGGTTTTCAGAATATTGATAATTACAGTATTGTTACCGAAAACAAAGTAAAAGAGAACATCTGCTATTAATATCGTTTTACGCAGTAATTTATATTTTCTTTGAAATAATTTCAAATTATGTACTTTTTCATTTTAATTTCATTTTTAGGAACGGAGAAAATCAGAATGCAATAAAACCACGTGAACTTTTCCCGTTTGCCCGAGTCATTATCACTTGCCTAAGAAGTTTCAAGTACATACATTCTCTTAATATCTTGAATCTCTCTCTGCACCCTGCTTTTAGAGGTTATAGGCCAGGCTCATTTCAAGACGAATAAGGAAGAGAGGAATGAAAGAGCCCTTCACCGCTTTTTTCGCCTTCGACGCAAAAGACCACGCAATCTGCCTTAATCCACAGAGTTCCGTTCTGTTCATACTTTCCCATATCTTTCTCTGTATCAAAGGGACTTTGTTTTGCGAATATGAGCGATGTGGGGCGAATGATCCCAAGATAGTGTCTCATGAACTGATTCTGTCATTAACGCAAAGCTCTAAACTGTCTCTGGGATGAGGGAAATTATGCTTTTGAAACAGCGAATAATTAAAGATTATGAAAATATAGCGGCTAGAAAGGAGTTGAAATAACATCAGGATTTAGTGCCTTGCGATGTGTTTACTCGACCTGGCTTCATATGGAGTGACGGAATTTCTCTTCTACAGATCTTCGGAAGAAACGACTTTTTACTTAGTAACGAAAGCACTACAATTGTGACCTTTAATTCCTGTTCGGATCTCTCAAGAAGAAAATAAATATAAAAGAATCTGGTGGTCAATGCTTCGAGGCTCGTTTTGTTTCGTCAACTACTTTGGGGATTAATCCTTTATGTGTAGTATATGTTATTTCCAGGATGTGTTCCTCCTTACTAGAACGTGTGATTCGATGCCGGCTTGTGGAGCTTTCCCTTTTCAGGTATCTTCCCCAAGAGACCTCGCCCAAGTCGTTATGAGCACTAAGCTCCCGACTCTTCCAACACGTTTGGTAATGTAATAATACACTTATCGTCATAAAAAAAGCTGCACCCAGGACAAGGCGGATTGCGATCATTGTTGGCAGGCAGGCAGAAGGTACCACACTTTCACATTTGTAGGACCAGCATTTATTACGCTACACGGCCACAGATGGTGCATGTTAGTATGGCGTGGGGCCACCATTTTGGTGAACACACGCGTTCAGACGTTGTGGCATGGAGTTGCATAGGTCTGGAATGAAGTCCTGTGCTAGTCCATCCCATGCAGCTTGCACCTGAACGAGCACTTCTTGCAGATTGATGGGTAGGGTTGGGATGCTGATCGCACGCTCCAGAGCACCCCAAACTTTCTCGATCGGCGACAGGTCTTGCAAAGCTCGTAGCCATGGCAGAGTATTCACGGCTGCAAGGCATGCTCGGGAGATGGCTACAGTATGCGGACGCACGTTGTTCTGTTTAAATAGGGCATGGGCGTGGGCGTTCACGAACGGTAGAGCCATCGGTTGCAGGATCTCCTGAACGTACCGTACGGCTGTCACGGTACCTCCGAGGAACACTAATGGTGAACGGGCACCATGGGATATCGCACCCCACACCATCACACAAGGCTGGCGGGTGATGGGATAAACAAACCACTCGTTGTGGCGCTCCCCACTGCGTCTCCAGACACGGACCCGGTGGTCGTCGCCATCAAGTAGAAGACCCGCTGCCAGTCTGCATGGCCCCAAGTCCATCGTTCCCGACGCCGGCGAGTCTATAGCAACGATGCTGGGGTGTGAGTGGCAGGCGTGCGGCGAGCCTTGCATTGTGCAACCGCCTGCCAATGGTACTGGCACTTACAGGATGTGGCAGTGCAGGCTGCACAACCCGCTGAATAGCACCAGTCGTTGCTGTTGGATCTGTTCGCGGGTGGAGGACAATCCGTCTATCCTCCCTGCTCATGGTGCATGGTGGACGTCCAGATCCTGTATTTCGTGTGTGTATGTCTTCCTTAATCCATTGCCGCCAACAGCGAGCGATGGTGGTGTCCGTACGACCGGCGTGGTGTGCAATACGGCGACAGGATCAACCAGCCTCCCGCACACATACGATGCAGCCCCTCTCGAACGCGTCTAACTGGACATCCGGTTGTCGAAAGCGTCGCCGAGACATAGTGTACGTGCAGATGACGCTCTAGCGATGCTACCCGATGTCGCAACGGCCGGTGCGGCCGTTTGAAGCCCTCTTATCTAGACCGGTGGGCGCGACGTCACACACCAACCATCTACCCCGCAGTGAGCGGCCGACGAAACGAAATCATTGGCTTAGCGAATGGTGTGCAAAATACTCACCGAGTTCGCAGCCGATCAGTAGGGTTCTTCGGAGTGCAGCTTTTTTATGACGATGAGTGTGTAAGTGTGCATATGTGTGGGATGTGTCTGTATGTGGACAGGAGGGCACAATGATGAGGAAGGAAAGATGTCGCGCGGTCCGTGGCTCGTTTGTTCCATGGCCCGGTACTACTACACCATTCGCCTGTTATTGACGGAAGAAACTACAAAAAAACCTCTGATGAGAGCAGCTGACCGCTGGAATTCTCCTCTAAAGAGTGAGCGAATTCGTTCAGCTATCTAGCTAGTGTAGAAAATCCGTCACCATCGAGACTCGAACCGTCATGCCTCCCAATGCTGCAGAGGCAATAATGTTGCATCTGCTCTGTTCGTTTCACCACCTCGTTTTAGTCTTGGGAGTAGCCGTTTCGGTTGGTGATGGAGGGCGGAGCGGGCGACGGGGGCGGCGCGGGGGTCAGGACGACGTCCGCGCGCGATTCCCGCGTCGCCCGGCGATGCGCCGCGGGATAAGCGCGACAGATGAGCCGTGCGGGACAATGGCGGGCCGCGCGCGAGCGTGCGCCCGGGGCGCCGCCCGCACGCTCGGCCTGCGTGTGGTCCCGCCGTGTCGCGCGTCGCCGCCGCCCTCGCCGCCGCCGCCGCCGCCGAACGGCCCCGAGGACGCAACCGGTTCCCAACCCCGCCCCCAGGCACCTGACACGACACGGCGCGCCTGGCCTGCCCCATCCCTCCGCGGCCCCTCTCGCTCTCCCCGCCCCACGCTTTCCCAGACGCGCCCCGCCTCCACCGCCGCCGCCGCCGCCGAAACCGCCCCCCACACCCTCCCCGGGAATGTTGGGATAGGCGCCGACCGCACAATGGCGCTGCAACAAAGCCTAAGTGGAGGAGCGGAGCAGGGCGCAGGCAGAAGGTGCTTCGGATGAAGACTTCTGGCACCTGAGGCGAGGGAGGCCCGCGCTTGTTCTCGAGACCGCGATTCCGTGAAGCCTCGTAGAGGGTGCGGCTGCTGACAGAGGCCCCTACATCGTAGGCACGACTGGTTGCATCCTACTTATTATCAATTACCAGTGGATCGTGAAGGGGCTAACGGCTTATCCATATATTACTTATTTCTTAGAAAGGAATCACGAATGTCCTCGTTTAACGTTGCTGTGTGTGTTACATGTGTGGCACAAATTGTAATTGCAGTGTTTCCTAGGATTTTAATCATAAGATTGATGGATCTTACGCACAGTTACTGACCTTTGAGACGAGAGACAAAAAGCTAATTGTGTATCTTTCGTCTCTTTATTGACAACATTCGTCAGTATTAAGGTGTTATTGCATTCTTGGATTAACATTCTATAGAGTACTCCTAAATAAGTTTCAAGAGATGAAATTAAAATTCAGAGCGATTATTTTATAAACTTGCTCCTACCATACCAATAATTATTCCCGCTTAAAGTTCATCCACATGGTAGGGATATAAGTGAACGCTAAAAGTGATCAGGCTGGAAGGCGTTTTCGAAAGTCATGATGTGATTTTTACGAATAAGAGATGTATGCCATAATTGAGAGGATAGTGACAAGATAGCCTAAGAGATTGAATATGGATGTGGTACAAAATGAGTTTCGGGGAAACTGGTCTGTTTAGCAGAAGACGCGGGTCATTTAATGTCGTGTCGAATTTGAGACACATGGTATTGCCAAATGACCTCTCAATTTATCAATTCCGTTATGTGTAAGGGCTGGAACTGTCAGGATATTGGTATTTAATTATTGCAATTACGATCGTAATTTGCGTCTGTTCAAATTAGTAACAGTAATTAATTTATAAATAAGAAACAACTGTTACGATTCTCAAGTCACCCCACGTGACATCCAGCCTTCGCGTGAACAGCGATCATGACTCCCAGCGCCGCCCGTCCGGTTGCTTTCGACAGCCCATTCGCAGGAGAGGCGGCTTGGACGAAATACCGCCCTCGTGAATAGGACGCGGGACAGGACGCGCTGGCGGCGGGAGAATCGAACCCAAGAGACGCAGCAGGGGCGGGGCGAGAGGGGGAGGGGGCGCCGGCGGCGGAGCGCGGCCTCTCGAGAGTTCGGGCTGCTGCGGATTTATGGCGGGCTGCGAGAGCTCGTTTATCAGTGCGCAGAGGCCGGCG